>JAXCLR010000063.1:36501846-36521703 GCA_035584095.1 Annona squamosa | reverse complement strand
CGGATTTTTTAAAATCAGTGGCATTTAAATTACTAAAAATGCCACTGATTTTAAAAAATCCGAAAAAAATCTAAAAATCTTTAAAAATGATAAAAATTTATATATATCTTAAATACACTTAAATTAACATTTTCATTAAAAAAAGTTTGAAAAAAAATTTAAAAAAATAGGTGAAGTACACCCAGGTGCATTGAGCCTCAACGCACCTAGCGTCTGTTATTGTCTACCTCTTCCTGCTGCAAAGATTATTGAAATCCTCTCTTTGTGGCCTAAAACCTTGCATTCACCCACAAATGAAAAGGCAGTGGCGTTGCAATGACCGTAAAAGATCAAGTTGGACGGATTGGAGGCTAATTATAATCCTAACTATTTAAAATATCTTACTTTTCAATTTGATTATTAACTAATTTAAAAAATTTCAACCTAACTCATTTAATAAATAGGTTGGCGGATTGTTATCAGATTGTATAACAAACAAACAACCTCAAGGTATACATTCTAACAGACAATGAACTCACGATGAAAAACAAAAGGTGTTTTCGGCATAGAATAAATAGAAATTAGACTTACATAGAAGAAATAGAAATAAGACAATAAAGAGAAAATGAAATTATGATAACAGTTGAAAAATGAAAATTAGATAACAAAAGGAAAACTTAGCAAGAAAAAATAATTAATAGATTTACATATATATATATATATTAAATGAGTTAAATGAGTTAAACGGATTACTAAACTAGTTGACGAATTATAAAATCACAATCATAATCTGTTTATTTAATTAAATGATTAAACAGGTTGGCGAATTATAGTCTATTTATTCAAAAATCATAACTCAAACTTATTTATAAACAGATTGTACGAATGAGTTGACTGTACCCATTTACACCCCTATTGTCCACTATGGAGGTTTGCTTGCCACGAGGCGGAGGATAGCTCTAATCTCCCATTAAAGTTCGCCGATGGGCGACTGTGAAGGGCAGCACAGCAAGGCATGTTTTTGAAAGTAAGTAGTCCTACGGTGTCGCTGGCATTGGGACGGGGAGAGAAAGGGAGTCGATGCCGTCATTACAACAGAAGTTGCCATGGTAGTGGGAGAAAGATTTGTGAATTCCGGGGGGGTGGGGGGGTTTGTGGCATTTTCAGATGGACACATGTACATATATAAAGAATACAAAATAAATAATTTTAAATACAGCTGATAAGAATATGAGAAAGATTATAATTTTATGATCAAAATGGGACCGTTTACAGTGGATTGCACTGTGCAGTTGATTGCGTTATTCAGTTGTCCTCAATTCGCATACTAAATTTTACAACTTCTAGAATATATACTTTTTGAATTTCAATAATCTACAAATTTAAGGAGTATTTAAGTATTTTACGTCCCAAAATTACTATTTTTGTAATTCAGAAAAAATAAGTACGTTTATCCAAAATTTGTAAAATTTAATGCATGAATTAAATATAATCAGGTCCATAGTTTCATGGGAAAAAACAAAAAATATGTATACATGTGTGCGGCTAACGGGATCATAGCGCTTTATTAAATATACTAATTAATTGATAAATTAAACAATATTTTATATTTTCAAATCACAACATATTTCATAAAGATATATTAAATATATGTTAGCGATTTGAGTACACGAAACCAGAAACTTATGCTACACCAATCGCCATATGTATTTTTATTTATTTCGAGTGCGCTAATTGGGTTGATTCACTGGGGTGTATCCGAGTTGAAAGATTGCGTGCAAGAGGTGCATGACATATGGCTGTTGGTTAGATGAGGTTGTCAAAGGAAAACCCTAATGGGTACTCATTTTGGGTTCAGTTTCTACCACTAGTGTGCAGAAGGCGCCAGCGCTGCAAGTTCTCCATTTTTTAGTGCAAGCTCTACTGAAGCTGCGTTTTGGTAATTTCTTATAAAGGTTTCTTATGATTTTTTCACTTTCTTATACATTCTCTCTAAATAAATTAATTGTTATCTTAACTATCTAAAAAATTTATTTCTTTCAATTTCACCCCTGTACTCCAATTGTGGTTGCTCTATAGTTTGTTTTATTTTGTAAACTATATAAATTAACCCCATTGTTGTTGTTGTTTTTTTTTTTTTTGCATAGAACAAATGCAATAATTTAGTTAGTATCTGTTCTTTCGTCCACTTCATCAATAAAAGGGTCTGTGCTTCCTCAAAAAAACCAAAAAAAAAAGAAAAAAGAAAATTACAAGGCTCCATTTGGCTGCGTATTAATATTGCAAAAAAGTCCGTTAACCAATTTTTTGATGCGTTTGATAACTCAAGCATCCCACGAATGAAGGTAGGTTGAGCGAATCAAACGCTAGGCCAAACAAAGCCTAAATTTACTTGTACTAGACTTATTTTTATATTTTAAATGAAATAGGCAAAAATTTGGGATTCAATAAGGGCGCAATTTCGATTCGGTCGAAAATGAATCTAACTAGCTATGCCACTTGGGGGTTGAATTAAGTCCTTACTAAGAAATAGTGTTGATTTAGATTAGGAGGGAACCCGACAAGAATTGAACCCGATTCAAAAGTACATGGTATACCACCGTGAAGGTATGAAATATGGGTTTGCAAATGTTGTTTTATGTGCATCAAACACATAAAATGAACTGGAGGGCCACTTCTATGAAACCCCTTCTACGCAATCCTTCTGATTTTTAATTTCTTAATAATTGATGGAAAATCCACTCCATCTTTTATATTTAACATCATTACTGTTGTCATGGAAATCCTTTTATTTTTTTAGCATTACTGTATATGGGTCTCATCTATAAATGTATAAAAGCAATGGATATTCTTTACAGTCATATTTTGGATGGTGGATCCTGTACCGGAGGGCTACGTGGAATTCATCCAGCAAAGAAGACTGTTAAAAAGTACGCAACCCAAAATAAAGGAAAAGTAGGCTGCATTTCTTCAAAATTGTCCATTCCTCCAATAAAACTAAGCGGTTCTCGATGGTGAGTGCTTGCTCGATTGTGGCAATTTTTCATCCCTCATTGCCACTTGCAGCCAAAACTGAAGCAGATTGGAGATGCAGAGCTCAAAATAATTTTTTTTTTTTTTAAATGCAGAACAGGATGGCCATGCAAAGGAAAAACCAAGATCATCAAGATGAAGTTTTGAACATTCCAATCTGCCAGTACTAGCCTAAAATTGGAGGGTTTGGATGCTAGACCACGAATTCGAATTGCACAAACCATGACAAAATCTCATGAAATGCAAAAAGCTCTAATGAAGGTTTCTAAAAGATTCAGGTATTGAAACATGCTGGACCAAATGCTTATATTCTATTTCATAACCGGATTACCAAATCCATGTCCATGCTAAACCACAGACAGAGTCAACCCAAACGCCAACCCCGAACAGAATGGAGCTCCTCTCAATCTCTCCCCAAGGAAAACAGAGAAATATGGAAACCAAGAAAGAGGTCAAAAATGCCTATCACTGGACAACAAGCACGCACAATTATTCCTTAACTACATCACATGTTAATCTTTTCAGCCTGGGGATATAATTTCCAGAAGAAACCACCTTCGTCACTCTAATGGAATGCTCAATGCTCAAGCATTTTACAAATCATCTCAGCTGTCATTATAGAATGCTCCACGTTCTCAGGCATTTTTCTTTTTTGAGTCTCCCGTTTTCCAAATGCATTTGCAGTTGGTGGTTATTAGATCTCATTCACACATAGAAACAGTATCATATGTTATATTATCATGTTGAATTATTGATGACAATTCTTAAGAGGTATGACATGCCTTCATATTATCATACATGTAAATTGTCAGTCTTTTATCTACCCCGCCTGTTATACAGACAGTGGAAGATATGAACTTTCAACAACCATAGAGTTGGAGAATGCAGACCTATGTAAAGATAAAAGGAGATATCTTCAATCACCTGTAATCCACAATTAAAAAAAAAAAGGAACCATATCAACAACCATTTGCAATGTAAGAGAAACTATGTTCGATCACCGGGAATCCATGATAGACAAATAAATAGATTTTGCACCAATAGTAACAGAGAAATAGGCCCCACTCCAGAGCGTAGAGCCAGAGATTGTTTGGATCTAAGCCTAATAACTTTCTGGCTTTAATCATGTGGCATGTGGGGGATCCCAGACAATTTTGACAAACAGATGCCACGTGGATGTGTTTTTTTTTCTATGGTTAAAAAATATGGTCTGTACCATTTGATAGGTTACCCTTGAATCATATGATTTCAAAGCTTTTTTTTATATTTTTTATTATCCCTAGTCTTGCAGATTTTTCAAAAAGTAAAAACCCAGCCTATCCCTTACTAGAGCTCAAGATGAGAGCTTGTAGAAGATATTTAAATTTTAGTAAATATTTCAGTTTTGCTTTCTATTTCTCCTCTTTCTTGCAGATTTTAAACAACTCCAGCCATAATACTTATCAGGGCTCAGGAAACTATCAATACCACATTATGATACACATTACAATAGGCATATTCAACTGATTGTGAAAACTGGAGAAATGCCAACAAGTCCATAGAGGCAACCATGATGAAACTGAGAAATTTATGAGCCTTCCAAATTTCCACAATTGTGATGATACGGACCATTTAAGAAGTGGTGCCCACATGGACGGTCTCAGCACAAATACCTCAACAAAACACTATACTACAGCAAAAATGCAAATAATTGGAAGGAACAGCGATTCATGTGCAAAAGCTAGTCAAATTGTATAGTCAGGAATCTTAGTGTCAAATGATTCTGGTTATTTGGGATCAAAAGTGCCATGCTGAATTATACATCTCCCAGGATGCCTAGGTTTTAGTGTCATGATAAACATAACGTCAGTCTCATACCATGCTCAAAAGAAAATCATCTACGTCATTCATTCAGCAATTCAATACTTAAACATCAAGCTAATTAAAGTCCAAACTCAAAAGTAAAATGTAATGAAACCTCAAATGTTCTCCTGAAAGTTGAAAGCATATATTCTAATCTAAAAACTAAAATTCCTGTAGTTAACATTCACTGAGTTCATTCCCACTCCCCTCTAGTCCCTTTTATCCAATTACTTCCTCTCTTTTTAATCTACTACACGTGGGAAAGTAATTTTAACGAGCTCTTTTGCTCAACGGGGAAGTAAGTTCCTTGCTTACTAAATAGTCATGATATGATGACAAATCTTATAATGAACATCCAGAAAAAAAAATAAAAAAATCTAAACATACTTGAAAAACTTTCACCAAATAAACATTAAAAATCATCTATCATAAAAATATATATTACATAAAAATCTTATCTGTCAATATGCAATCCAACCGTGAACCCTCCTCCCTAAATAACCTTTCCCATATGGATCTATCTAGGTTCAGCCACCCCTGAAATTATCTTTCTCACTCTAGGCGATCTTTATTGGTAATTCAATTTCAATCCTTTCCAAGGGATCCCTTTTCCACATTGATCCAACTAGGTTCACCAACATACTCATTTATTATTCTTCTTATCCATATCCATAATTCAATGACTGCATCCATTCGATTCTTTAAAGATGTAACAAATTATTAGCAATTAGTCTTTATATCATTCTAAATACCACCATATAGTACACATTAACAAAAATGTATTCAACAGGGTGCAAAAATTAGAGAAATATGAACACAGTAAAACTGTACAGGCTACCATGAAGGAAATTAAAATTGAGCAACTTAGATGCCCTAATATTGCCCAAATTTCGATGTAAAGTTAGAAGCTTACTTATAAGTAAGTTATAATCCTTGTCCGTTTTGTTTTTTCAATATTTGCTCATTCTAATGTGTCCAAAATGTCCGGGTGCATTAAAACCAAAGAAGCGTGAAAACATTCTCCAAGTATAACGTCCAACAAATAGAATGTTGAAATTCACAAGAGTGAAACCAAAACACATGAAAATCATCACCTTGTTTTGCAACAGATCCTAAACCAGTTGCTTAGCTGTCGCCAGTGTACTTGAATTCTTCAAGCTTCTTGAAATCCATCCACGGCTTGACCCAGACCTTTGCTTCATAGAGCTTCTTCTTACCAGCCTCAGTTACCTCAATGGTGAGAATGTGCATAGTCCCAGCCACCACCTGCTCTTTTGCACTCACCAATCGACTAAACTCGAGGAGAGAATTCTGCCAGGAAGAAAACTTCAGTAAGCCACATACGTAGCTACGCAATCATCAAACACATCAATCTCTAGTCAATTTTTCTACATCCAGCCACTCATGTGGCTATCACTTATCTTCCCCATCAAAAACCTTTTTTAATTTGCCTTTGATCAATTTACAGCTGACATCATTCCTTATGTTAACGAAACTATCTCATTTCCACCTATCCAAACAGCAAAGAAATGAAAATTCCCCCCACAATCCATTTTTATCTTTATTACAGGCATCATCAATCATGCTATTTGATTTTGACACCATTTATTATCATTATCATTATTTTATTTTATTATTTTATTTTTTTGCAATTTCCAAACTTCTTATTTTCATTTCCCTCCTCTATCCGTACCTATTGAATTTATAGAATCTTAATGGACGAGAGCAGCGTAAGATCAATTTGCGAATCTAACAAATTTCTTCGATAAACAAGGATATTTTGTGGCGTTTTCTTCAATAAATTGGTTATGGAAAAAAGAGAAGAAATACCTGTTTTTTGTTCTCTTCGTCAACAGCATATCGAGCAAGTTGCTCGAGCTCGAGGCTGTTTTGATTGGGTGAATCGCTGACCCCTCCAAGTGTCGCCATTGATCTCTCTTCCGTTTTCCTCCACAGCTCGTATGCTAATATATAGCGTAGGACAAGCAAAATCACCGTCTCGATCTACGAGGCGGCCCCAAAAATGATATCTAATTTTCCTTCGCGTGGAATTTGACGAATTAAAAAAATAAATAAATTTTAAAAAAGACAAATTTCGGGTGTGTTTGACGATGGATAAAACTTTTGATAAAAAGTTATAAGGATTAAAAGTTATCAAATGATGTGATATGATAGAAGTAATGATGAGAAATAAATAAGATAAAGTTAAAATAGATAGGTTAGTTGTGTTGTTAGTTTGTGTAAAAATGATTAAAAAATAAGATAGTTGTATAGAAAATGTGAAAAAATGATTAAAAAATAGAGTAATTATGAAGAATTAAAACTTTTTGATGTAAAAGTTTTTGAAATAGAAAAAAATAATATGAAATGATATGGATAATATGAGTAAAAATAATAATGTTAAAATAAATATGTTAAATGTATAGGTAGTTATATAGAAATGATTAAAAAGTAAGATAATTATAAAAAAATGGTTATAAAGAACGAAAAATTTTTAATTGAAAGGTTTTTAGTCATAAATGAAAGAGGCAATTTTTCAAAACTAATGATACGCTTGCAATTTCTCCCCAAGTGTTAAGGTAGAAATACAAAAATGAAGTAAGTTGCTTAGAAACCTAACCCTATTTAGTTTAAGTTATTATACGTGGGTTAAATTTTAATTTAAACAAGGCCAATTTTAAGCCATGGGCTAAGGTGCTCTTGGCTGCACTTTAATATCTCTCTCTAGGCGGTGTTTGTTGGAGGCCAGTTGTATGCTACCAATGCTGCATATACTCATTTTTTTATTCTTGTGAAAAAAATTTTAACACAAATGTTAATCTTAAATGCCACTAATTTTTAAACATCTGAAAAAATGCCTAAAATCTCCAAAAATTGTAAATATATATATATATATATATATATACATGTTAAATACACTTACATTAACGGTTTTATGAAAAAAGTTTCAAAATTTTTTTTAAAAATGAATATATGCACCTAAGAAGTATTGAGGCTCAATAATTTGTTTACCCAACGAACTTTTTTATAACTACTCTATTTTTTAGTTATTTTTCACTTGTTTCTATTCAGCTATTCGCTTTTTAATTATTTTTACATAATTACTTATACATCTAACATATTTATTTTAACTTTATTTTTTTCCCAATCGTCATTATCTCTACTGTATCACATCATCGTCTTGCTGTTTAAATTCTACGTGGTTACCTATACATCTAACATATATATTCTAACTTTATTCTTTTTACTTCGGGTCATTATCTCTGTCATATTACATAACTTTCTTACATTTTAATAACTTCTGCACTAAAAAATTTTTATTAAAATTTTATCGCCTCATAAACATACACCTTTAGTCTTTATTATATACAAGGATATAGCCCAGCACTATCACGTCCGTCGTGCACGCCTAGAATCGCAGGATTGAATCCACTGTCTCCCTGCTACGATGAGTTGGTGGTGGTGGTGGTGGTGATATAGTATATGTCTTTGTTTATTATTATATCTTATTAATTACATCATAGATGCACACGCATGCAAATCCCGTGAGAGAGTCCAAATCCGTGGGATTTGGATTTTGGATCACTACAGTGAGCGCGTGCCCATGAACCGGTGGGCACATGATAAGCGGATTAGGGCAGTTGTCCGCGCATGACGGTCTACTTTTTCCATGCATTCACGTTACCTCTTTATGTCTTCATCTCGTCTAGAAATTCACACCAATAATAAAGTTATGGAAGCTTGTTCTCGCATCTATTTTAATCATTTTATTTATTTTAACCTTTATATTTTAGTCATTCTACCCCTACTCTTTCCTGTGCATTCACGTCAGCTGCTAATGTTTCCTCCCTGTCTAGAAATTCACGCCAGTAACATTTGCCATGCCTTTCCCTAATCTGCTTTCCATAAAAGACACGGCTGCAAGTTGTCAAAATACAGAAAAAAAAAACTATAGGATTGGATGCCTCTTGTTCCAATCCTTTTTCAAATCCGTGGGCTTTTTTTTTTCCCAGACGCCTGACGGTGAGAGCCAGAGAGGAGTTTTGAAAAAAGACACCGCACTTTCTTAAGGTGTGCTAGGGAATGACTAAAACTTCTTATCAAAAATTTTAAATAGTAAAAATTATCAAATTATGTGATATGACAGAGGTAATGATAAATAGTGAAGATGATAAAGTTAAAATAGATAAATTAATTGTGTGGGTAGTTGTGCATAAATGATTGAAAAGTATGATAGTTGTATAGAAAAATATAAAAAAATAATTAAAAAATATAATAGGTGTAAAGAGTGAAAAGTTTTAGATTAAAAAGTTTTAACTTAACATTTTTTAACCATTGTCAAACATATCCTTAGTTCTTACATGTCTCCAACCTTGTCCATTAGGATCTTGCTCAACAAACTTTTTTTTTTTTCGATAACTGCTCAACAAGCTTCTTGATCGTTCTTAAATAGGCCTAATTAACAAGCATGCCACCTTAATCCACCAAGTTTGCTCAATGTTTCGTCATCAAAGAACTCACCCGATTGTAATTCTAATTTCAGCTCGGATCCGTTTTCAAGTCTAGAATCAAAATGTGTCACTTCGCAGAATTTTGGTACTAGGAAATAACTAAGGAGCCCGATTATAATGTAATTTATGTAAAATACAACTTTAATTTATTTTTATAATTAGTTATATTTTTTATTTTTGTTTATAATCATGTTTTTTTGAATGCATTCAATCTATGTAACGAGTTTTTCTATTTACAATACTTTTAAAAATCAAAATTTTAAGGAGTGAAAATGACTTAAATGCCACTGGAATTGATGATTTTCAAAAATAAAAAATAAATATGTAACATGTCAAAAACATGATATGTAGATTAAATACACTTAGGAAAATACTTTTATGAAGAAAACATCAAATAAAAATAAATGAACATTGCATGTTAGCTTAAAATACACCATGGTATATATATAATCAATCTCCTGTAACTAATAGGGAAAGTTTTTTCAGAAAAGATAAACAAAGTGGCAAAAATATCATTTGTGGGGGTAATTTTGAGAAGTGCTTAAATGGGGGATCATAGCAAAATTCAGATGTTTGGGTTTAGCTTCCAAAGTGAAAGAGCTATGTGCAATTAAATGCAAAAAGTCCTTGATTTAGAGGTTCTATAGAAGTGGAATCCACGATTACAAGTAGTTCATTCATGGCAAACCTGTCAAGAGAGGACCAGTCCGCTCAGCTCAAACCATCAACTGTGGATTGGGACTTGCTGCGACTCAAAACCGTCTTTCTTCTTCAAAGGCCACCATCAGTCCCTAGTCCTTGCTGGAAATCAGTTCTGACTCTCCTGAACTTCCTGACAGATCTCAAGATCCACGTCCAAATAAGAAATCAGATCTCAGAAGCTTGTCAGCCCATTGTCGGGTCCATTTGGGAGCATGTAAAAGTTTTAAAAAATACATTTTTTTTTCACTTCTTCCCATAACATGATTCGATTTTTTTATTATTATCTTTACATTTTATTTATTTTTTCACATCTTTCCATAGAACTATATCTATTTTTAACTTTGTTCCCTTTATTCTTAATCACTGCTCTTACTATATTACATCACTTTCTCACTTCATCCATCAAATGTTTTCCAATTCCCACTATCCCACTTTCACGTTTACACGTTATCAAACAGACCTAAGTGAGCATGCAAACAAAACTCGACCATGATTGCTAGAAATGTTCTGTTTACACTTTCCACATAGTATCGTTTTGTAAGACAGACTACATTACTTACAAGGACAACGAATATATCATTTCAACCACCCATAGCAGCACAACAAATTCCTAACTTACAAAGAATACAGCTTTCATCAAAGCTTGGTTTCATTTTTTTTAGCAAGTTTTCAGTCCCATGAAAATAATGGTTAAAAAGAAAAGAGAAGGGGAAAAAAACACACGCACTCACACAAGCACTCTCCTGGTTAGTGTGATTCAAAAATGCGGCATTCTGTAGTGCAGTCATTTTTTGGGGCGTAGGAGGAATTAGAAACAGCAAAAGCCTGTGACACACTGCGTAGCTCATTGAGATGAGGTCTTTTCCTTCTTTGCCAAAGATTCTGCTTTGTGCTCACTTCCTGCAGTCACTACAAAACCTGCTCCAACCTGGAGAATGAAATTACAAAAAAGATTAATTCAAATCCTGTGAATGGAAAAGCTAAGAAATTCATGATGCTGAGATGCAAACAACATTGTAAGCTAGGCAACAACAAAGAAACTCTGTTTCCATCAGGTGGGGGATCCTTGATTGGCAAGATAGGTCTATCTCTAGGCCATCTACCAAAAATCTTCCACAGGAGAAATTTCACATTCAATAAACAGTGGAAAGGAATATTAGGCAAAAGTCATCAACAGAAAGCAAGGGCAGATATTTTATGGTGTGTTATCTTCCATGGGGAAGTTTAAATGTATAGAGGGCATTCTCACAGAGCCAGTAAAATAGACCAGAGTCCAGACCATAGGGTCACATGCAGAAGCTAAAACCTCCCTAGGAAATGGTACAAATCTCAAGCTCAATCACCCAGAAGAAGTTTAGTTCCAGAAATGACACAGTTGTCATGCCTTTTAGCTACTCCTCAAACTTGGGGAGAAAGACATGAAAAAATTCTACAAGATTTGTTCCAACTGTTCTGAAGTTGCTCAAAAAGAAGAATTCTTTCTATTCATGTCGCAATATTAACAATTATCTATTTTCCAAGTAACACCTGGTTTTAAATGAGTTGGGTTAAACAAGTTAAGGTTTGAACCCAGCCCCAGTTCTACTGTTCCAGTCAATGGATACATTTGAATAAATCATAGGAATATTCATGCCATAGATCAAGGTGATGTTAATACTAAAAGATTGTCATTTACAGGGAGCACCACATGTTAGCAGGAAAGGTGGATGAGTGAGAGAGCTCAAGAAGCTTACCTGGCAATCCTTAAGAACCACACGTTCCTGTAGATGGACATTACTGCAAATAACTGATCCCTGAACCAGACACCCATCCTCAATGCTGACATGGTTCATCACAACTGAATTTACAATCTGCAAAAATAAGGAAAAGACATCATGATGACAAATACCATGAGAACAATGTGTACATTAGGTTTTTGTTATTTGAAGCTTCATTTAACTGGATTTTTTTTTGTATATTCGATTGCTTAATTTGATATCTGATTTAAGCATGGAATTATTAAAATATTGATCAACTCGATAGCAGTTTATATCCTTACTTCGATCATGAAAATTCAATTGACAATACGCAGAAATACGGAATACACATCATGATAAAGACTGCAACAAAACAGATGCACACTTAGGATTTACTCATTTTTACAAAAATTTTATGTGAGGTATGGAACAACTTGATGGACAGTTTATATATCTATTCTTAAATCATTACAACTGAATTGACAATATATTTCTTATATAAATAGGGAAAATGATCATGATAAAGAATGCAATAAAACTATACATACCTATGGTTTATTCATTTTTATAAATATTTTATTTGATATTTTACTTATTAAATGGCTTAATTTTATATTTGATAGAAGTATTACATGATAAACGCATAAATCAACTAGATGGACACTTCAGACCATTAGTTTTATTCTTTTATTTGTAAGCTTATTTATACATAGACATTCATAAATAGAAAGCTATCTGGTATGGTTGAAACACTTCCAGTGACTAATTAGTAGATAGAAGTTATGTATTTTCTCTAACTATCAAATTTTCACTTTTAAAGTACCCTTCCAAAAATTCCTAATTTATTTTCTTATTTTCTCCTATTGAAAAGGTCTCTTTCTGTCTTCCAAAGTCTTTTTTCATTTTTTCTTTTTTTTAAATCTGTGAAAGCAATCTTACTCTATGTCAGTTTATAACAGAGAATTTCATCCCAAATTATGTGGAAGTGGATTATAACAGTGTGGGGACGGTCCCTAGCCAAATTTTCCTACATCAATTGCGAGCATGAATTTCAAGAATTGGGGCCAACAAGTGATGTGTGCAAATGATGCCCCACAGGGCAGTCCATGAACTACCCCAAGCCATTTCCAAATTATGTATTCCCATTTCCAACACTTTCCAGAGGAATGTTTCCAAATGTGGTGGTCATACAATGCTTGGACCGTGTACATACGTCTATATGCAATAAGTCAAACTATCAATTGTGGGCAAATTAATTGCATCAGATAACCTGACATCAAATTGGCCTGTAAATGGACAATTCAAAACATCACATCCAAATGGCACTATGCAAGTTAGAAACGCACTGGACTCTCGGCAATTATATTTCACTGCAGAACAGTTACAATCTAGTTACTCTTGGATGCATTAATAAGATGAGAGGCAAGGATCAGTTACACAGAATGGACAAAGCTCAAATACACCCACTTTTTGCCGCAAATGACCTGCTGCGAGTTCAGTCAGCCAACTGTCACCTTTGTCATAATATTTTTGTGCTGCCTAATAAAGAAGTACAAGGATAGGGCAAATGGAAGGAACAAGCAAAATAGAATTAAATCGTAACGTCTTAGGGCCTCCTTGATAACAGGGTATAAGGGAAGTGGGGATGAGAATAATTTTTGAAAAATGTAAGAGTGATATGATATGACAAAGGTAATGTGGGAATAACTAGGGAATTGTGTGAGAAAATGATTGAAATAGAGGGGGAAATAAAATGGAAAAAGCAGATTAGTTAGGCAGTCAAGATGTCAAATCAAGATTGGAGAGTGTAAAACGGTGAGGAAGTGGGTGTCTCCCCTCCTCTGTTTATCAAATGAAGCCTAAGTAACATGATGCCTCTCAATCCTCAGTAACATGAATCATCACCACTTTATTTACAATGAAACGCATCAAAATCCTTTCAAACGAAATGAGATCTTGTGCTTGGAACATACTTTTACATTGGAGCCGATCCTGCAATGACGGCCAATAGCAGATCGCTTGACACTGCACTTGTCACCCATCTGAGATCCCTCACCAAGCATACAGTGTGGCCCAACCTAGAAAAGTCAAAATGAAATGTCTGGTTAACTCCACATTCTAAAGCACAAAATAGAAAATTTGATGTTTGATACAAGCAGGCAATTTGTTCACCAGACTTCAGAAGTCAGAACCAATGAAGACATTTAAAGAACACAATCGACCAAACATTTCGTCAAGTTTTAATTCCTCTTAACCATACAATTTTGATATGGTAGAAAACAATAGCCCAGCCTTGTGTTCAATTTCCCACCAGCAGCCAATGCTGATCTACAATCATGAAAACTAGACAGCCTGCATGTTACATGCCAGGGCTGAGATTTCACTGTAATGTGTTGATTTAATGAAAAGCTAAATGTTCTAAATAACAATAACACCACCCAAAACAAAATTTATAAAAAAAAGGATAAAAAGGAATCAGAAAAGACCACGTGCGTTTCAATGCACCACTTCATATGTCAAAAGTCGATTCTTGGATTTGCTAAAGTTATGATTAAGTTCACTATTGGAAACCAAAATGTCTGATTATGTAATTGCATGCAGTTAACCATAGATAAATGCAGATAAATGCACATCTATACATATACCTGTGTATACAGACAGAATTCTCGACAAGCCTGTCTAACACAATAATCTAAGTCAAAAGCAGTTTATAAAATCAATGTTCATGAAATACTAAAATGATTCTAGCTTCCTGCATGTTCAACTGCAATATGAAACTCATGGCTATCATAGCTAACTTTTAAACATGCACATAGTCAAAATCATATGCATATTTGTGTCCAGAGGTCTCTAATGATACCTGAATATTAAGGCAAATAAACAGGATCAAGGAGATACTATAGTCACTCAAAGCAAACAATTCAGATATCGCTCCTTATAAATGAAGCTTAGTTATAGAAACTCTGGAAAATGGGTGGCTTACAGTAGTCTTTGATCCAAGCTCTGCTGACGGATGGATGATGTTGTTGTGTGCAGAGAAAGAATAGCCTGATAGGTGATTTGCCTCGCCTATCACCTGCATCAGAGAAGGAACATTATCGCATCAAACTGCTGGAGCCCTGTGCATATCCAACTATGCAAATGTTAGCATTCGTTGATATTGTGTAATGCCTCATTGAGAGTACCAGCACTCATTTGTGCGGCCACATTTGACAAGCAATGCAACTTCAGCCAATGGGCCATGAATAACCATATCTCCACAAATATGAACTCAAACAATTGGCTTCCACGTAAAAGGAAAACAAAAAGACCCAATGATTCATATCCCGACATGTGTATACATTTAATTTGTTCATCTTCAGAGACATTAGATGTGAATGATCTGAATGCCCATTCAGAATAGCATTCTTTGTGTAGAAGCTAGGTTGTTCAGATGCTTACATCTCTGTTTATGTCACTGAATGCTTGAATAGAATCTAGACGTGCACAGTAGAAATTTCTTGCAGCAATGTAAGCACAGCATTTGTGTGTTTGTCTTTGACCTGATGCCGAATCATAAGGACCAAGAATAGATGCTGAACTAGCTTTCTTCTGAGATAACCCTACTTGATTGTCTTGTGCAGCAACTCCCTCATTCCAGCCCTTGGCTGATAATTCCGATCTCTGTAATTAGTAATGCATCAACCATTAAGGAAGTCAAAAAAGGATCTAAAAAAAAGAAAAAAAAATGCAACATATAGATAACCATCTCAAAACCCCAAACGAAACCACCCCAGGCATGTTCGGCATACCAACATGACACTCTAGGCAAGCTGCTGATGAATGAAAGGCATCCATCAACAATGAATCTAGCTCACCATAAGGGTGATATGTGGAAAGGACTGCCTGTCATACATAGCAAACATCCAAGTCTCACTCAGCTAATTTATTCAGGCGAATCAGGTCACCTTGTTTTGGGTGGAAGATGAAAAGGAGAACCTGTGGTCCATAATAAACTTCCAAGTCTCCCTCAGCTAATTATCAGACATGGCCTGGTTTTGCATGCAGGTGTATCCACTGAGGGTTGTTTGACATCCCGAGTATTTGGCAATTGTGTGCCAATTGCAAAAGGGATCTGCTGTGACACAACCATTGATTATAATAAAATATCAAATAGAATTTTGAGCAATATAAGTTTGCTTAACTAACCAGCTGGGACCTCACTAGATATGGCACTACATCCTGCTTTATGCTGTGAAATGTATGATGTTGATCCAAAACCTCTTGCAGAACAGCCCTGGCAACCAATAATATTTGTAATGAATTAAGACAGTGGTGAGTGCTTGAAGTTCTCCCCGATGGGACAGCAAAGAATAAGAAGCATCAGGAAAGTGAAACAGACAATCATATGGTGGATAAACCACAAACCTCTTAAATGCATATAAATGAGCATCCATGAGATCAGATCGGATTTCCATCTGCGCGAACCAATTACCAAAGATCAATAAAAGGGAAAAAGTTAATGACTGATGTTAGGAGACATGCAAGAGGCTGGACTAGACTTGAAAGCACAGAATCCAAACAAACCTATAGAAAGTGAGCATAAATAACAATAATAATAATAATAATAACGACGACGACGACAACAACAACAACAATAATAATAAACTGAAATCAAATCCCAAATGCAATTTTACCTTGCCTACAGACCGTAATATGCTCTTCTGGATTCGAAGATCCTTCTCAACCTCAGCTCCTGTCAAAGATTTCATGATATTTCTACCAAAAAGCATGTTTAGCAACGTATTTTTTACTAGGTTTCGACTTATAGCAAACCTGTAGCTACAAATAGCAAGAACTGTCTGGTAGGATCCAACCCTATGATATTGTACCGCTTTGTTTTCTTGGCCTTGTCGCCAGCCTCTAAAGGTCCACTAACTGGTGCAGCACACAATAATGCAGTTACTACTGCATCGTGTCTTCTATGAGTAGCTGCCACAGCCCCAAGTGGCACATCAGAAATGATATCGCCACTCACTACCTACAAAAAGAACAAACTAACATGACATGTGAATTTAAATTTGGACATAGAAAGTTTGTACACAAACAAGGATTACCAATATATCTGTTGCAGTCAGAAGATGGGTCACTGCCTGAAGTGCACCAGCAGTTCCAACATCCTCTGGGACAGCAGCTACCTGCAAAAAAGAATGTGGTTGCTCTTGGTTACTTTAATTCTGCACATAAAGCATACTGCTTCAATTAATAAGAGCATAGCATATTGGAGTTTTTCTGTCATTTAGAAAGGGAGATAAACAGATCCAACAAACCTCAACATTGAGGCGATCAACATAGGCAGAAGAGATCCAACCACCAACACACAGAGCTGCATTTTCTCCCTCAACAACCTATAGCACATCAGAGGTCAAACAGTAGATATAATTTCAACAACAAAAACAAAAATAAGACTGCTACATAAGATATATATTGTGTAAGCAAATATATTAAGATGCATCATAACTTGTGCCCCCAACCGATTTGCAATTCTATATGTATGGACTAAGAACTTGTTAAATTCGTGTCCAAATGCATTCTTGCACCCATATGAGGAGTATAAGTGTTACCATCTGAAATTTCCCATCTAGTCGAAGTAATGACTTGAATCTATTGCCAAAAAAAGACAATTAAATACACGTGTGTTCTACCATGTCAAGAATGGTTAAAAGTCTTTCAACAACCCTCAGGCTTGCATTTTGTAGCCAACCTGAGAAATGAAATATTATGTTTGATTCAAAAGTCTAACTAACTCATTCACCTAAAAGAAGAACTCAACCATAAAAAATGGTCTGACCATTTAGAATATTTGAATGCTGTCGCAGCCTCATAGCTGTCCAGACCTCTTTCCTTCCACACCAGAGGGACGGTAACATGCCTCGGTACCAAAAGGTCAAAACCTATTTTCCACCAAATCAAAAGACTTCCTTTGAGGCTAAGATTGAATCCGGAACATCCCCGCATGGGGGTCCTTCATTGCTTCTTGAACATCAGTGAGAAGTCTATGTGGTGACGGAGTGGTCCACCATGCTTCACAGCTGTGATTGGTGATGGTTGGCAAAATGCGGCTCTAGAAGCTGTGAAGTTGTTGGCCGATCGCTCTGGTTGTAGAAAATATACAGCAGGTACAGCGCATTGCATGACATATGACCCAATCACCAAACCAACCGTTTGGACGTTCTCAATTCAAAATTCACATAAGACTGGAAAATACCTTTTGTAACCAATATTTTAATTAATCATCTTTAGAACTGTAATGCACAAATATCTAGGCTTCATTTGGATACAAAGATAGACTCAGCTTTTGCTTCCAAGAATTTGTTTCAGGAATTTGTTGCTTCCCTCATCAGCACTTATTTCGCACTTTTATTGCTAATATTTGGCATAAACTAAATGTCAGAAGCAAAAGCTAATGATCCTTATCCAAATATGATTTGAATTTATCCCATTGCTTATGGGGAAAACTCATAAATTGAGCTGGAAAGCGCAGCCAAGCAGGGCCTTACATTCTTGGCCCCTCCAAATCAGCACTTTTCCATGATCCCAAATGGATTAATTCTGCATATTTAGAACAATCCGAATACTGGAGAGGTCTTGAAAACTGGACATGGAACATTAGTTTATAAACCCCACTGATTATCATCAGCTGTAAATCCTTCTTATTATCATCAGTTGATAATGCATCTAACTTTTCTAAGGATCCACACTCAGTGACACGTCTGGCATTTCTGATGAGCCAATTGATAAACTGTTCAGAAGCCTCCTTTGTAAAATATCTATACCTCTCTCCTTCATGTAATTTTCTCCATTGATTGACTAAAAATCTTGGCTTCATGTACAAGTGTATACTGTATAGGGACGAGTTGCAGGTAATCTTAGCTCAAATATGGACAAGGTTTTGCTCTTAAGTATCATCTATGAGAAAAGGAGGTAGCCCACCGCTGTGAGTGCCCCACATGCTGCATTATGTCATGCAATCCAGTCATCAGAGGCACTCTCAAAAATGAAGTCGCTCAAAAACTCACACGGATTTCATAACCAGAATCTAGAGGTGATAAACATGATTTTAAGCTGTCCCTTACTATGCAGCCATTTGGGCGCTAGAACTAGCAGATTTCTGGTATGTGGGGCGAACAAAGTCCCTCACAGTCAATCTAAATTCATGCCTTGCTCTGGACAACCCATGCAAAAGTTAGTTAGGGAGATTTCATCAATGTTCAAGTCTGCAGATCCACCTTTGGTGCCTATGATACAAATTGAGAAAGAGAGGCAGAGGGCGCTTACAACAATGAGATTTTTGAGATCGCTGGATTCCAAGAGTTCTAGGACGTAAGAGAGAACGGGTCGGTTTGCCACTGGCAGTAGAGCCTTTGGCAACTCCTGTAATTATTTTGTAGAACACAAATTTCATAGTCAAATCAAAGGAATTGAGAAGTTTTGGCGCAGATAGGAATGCATTTCCAGCATTATTTGAAAGAAAATAAAACCAAACAACGAACTGAATAAAGAGAAGGCAAGATGAAGTAGAAAACCTGGGAAACAATGGGATGGAGATTTTTGGATGTGCCGCCTGCCAAGATGACGACTTGAAAATCCATCTCTGCTGCTGCCGGAGAAGGTGGCTCGTGAGGATTGCGTGGGTTGGAACAGAGGCATGGTGGGGATGAACTGGTCGTTGATTAAGGGGAAAAGGGGAGGGGCGATGCTGCTAATGAGTTTGATTTCGTGGGTTTTTGGACGATCAGTTGAGGGAGCTGGTTCTGCACAGATGCTGTGACCAGCTAGTATTTTCGATGGGAGTTTAATGGGTTGCAGAGGAGATGCTCGGATTTTCGGTGTGAAAAATGGGATTGAGCTGCGGGAAAATCTTTAGGGAAGATGGAGATGGGTACGGGCTGGACAGGTGTGGCCGAAGAAGGCTAGACTTTTGGACGAGCTAAGCAGAGGAGGAGTTTGGGGATGGGTTTTCTGATGCCGCAGATGAGGAAGATGATGGAGCACCATAACAGGTGCTCCGGCGG
>JAXCLR010000063.1:36477413-36499310 GCA_035584095.1 Annona squamosa | reverse complement strand
GTGTCGATGAAGCAGATGTTGTGGTTAGAAATGGCATACCTGGCCGGCGGCGTGCGGCCCTTCGAAATTGGTAGCAGTGGCAGGGGAAGAGGAAGAACGAACGATTGGATTCAACAAATGGGTGGAGGTGGGAGCAATCAGTCGCAAGGCATCAGCGTCGGTGTCGGCGTCGGAGTGGCGTCGGAGGTACACACGATAGATTCTGTCGTCAACTACGACGCCGAATGTTCAATTCTTCCGACGAAGGCAGGTGGGTGGAGGTGGGAGCAATCACTGGCAGGTGGAGGTGGGAGCAATCACTGGCAGGGCATCGGCGTCGGAGGTAGATAGGACGAGATGGAGGGGAATTTCTTGCCGGAGGAAATTAGGGATTTCGGACGAGCTCGAAATCTCCCCTTTTCGATTTAGCCCCTGCTCTTGGGCAGATTCGTCATTTCACTCTCTTAGTAACGTCGTTTCTAAATGTCTGTGACGACATGGGCATATCTGGGATTTTGGCAAAACGTAGTGGGTATATTTGGGATTTCCGAAACGTAGTGGGTATATTTAGAAATATGGTCAAACGTAGTGGGTATATTTGGGAAAAACCCATCTCCTTAATATGAACTTATGCTATTTGGGGGAAGAAAAGAAAACGTCTAGAACTTAGCACAAGATTGAAATTTCAAACGATGTTGTATTCAGATTATAATATTAACCATTTTGAAGTTTGAATGAATTTTTACAATGTTTCAAGGAAATATTTATGCTGTAAGATTTTGTGTTAGCCTCAAGACTTGAGTGGCATGACTAAAATACCCAAAATAAATCTTTACAAATATTTACAAATAGTAAAACTTGGTTTATAGATTAAGTACAACTAGATTAACATATTTATAAAAAATTTAAAAATAAAAAGGTCAGTTTTTAGACTGGTCTAAAAAGATCATTCAACATAATTTGACATCGGGATTTAATTGTAAAGGGAATGTTTATTACCTATAGAAATCCCTCAAAAAATCAAGTTCATTTGTGTTAGCCTACTTGGGGCACCATGCTAGGACGTTTGTTGAGGAGAAGATAATGCATAATTATGATGTATCTCCAGCATACTAAAAAAATATTTTGAGTAAGAATTAGGAATAGGCAAAGGTTGCACAAGTATGTTAGCCACACTTAAGATTCACATTAACACCATGGGTATGAAGAGAATTATAATAAAAATTTATGGATAGTAAAGGAATTTTGAAAACTTATAGGTATGTGAGAAATTATGGTCAAAATTCGTTGACATATTTGAAAATTCTCATGTTTCATGGTACAATTATCTTTTATGACTTGAATTTTCTAGAGATTCACCTAGATGGCTTAGTTTGAAACTTTAAAGCTTTAGGAATTTGTTGGCTAAAATCACATATACACATTTTTATGATTTAAATTGTGTTTTGAGAGTGATGATGGTCTTGACTACGCCATTAAGATGGTCTCAAATGGATCTTGGCTCTTATTGAGTATATTAATTATATAAAATTTTACATTATGACGACAACTTAGCTTAGCCTAATTGGTATAACATTTGGCAATGTAGCTGTTGGGCATCGGATTAAGCTTCATAGGTGAGAGCAGTTATCTCCTGTATGGCGAGTGTTTAGTCTCCTTTTTTATATTAATAGGGAAAAAATGTAAGATATATGGACCATCTGTAATATAAAATCAAATAAGATATAAAGTTTTCTAAGTTTGATTTGCTATATAAGTTGAGATGTGATGTAATATTTTAATACTAAAAAGATATTTCATATTAACCTTTCACTAGTTCAGTGTTTTTAGGTCAAAGAGCATGATACTATAGTAGCATATGCTTCAACATGTGATGAATAAGATCTTTTATTCACGATTTTGGTCCAATAGTATATGGAAAATATATGAACAAAGTTTAATAAACTATAATCAATAAGGGAATCAACAAGTTGATCAATATTCCAAGTCTCAATCCTTTAGATAAGCTTTATTTACACCATTTGAATCTACATGTATTCATTAGACATTATTTTTCTAACCAAAGCCACATTAGTTAATCATTGAATGTATTCTACTTCTCATATAAAGCTTTTATAGATAAGAGTCGTAGTAGATACGGATTCAATCCTATGCATGGCACAATGCTTCCAAGTGTACCTTACCTATTTTTATAAAATTTTAAAATTTTTTTAGGGTTAATTTCAAATGTACTTACTATATTTGCATTTAATTACAAATATATCTACTAAGTTTGAAAACTTTTATATATACCCACTAAGTATGAGTAAAATTTCAAAGATACTTATTATGACGGTTATAAATGTTTAATAATTTTAAAATCACAAAATACCCCTAATTAATCTAATATTTGTTGCGATTTGTGCAATATCCAGACTATTAAAACTTTTTTTGTCTAGCTTTTCTCTCACATACATTAGATGTGTTATGTTATATTGTTCAACTTCTATCATAGTTGAATAACTATTATTATTAAATAATAAGGGGTATTTTAGACATTTCATATGATGGATAACAACAATTTTTAATCTTGCTTAGCGGGATGTGTATATTTGAAATTTCACACATACTTAGCAGGTATATGCGAAAGTTTTCAAACTTAATGAGTATATTTGTAATTAAAGGCAAATTTAGTAGGTATATTTGAAATTAGCCCTTTTTTATGAAATTGTTAATATGAGCGTAATTAACATATGTATCGATTTTCATATTTTTGGAGATCTTTTGATATTTTTAAAAAGTAGTGGCATTTTGAATAATTTAAAAATATGTTTTGATTAACAGTTGTATAAAAAAAATTTCAAAATTATTTTCTAAAAATGGGTGTATGCACCCAGGTGCATTGAGACTCAATGATGCAATGCACCAAGGCGCATAGGACTGCAACCTAGTTAGTTAACCATTCTGGTGTTCTACTTTTCAAATAAAACCTCACTAATCAATCTTTCGATTTGGGCATTAACCGTCAACTACTTTTCCAGTCTGATTTGAGGTGGAGTCATCCTTAATCTTATTTTTAAAAGCTCTTCCACCATATCTTACTTGACCTTTTATTTAGAGATATTTTTAAAGAGTTTTCCTTTTATGAATTTTTCTTCTTTGTAAAATTTATTATTTTTAATATTTTAATGTTTGATATCAAATTCAATCTATCTATTGTATTTAACATTATTTATATTTAATAGAAAACTTTTCATTTATCTCATATCACTTTCTATATACTACATCTATGAACGCATAAAATCAACAAAATTAAATAATTTAATATTAAATATCAAATTTAAACTTGTATCGTTACTAAACCATCGAAAATGCCGTTATTATGTAAATAAATGATTTTTATAAAATATTATTATATTTTAACAAGTAATTTGAAGATATACCCATATAGTTTTAAAAATTACAAATAACTCATACGTAGTTTAACCATTACTGCAAATATATTCACACCATTATTACACTGTCACTATATAAATATATTTGCAAAGATAAGCAAACTATGTAGGTATATTTGCAAAAATTAAATATACGCACTTAATTTCTGAAATTGCAAATATATCCACATAGTTTGCATTTTTTTTTAGTAAATATACTCGCGTTGTAAATGTGTAATAACAACATTATAACTACAAAGTATATTTACAATTGTGGTCCAACTATGTGAGACTTATGTGTATTTTTGAAACTATACGAGAATATTTGTAATTATAATCAAACTTTGCAGATATATATATATATATTTGAAGTGTTGTAGATATATTTTTAAATTATCCTATTTTAATGCATATGTAAATGAATTTAAATATTTTTTATAATTTATACACAGATATATATTTTTTTAGCGAATGTGGCCATGTACATATTTGGTTTGGATGCAACTTGATCTTTAGCTAAGTAAATGATGTTAGATATTAAATATAATGAATGAAGTAGATTTGTTGCCAAACATAAAAATATTAAAAATAAAAATGAATTACATGAAATTGCTTCTTTGTAACTCAATTATATATAAGCCAAATCTATCTTTAAATTCTATATTTTATGAATAATATAGAGAAACAATTCAATATTTAAGTAAGCATAAAAATTTTCGTGCTTACCTTTTATTTTTTTAAATTTTAAAATATTAAAAACTTTAAATTATTTATCATATTTATCCATGTGTATTTATTTACTATTTCAAAAAACTACATGCGCGTAGCAAACTTTTAATATATTATATTTATACTGTACATTTTTCAAAATTGTTTTAGTGACTGTATAATAAAAATGAAAAGAAACTATTCTTTACGAGATGTAAATTTTCAAGAAACAAAAATATTTTTGTATCACTTTAAAACAATACGATGAATGGTTATTATTATAAAAAATATATTATTTAAATTTTTTTTAAAAAAGAGAAAGTATAGAAAAAGCATTGAATCATAAAAGAGATTATCTGTCACTTGGAATGCACAATAATCTAATTTAAGGAATATATATTTTTTTTGGATCCAACATCTCCACTACAGGTAAAACAAAAAAATTTATTTTGCCCGCTGTAGAATTACCCGTGTTTGCGAGTACCCTACTCGAGTTGCAGTGGCGCCAGTGGTGTCGATTATCGAAGCAACCTTTGCTGATGGTCTTGTATTCCCGAACGGAAAGTTTCCGCCTGTGTCCTTGCACCCACAGGACAGGAAAAGACGAACCCATCTCACGGTCACACGCAACCCCTCTCTCTTTCTCGCCTTCTCCTCCCTTTCTTCCTTCCAACCCAAATCCCGTTCTATTCCCACCTTTGCGCTGCGCTTGCAGATAAATCGACAATGGCGGGCAGAGGTAGGATGCCGCCCCGTCATGCTGTTGATAATCGGCTTGGGCCGTTCGTTCGGGCTCCTCCCCCCCACCCCCCTCATCCGGCGGTCTTGGAAGAAGAGCTGGAAATCCGGCACGCTGAAATCCGGCGGCTTGTGGGCGACAACCGTCTATTGGCCGAAGACCGATGGGGCCTGCAGAGGGAGCTGGCCCTGGTGAAGGAGGAGCTGCACCACATGAATGTCGCCCTGTCTAGCATCCATGCGGAGAAAGAAGCTCATTCCAGGGAGTTGATTGAGAAGGGCTTAAAACTCGAGGCTGATCTGCTTGCGACTGAGCCCTTGAGGACCGAGGTTGTGCAGCTCAAGTCCGAAATTCAGAAATTGAATGGCTCAAGGCAAGAAATGTCTGGAAAAGTTCAAACTCTTACTCAGGATTTGGGGAAACTCCAAAACGAGAATCAGCAGATTCCTCGTTTAAAGGCAGAGATTGATGGTCTAAATCAAGAGCTCAGTCGTGCTAGGTTTTACCCAATTCTAATACTTTCCTTTATAAACTTTGGTTTTCAGTGCAAAAACGCTTATTTTTTAACAATGCTGATTTTTCACCTATCACAATGTTGAGTGTTAGACTAGTCGAACTAGATATATATTAATTTTTTTCGCCAGGTCTGCTTTTGAATTTGAGAAGAAGGCAAATGTTGAGCTGTTTGAACAGAGGCAAGCAATGGAGAAGAACTTGGTCACCATGGCTCGGGAAATTGAAAAGCTTCGGGCAGATATTGCAAGCGTTGATGCAAGGCATTGGGGTGCTGGTACTTGTTCTTAAACGGATTTATTTTCAATATGTATATATATTGATATCCATTGGTTTTCATTATTAGATGTCCAATTTGTTGAATATGTGGTGGTTATTTGTGGGAGTTTATTCTATTTCTTTCACTGAGGAGTATGTTCTCTCTGTAGCATTTGAAGCCAGGTTACTTTGCATGATAACAGATGTTTCTTTTATGGTACTAGTAATCGTTTGCATGGGATTGTAACTCCTAAACTGATCCAGTTAACTTCATGGGACAGGAGTCAAGCCAAATTTATCATTTGGAATACAGGGTGGTGGTTTGTCCTGCAACCCGTATGCTATATCTCCAAAATCTGTTGTTATATGATTTTTCTGCTTACTGAGCTCCCTGATTGCTGGATAAAGAGACCTACCTCTTCCAAGAACATTATGACCTACATAATTTGTTTACCAACTGTTTCATATTTGAGCAACCAAATAAATGCATATTTGCTTACGCAGATTCTTTATTTATTATAGTTTGGCTTTCACTTCTAATTTCTTCTTAAATTGATATTCTGTCTATTGGATGCTTGTTGAAGGTGGCACTTATGGATTGAAACTTGGCAGTCCTGAAGGGGACTTTCCTGCATCTTATGGAGATGGATATGGACTTCGTCTGGTAAGCTTGATTTGTTAAGATTAGTTTGAGTGGATCTTCACTATAAATTGAGAACTAACTTTCCTCAGTTCTTAATTCTTGACTTATGTGTGTGCCACTTGTCTTGGAAGTTTATACTTTTTCTATCATTACTTGCCAGGGTGCTGCTGACAAGGGTCCTGCATATGGCCTTGGTTCGGGTTCCTGGGGAGCATTTGAAAAGCCTCGTCTTGGGCATCGCTGAGTCTTGTTCGTTTGCCATCAGAGAAAACATGTCCCTTGCTTGACCTGCTATGGTTAAGTCTTTGAAGTTTTAGAAGTAAAATTGGTGCTTTCAGATCAGTAATCTCTTGATAGCATTTACTTTGGTTGTTCCCATAAATAGAACTTATTCCTGGTTGTGTACTTTTGCCTTTGTGGGAGCAGTACTGAACAGATTTGTTTGATATATTACTTTTTGAAAGTTGATATTTCAGGAGTCTATATTTTGCAATGAATATATCTAAAGGGCATGCTCTTGCCATGAGGTGGCATAGAGATGCTTATCCAGAATTTGTCACTCTTTTTATGGTGTTTATTGTAGTTTCGTCTTTAGAATTTCCAAGTAAAATTGGCCTTTTATTGTGTCCCCTGTGTTGGCCCATTCTAGTTTCTATGAAACTATAAACTGCAGTGTGTGAAAGAGATTAGTTTTTTGAGCGATGTTTCCTAGTTGTGTATCCCACTTTAGATTTCAGGTTCAGGCAAAACAAGCAAGTGGGTTGGTATTCTGGTGCACTGTCATATACAAGTTCTATTGTCGCGAAAGTTTGGTTCTACCTGCATTCAGCTTTCTCCCAATTTGAGTGTGAAGTGCTTATTTCCAAGCAGAGGCATTGACTGTATTTGAGGATAAGAGATCAAGAAAGATTGTATCGGGCAGGTGTTCAATTGCATTTTGGATTCGGTGGTTGGTCAATTGATATTTCTTTGGGGATGAACTGGTCAGACATTTGTTTTATTGTGTTTAGTGGTTGAATCAAACCCCCCTGGATTTTGTGTTGTTTGAACCTCGTTTCTAGTAGGGCCTGTTTGGAGGCATAATAAAAAAGTGGAATTGGGGATGATGTTAAAAAAATAGGCTGCTTAACAAGTAGGAGTATTATTGAGAATCTTGGTAATGATATAAAAAGGAATCAGACTGTTGATGGTGGTTAAGGCGTAGCGTCAGTCTAAAGATTTGTGCAGAAGAGGTGTTTTTGTATTACACCTCTTCATATTTCATCCAAGTGGGCCCTTAGAGAATTGGCCTGATGTAAAGATTAGTCCTGAACCCTTGTTAATCCCATGTCTAGTTTGTCAACTATCATTTTTGTTGATAGACTTGGGTATAGCAGCTGAAGTCTATGAGTTGGTATTTTGTAAAAAATAATGGCATGACATTATAGTGCTTATTTAAGGATACTTCTATATGCTAGTTTGTTGTTTTAGGATGTTGATTTGAGAGGGTTGATATTTGTTTTAGATAATGTAATAATGTAACCCAGTTTGATTAGCCGCCGCAAGCCACGGGGAGACTCTACTTTTATTTTCATACACACACATGTATGTATTGATGGTGAGATGGTTCTAAATTCAAGTATCATCCAGATTATCTGGACAAGCATGTTCTCAGTGTGATGTATATCTCAAACATATGGTTACATGTCTCTAGGTTGTTGCAGTTGGCCGCTATTTGTTCGAGTTGGTTGAGAGATTAGCAAATTACAATTTTGATGTTGGACATATTTCCTGCCTTTCCATTGGTGGTAATGATGCTTAATGGGATTGTTTTTGCGTGGCGTGAAATTTCATTTCCCAGACCTTTGCCTGGAGTTTTGTGAATCTGTTGGCCTGATGTGCTGAAAAGTTTCTTGTTCCAGTTTGTTCTGTCATGAGATTCTTCTGTGTTTTGCAATGCAAAGGCATGAAATCGTATTTATTGCCTTGTACCTATGCCATGTTTACAACCACATTCTGGTTTCGCCTAGTTATTGTCTGGAATTCGGTACTGGCAATTTGATCTGTATAATACCTTTTTAAATCTGTGTTTTGTAACTCTGTAGAGATTGGACTGGGAAAGAATATCTTTCATGTTAGTTCATTTATGGAAGACAGGATAGGAAGGCTGTAATTGTTATATATGGTTTGTGTTGGCTAGTTTTGAATAAGTTTATTCTTTTGAGATCTAAGAGATATTCTATTTCTTTTTCCACTGACATAATGCAAGAAGATGTGTATAAAGAAGCTTGGTGGCATTTGCAGTGGCTATTCCCCAGGATTGTCCAATCGATCATTCTTAGCTAGTGTGGCCAGTGGAGTTAACAATTGGATGTGCATAGGAGGTTATCAAATATGCACCTGAAATATTTGATGTTACTGGAATGGATTAGCTGTCTCAAGATAGTCTTTTGATGCCTTTTGCTTGTTGGTGCTCTACTCGCTAGGATATTATGTTATGAATTTCGACTGCCTTTCGGTATTGTGCTTGCTATAGAATAGTCTGCCGATCTACACAAGAAAAGTTTTGCTTCAGTATGAGTTGAGGTGATCTCTAAATACTTCAAGGAGGAGGCATGCTGCTACCATGCGCTGAATGTAATAGGCAAGTATCCTTTTACAGTTGTTTGGTTCTGTGTTCATTAATTTACATTTTACATTCAGTCAAGAGTCTGCATACTCCATGCCGATTATCCAAAGGAATACAGAATGCTTCCTCTTACTGCTAAGATATAAACCTTTGCTTTAGCGTGCTTGCTTGGAATCCATTGTGGTTAGTTTGATAGGTTTCTTTGTGGGTATAAGTGGAATTACCATGTGGGCTGTTACAAATTTACTTTCTGTACTCATTGCATTCTCCAACTGGTGGAAATGTGTCAATGGTGCTTGAGGCAGAATCCATTAAAATATTATTCAATTTTGAGATCTTCATTGTGTCATGTTTCTTTATTCATGATAAATGTAGATAGGTGCGACAATGAAATTAGCTTAGATATAGACAAAACATTGGATATAAGACCAATCAGGGAGGTGAGGCTTTTATTTTCTTTCAGTGTGTAGTTTGGTTTCATGTTCCGTCTTCTGCAGTGCATCTAATCATCAGAAATGCATTGAAGGCAACATGCCAATATGATGCAAGTATAAGTTATTAGGCTACGTAACTACTGCACGGCATTTAGTTTAGTTCTGTCTTCATGATTTTAATTAACATTTATCAGTTCCAATTCTCGAAAATCATTAATACATTGGAATTGCAGGGTCTAGGCTTTCAGACAGTCTTCACCAATCAATTATTGTGCTGTGATCAATGGATTAGAAGGTGGCACCTAGGCATAGACAGACATTTGTGGACAAGGCTAGATTGGATTAGAATACTGTTCATGGTGAAGCCTTTGGGTATTCAAGTAATTGAAACTATGCATACTCCATCAGATTCATTCTGACAATTTTCTACCCATTTTTAAGCATCCTCAAAGGCTAATTTTTTTTTTAATTTTTTTTTTTGAACTGGATTTTTGGGTTTATTGAGACATGGGAGTTAAGAACACCTTGGGGTATGTTGAGTACAGACAGGCTACATGATTCTCTCTCAGCAATAACTTTGTGCTGAAATTGTTTCAGCTGTGAGTACAAAGTAACCAGCTAGGAATAATGAGAACCATGACAAGGTAGGTGCAACACAGTGCAATAACGAATTTCAGTTTCCTGGAGCCTGTATATGAGACTTCTTTTACTGCATTAGCTTCTCAACCCAGACTCTTAACTTTGTCTCAGAAACCATAGTTTGCAGATGGTTATTGCTTATTGGTTGTCCCTGGGCCGAATTGTTGGTGAAGCTCTACTTTCTAAAATGGAATGTCCCAAAATTTCCCATTACAGCCAACCTCAATTACCTTCCATTTTTCTATGCTTCACTGATGTATAAAATGCTTAATGATAGATCTGCCTACAGGATGGCCAAGTATTGGGGGGACTCAAGATGGGCGTACAAAATGTTAGATGTCAGTCATGCCACATAGTTTGAGGACTAAAAGTGTGGGAACATGAACTAGGCCATCATGGAAATGGATAAAAAAAGCCATGGTGTTGGGCAAGTACAGGGAGGCCTCAAGTGGAGTGGTGGGAACATGTACCCAAAGAACGCATGCTCAAATCATGATCCAATTGGTGAACTGCACGTTCCTTAAAGATTGTGGTGATGATTTTTCTTCTGATTTGATAAAAAGGTTGATGGGCATAAGAATGGAAGTGGAGGTTTATTCTGCTGATATCCTGCTGGATTTTTAGCTCGTCACTGTGAGGGTTTAGCTGCCATGAAGCTTTTGCTTAGTATGGTTCTTCCAATATTTTCACTCTATAGTATGGTCAGGCTTGTTATATGTGCATATTAACCATGTTCCAACATTGTTTGCAGCAGAAGTATATCGATTTTCCTCTCTGTTCTTCTATTTTTTCGATTTTACAGATCTAAATTGGCCATGAAATCTTCTCTTAATGCAAGAACATGGTTATTGCTCTCTGTTCTCTTTTTGGAATCTTTTTAGGTTTTCTTTGAGTTTATCTTATTGTAAGTAGTGCATATGGCTTTTTCTTGGTTTCATCATACGTCATTCAGAATATTTGGTTAAATATGTAAAAGAATTGATACATTGGACATGATACAGTGCACCCGGGTGCACTTAGCTTCAGTGCACCCGGGTGCAAAACCCATTTTTTAAAATTTTATTTAATTTTTTATACAACTGTTAATATAAGTGTATTTAACATATATAACAATTTTTTTTTACCATTTTTAGATACTTTTAGATATTTGTTTTTTAAAATCAATGACATTTTTGTAATTTATGAATTACGGAAATTCCACTGATTTGAAAAAATAAAAAACAAATATCTAAAAATCTCCAAAAATGGTAAAAATTGATATACATGTTAAATTCACCTAGATTAACAATTATATACAAAATTTTCAAAAAAATAAAAATAAATGGGTGAAATGCACCCGGGTGCACTGAAGCTGAATGCACCAGGGTGCATCCAGTCACCCCCATTGATAATGTTTATAATTAGAAAATATGTGGAACTCCCCCAGGCTTTCTAGGTATTCACCTGTGTACTTTGGGCAGTACAGGCCACCTGCCCCTTCTGTGTACCATAAGATGCTTGAACTGGATTATCGTAGGTCGTGCAAACTGAATCTGTAGGCCTGTATATGCATGCTTCAGTACCATTTTGTTTTGCATCTTCCACTCAATCATTTAACAATGCCTACATAATAGTTCGTGCGATATTTTGCTTTGTATTGGTTTAGAAGCATGATGATAATTTTTACATAAGAATAGTGGTATGATCAGACAATGTGGCTGGATCAAACCGGCTCAAGAACTCAAGGAGAACAACAGCCGAAAAGAAACAACAAAGGAAGGGAAATCAAAATAGAATGGAAAGAATATGATGTCTTTTCTTCCTGTTTCCACATCCGTTACATTGGTTTTATATCAAATCTTACAATTCCACGCCCCACACTTGGGATGGATGGCCCATTCAGTCATAGCTAACTTCCACACAGCTGGCATCCCCCATGACTCTCCCTAACCACGTGTTTGAACCTTTCATAGATCATACTTTCTCTTCATACCAAATATCAAACTGTTGTATCTGTAAAAAGATGTTTTATATCCAAGTTTCTATAGTCATCTTTCATTTGTTCTCATGTTGTCTATATGTCCTATACAGGTGAAGAAAATATTCCGTTGGTCTCAAGAAGAGAAAACAGAGGAATCCAATGCTAAGTTTATTTTCCTAAGGCGAGATCTCTCATCCTGTCTTGACAATCTTTTATCAATGGCAGTGAGATGAAATACAAGTAGGAACATGTCTTTCTTTTTCTTTTTCTTTTTTTTCTTTTTTTTGACCCACTAGCTTTATCTTTGTGCAGAAATAACGGAAATTGGCTCCAACGGATTCACTTGCCCATTGCAACAGGTTGTCAGTCTGAGGAAATCATAAAACATGCTAGGAAGTTTTGGATTGTGGTACCTGTTCTACTCATGTGCTGATTGAAGAGTTGCCAGATCTCTTCTCTGGTTTGATCTGTTAGCAAAGTCATATGTAGTCCAAGAGGAAAGATTCGTCATATGCTCCCTTGCAATGGGTAGAAGACGGGATTGGAGACTTGGAGCTAAAATTCCTTTGCCATGTTTTTTGCTGTTGTCTGAATGCTCAACAATTCGTGGTCACTTGATAATTTCGCTTGCATCAGAACTCTCTCTCGTTTTGATCAGAGACTGTTTGGTAAGATGTAAATAGTGGGAATGGAATGACTATAACAGGGTAAAGTATGAACAAGATAGGAATAGGCTAGTTCTGTGAAAAGATGCTAGAAAATGCTTGGAATATAAGGATACAAACTTTTTAAAAATGTAAGGTGGTTGTGTAATTAATAGGTTGACATTTTGCATTTCATTCCATCCCACTCCACTTGCAAATTACCACACTACTCTGCTACTGTCCTTTTTTTTTCTGAAATTTTTAATATTTCATTTGCATAAATTTCGAAAGTCTGCTGCACAGTAATTGTTTTGGCTGTTTTTAGGTATTAACATGTTTTATTAATAATTTCGGATATACTCTATTAAAAATAAGTCATCTCTACACAATTTAGAAACTACTCTCAGATCTGCTAAAAATAGCAGTATCAATTATTTCCGAAGTATCTTAGGAAGTTGATTTCATGCACTTGGGAGCACTTAGCTTTTGTGCACCTGGGTGTAAATATCCATTTTTTAATATTTTGATTTGAAAATTTTTTTTTGGTACAAGATCGTTAATTTAAGTGTATTTTAACATGTGAATTATTTTTACCTTTTTGGAGATTTTTAGATATTTGTTTTTGGTTTTTTGAAAAAGTGTCATTTTGAGTAATTTAAAAGTATTGAAAATGCCATTGGTTTTAATCAATCAAAAACAAATATCTAAAATCTTTCAAAAATGATTAAAAAAAAAGATGATATGCATGTTAAATGCATTTAGATTAACAGTCTTGTAAAAGAATTTTCAAAAAAATTAGGTTAAATCCATTCGGGTTAATTAAAGTTAAGTGTACTCAAGTGCATGAAATCAGTTTCTAATATTTTACGTCTTTAAAGAGAGACTTGTGAGGCAAAGTAAAACACGGAATAACAAGGATGTATTTTGGATGTATTTTCTAAAAGTCATTGGTAAAATAGGTGTTCATTTTTTCTCTTTTTTATATTTTTAAAAAAGAGGGAAAACGCTATATTGGAGGAATCAATTTTTTGACGCTATAGATGAGAGGTGGAGCCATGGGTTTTAGCATAATCCAAATGGATAGAATGTGACGAGGTTTTTCGAGGGGTTTCTATGTATTTGAAAATGCGAATGGATTATGGCACCATTTTGTTACAGTTGTAGATGTGAAATCATCTCTTTCCTGGACATTTTAAAAAATGATTTAACATTCTAATTATGTAATCATCTTATATTTTCTATTTTCTATTTTTATATTTTAATCATTTTTTCATACAATTAGTATATTTATTTTCACCTTACTTTTGTCATATTATATCATCTTTACACTTTTTAAAAGTATTCTCTTGTATGCTTGCTTATTTCCTCCATACTTTAAGTTATCAAAAGTTGGCTATATCACGAATGAGAAAAATTATATTAAAATTAAAAAGACATGATTGCTATTTATTAGGAATCCAAAGGTTGGATTTTAGAGGAAAAAATTATTTTTAGGGTGTGTTTTCTAAGAAAACTTTTCAATAAAAAAAAACTTTCTACGTTCAGCAACAATTTTATTTTTTAATTATTTTTGCACATCTTATTGTATAAATTATCGTATTTTTCAATAATTTTATAGAGCTACTTATACAATTAATCTATCTAGTTTAACTTTATTTTATTTATTTTTTTCATTATTACTTCTATTATATCACATCATTTTCTCTTGTATTATAAACTTTTATATTAAAAATTTTTCATCTAAAATTTTATTACTTCTCAAACACACTCTTAAAATAAAAAATCTTATCATGTTATCGTTACAATTCATCTGTTTGGATGATGAACAGATGAAATGCTCAACAACCTCTACACTTTCAGCCATCAATTGTGGGGGCACATTTAAGTCTGTGTTCCATGAATGTGACGAGAGGGCCAATTTAAGGTTATTCATTGCTGCAGACCGCCAAATGGGGCAGGCTGGTGTGGGATAATGAGAGGCGGAGCCCCTCCATTGATGAGCTCTTTACCATCACTTCCGGAGGATAAGGCCTAACGGCCATCTTTCTTCCTCATGCAAATCATTTACTTAAAACATTACTTCAAAAAAATAATAAAAAAAAAATCACTACTTAAAACAAACAGGGATCTTGACCAATATGGGGGCTTTTTTTCAGGGGGTATTTAGTAATTGAAAAAAAATTATCATGTTAAAATTTTTCAATTTAAAACTTTTCACTCTCCATAACTATCATATTTTTTAATTATTTTTTTACATTTTCCTATACAACTACTTTACTTTTCAATCATTTCTATACAAATAACCTATTTATTTTAATTTTATATTCTTTACTACTTATCATTACTCCTATCATATTATATCATTTGACAACTTTTACTCTACAAAACTTTTCATCAAAAATTTTATTTATTACCAAACACACCCTCAAATGTCTGTAAACATAAAGGAAATATCTTCACCCACATTGTGCAAACCTTAGATAGCCTTTTCATCTTCTCCCTGTTTTTTCACTACTATTTACTTACCCCGTGCGCCTCTTTTAAAACTTCTATTAAGATCGGCATATTCCCATAAAACTCCAAATGGATTACCCTTACCTTTCTTTAATCATTTCATCCCAAAATGGTTAATTTTGCTTAATCTTCGATCCTTCTTTGCCTTTGATCACATTATTTGGCCTGTCACCCGACAAACGTACCTATCTAGCCAACTCATCGTTATTAGAACCGTACAGGTGGCACGCGAGCTTGGCAGTAAGGACCAATCCTATGCGTATGGAGAAGGGTGGGCCTGAAAATGGGAAAACTTGTGGTTTGTTTGGTAATACACGTGGGAATTGTGGTACGGAGAAATGTGAGAGCACCAATTCCCAAGATCATTAATTCATTAATCAATAATCATATTTCTACTTTTTTATTACTGTATTTCCATCATTTCTCTTTCCTAATATACTCCAGCTACCCTATTTATTCCATCTTTACCCTTAGTATTTTATATCAATCATACAATTTTCAAAATATTCAATTTCCTACTTCTCATCCAATCCCACCATTCTCACGAAAAAACCATTCCCAAAATATTTCATTTCCAACTTCTCACCTTATCCCACCATTTCCATAAAAAACACCCTACTACACGTCCCCTTGGAAGAGAGTGCCGAGAATTGTAAAAAACAGGAGTACCAACAACGTGCAAGAGAAACAAAAGCAATTTCTGGTGAGCTGCAGGCAGTAGGTCCGAACCGGTGCAGGCAGTTGCATCATACATGATATATATCAATCAATCAATCAATCAATCAATCAATCTGTTGGCAGGTTATCGGAAGAACACGTACTGGCATGAACAAGTTGCCTCCCCAAGAAATTAACAGAGCAAGCTAGCTCTCACGATCATCCATCACACCAACAATAACATTTAAATGGGGAAATTATCCGGGGCTGGGTTGGGGAGGCTTTTACTGGAGGCATTATAGCTTCCACGCAACAGCAACAACAGACCCAGCATAAGCAACTCGTAAGTAATGGGCTCCGTTTCTTCCTTGTAAATGGATTTCAGTCTGGCATTTTTATTTTTAGGTAAACTTTATTTTATATTCACAAAAAAACTCGCAAGTTTTACAAATTCTTTCCGATTCCTAAAATTCTTCTTATACGCTCACCACCAAACCTTTATCTATTTAATGGAAAGACTATTTTATCCCTCCAAATTTAAGTAATTAAAACAACTTAAGCTCGATTTGCAAACATTTAACCTGTTTGAATTCATTTTTTTAAGCAACAAGAAATTGAGGCTGCGAGAACTTGGAGTAGACAAATAAAATTTAGATGAAAAATAGTTTTTTTTACTAGATAACAACAGTTTTTATGGTGATAACCATTTTTTTATTGGCACATATATACACACTATACATTTGATATTATAATAAAGCATGTTCAACCTTTACATAATAGAAAAAATTTTCTATAAATACCTCAACATTAGGGAGGAATTGTAAAACACCCTTACCAGAAGGGGAATTAATAAACACACCACAATTGTGGGGGACTCTGCTGCCACTTCTTTGCCCGTGACAACCATCATTTTGATGGTGTGAGTACAAAAGATTTTTTTTTTATTAATCGGTAAGTTTATACTATGACATCGTGATATTACACTTAAGTACATTCACACGAGAGATTACAAGCTCCCATTTATTATCATGAAGGAAGACATCATGCTCACATCAATTATCAAGGACCACAATAGAGTCCCACCTAAATGGTACAGGAGATTACACTCCCATTATTATTTTTTTGCCCCAACTGGGGCTCAAACCTACATGCATCAGTGGCTGACATTATCCACGATCAACCAGGTATAACCCGGTTTGCGAGAATAACCCAATTGGCGACTATAAGAGAAATTGAGTGTGAAAAATTGTGGGTACAGAAAAAATTTTAAAAATATCGCATGCATATTAAGAATTAATAGCAAAAGTTGTAGGTATATGGGAATTTTTCTTCTCTATGTTAACCTTTGTATCTTGGCCGATCATAATGATGATATGAAATCTACTCGTGCCATTGCAATTAGAATAATTTGCTTAGCATACTTCGTCCACATCAATATGTACGCGACATCTGAAAAATGTTTTTAATGAGCCTAATAAAAAATTTTAATTTATATATGAATTTCAAAGATGTATTTTTTTTTAATCATCAAAAAAAAAGATGTATTTTTAACATCTAAATCTTGTAAAACGTCATTTTTATATAAATATACAGAGAAAGAGAAATGATTTTATGAATTTTATTCCATTCTTTTTATGTTAATGGAGAAAATATTACTCATCCGTAAATGGATTTAAATATCTTTCATACTCTTATAAATATATGTTCCATTAATATAAATCTTGTAAAATGTCATTTTTATATAAATATACAAAGAAAGAGAAATTATTTTATGAATATTATTCCATTTTTTATGTTAATGGAGAAAATATTACTCATCCGTAAATGGATTTAAATATATTTCATACTCTTGTAAATATGTATTTAAAGTATAATTATATACACCATGATGTATTTTAAGCAAAAATAAAACATTTGTTTATTTTATTTTTATTTAACTTTTCTCCGTAAATATATTTTCTTAAGTATATTCAATCTATATACCAAGTTTCATCATTTTATAATACTTTTGTATATTTATTTTTTAAAAAAGAAGCATCAATTTTAGGTGCATTTAAGTCATTTTTTTATCTCTTAAAAAACTTGATTTTTAAAAATAAAAGATAAATATGTAAAAGTATTGTAAAATAATAAACTTGGTATATAGATTAAATACACTTAAAAAACATATTTATAAAGAAAAATTAAAAAACTGGTTAAAATAAATAAATATTATATTTTAGTCTAAAATATGTCATGATGTATATATTCAAACTTCTATATATTCTAAAGCAAATGTCATCTCCATTCTTATCTTTGATAAAGATGATTTTGTGTCGTAATAGATAATAATATAAAATAATGTGAAAAGTTAGATTTTAATTTCATCATCAAAATAGTCTCCATCCCCTGGGTTACACAAAAATCTTTGCTGACACATAAGCGATCTTAATTAATTACCATGGTCAACCCACGCAAATAAGAACAACAATGATTTAATGCTTCTTCGGTTCTTTTTAATTAATCCCCATCTTTCAAAAAAAAAAAATCTAAATATGTACAAAAAGAAGAAGGTGGAATACATATGTGTGAATTAATTAATAATTAAGAAATGAATTAAAGGAGTTCTTTGGAATTTAATTCATATCATGACGACGATCACCTTGCATTAGCTGCGAGAGGCACAGAGTCCGAAAGCGGCGTGGCCAGCGGCGTGGGCAACGGCGAATTTCGGCAAATGGGGCAGGTGGGCTTCTTCTGCAGCCACCTGTCGATGCAAGCGGCGTGGGAGCAGTGGTTGCATTCGGGAATGCAGCGCAGCACATCTCGTGGCTTGTAGTCGGAGAGACAGATGGAGCAGACGCTGTCGAGTGGCCCCAAGTGCGTGGAATCGTTGCCGGCGGCGGCGTAGACGAACTTGGGGTAAGACTCGATGGTGTGCACGTCGAGGCCTTTGACGACGATGCAGAAGTTGGATTGATCTGGTGGGGTGGGGTGGGCGGTGGTGGTGGGATGATTAGCTGTTCCCGCTGCATGCATATGGGAAGCTGATCTGCTGATCCAGCGGCACGCGTAGGAGGAGATCAAGATGGTGGAGATGAGGATTAGGATGCCGGCGGTGATGGCGATGCCGTAGCCAAGACTGTCATGGCTGGTATTAGTGTCGGAGGAGAGGGAGAAGGTATGGATGGGAATTCCGGACATGGCTCACATGAGAGAGAGAGAGAGAGAGAGAGAGAGAGAGAGAGAGAGATGAGATGAGATGAGAAATGAAGGAAGGAACAATAATGGGTGCCTACGGAGAGAGTTGGTTGGTTGGCTGCTGGCTGGGGATTGAACTCCGAACTCAAAAGTCGTAGCTTTGTGACCAAACCTTTCGAGGCCTCCCTTACTTCTCATCTAATAATTGCTACCGAAAAATTACCAACTAGCTACGCATGCTAAGGCTAAGCTGTTCTTTTAAGAGGCATCCAAGAAAACATGAAGTTTATTGGTTGAACCCATTAATGCTATATACAAATCACAAATGTCGTTGACATTGCAAACCATGAAGGAAAACATATGTAACTGATGCTAAATAAGAGTTACCGTTATATGAAACCCCATTTCTATGTAATTCATTTATTTTCCATACACTTATGATCATTTTCTATATAGTGATTGATGATTGATAAAAAATTTACGGAATTAATTATATTTACCATCATTTATTTTATCATATGAATTCATAATTTTAATATCATCGTTATGTATAGCCTTATCTAAAATATGTAATAAAATTTCTATAATAAAATTGTTTAAAGCTGAATATTAATTTGAAGTTATTTTTTAACATTTAGAACATCTAAAATATCGATATTATATGGATAAATAATTTTATAAAGTATTATCAGATTATAATGCATATGTAAAGGATATAAGCCTTTTATAATTTACAAATAAATATACATTTTTAAGCAAATGTGACTCATGCACGTCTTTCATTTGCATGGAATGGATTTTTTAGCTAAACAAATTATCTAAATATAATAGGTGAAGTGAATTTTTCATAAATCATTACGGTGAAAAAAATGGATAAAGTAAATGAAATCACTTTGCAAGTTTCAGCTAACTAATAACTATTCGTGAGGAAAATATTTCTTGTTTATAACGAAATTAAAATTTAATTATTGAAAAAATAAACCATTAGGAATTAAATTTATGTGGCATATCACCACAACAAATTTTATTTTTTAATGAGTAATAATTTTATTTTAAGTAGCTAATTTTTTTTATTACATATATATCATTTATTGGGTGCATTAGATAGATTTTGGCCATCTTGATAATTCAACAATAATACTTAATTGCTTTTTAGCAGCAAACATTTGGTATTTTTTTACCTTAAATGCAATCAAAGGTAACCTTTAATATGACTACTAAATTTTGGCTACAAATGGTACTAAAACTTTGACTACAGTTAATATAGCGCTTAACCATTTGCTATCAAATGCAATCAAATTGCCACAATGGCAATGCCATCGTGGTAACTTAGTTTACCTCAAATGAGTTGTGTGCCAAGTTTAAACCCCCCCACAACTGCAAATCCGCAAAGAGTGATTTGTGGCAATGGTCTCCCCTAGGTGTGTGGAAGTGTCCACCATGTGGATAAATTTCAAAATATTGTCAACTGTGTCTTAGAATATTATAAGAATGTCATAGAGCTTAGTTGGAAAATATCAATTGAGGTAGTTGGAAAATATCAATTGAGGTAATTGTAAAATACTCATCGAAAAATGCAATCAATTAAAATTCGGCCAAAAGGTGACCATTTGATGAATTTTATAATAGTGTATGCCATTAATGTGATAGCCAAATATTTTTGGCAATTAAGAAATGGTTTTATATTGTGTAAGTGTAATAGAACGGGTGAAAATGGAAAAGTTAACTTGCTCAAGTATTTAACTTTTTTCTATTTTTACCCTTATATTTTTATTTTTATTGTATTTTTTTACATACGACTACTATATTTATTTCTATTTTATTTTCACTTTTATCTCTACCATATCCATTTCATACCATTCCACTCACACCATTCACATCCACCCAAACACTTCATAAACTTTAATCTTCTCTAATAAAATTTCTGTTGTATTGCCACAAACTAAAATTTTTTTTATTAGCGGATTTATATTTGGGCTCTATCCATCCATTCAAACTCCGTTACCATGCAACTTATTTCGGGATTTTTTGCATTTGCATCTGTATCCTTCTTATAAATTTTATTTCATTTGATGTACACATTTGACTTAATACAATCGGGATTGAGCTGTATATCATCACAGCGTTGCTTTGATCATTTCTAAATGATAATAATAAAAGTTTTTAAAATAACATCCCAAGTTGTTTTTCTAAAATAAATATGATTATAAAGGAAAATCATTATAAGAAAATTCATTTTTGTCAACCAGCAATTAGAAAATCATTTTCACACCCCCAAAGATGTACATAAGCATTTGGAACCAAATATTTGGTTCGGTTAAGTTTTTTTTATTTACATTAGTTCGTTTAATTTAATATGACATGTATGAATATATGATGACGTGAAGTTGTAACCTTTTGTTTTTATTTTTTTCCTCCATCGTTGCCAGAAGCATTATAACCAATTTCGTTTTAAAATTGCCACAGGCATCAAAACGTGTCATCACTGGGAATCAAAATTTTTCAGTGAAGGAAAACGGCTTTACTTTATTACGCAGTCCGATATTGTTTTTATTTTTTATGGATAGATTGGTACTAGTACTACTTAGATCCTGCTCTATACCAAACTTGATTTTTTTTAGAATTATTTGATATTCTTGAGTTTTAAATGCTAGCAAAATGGGTATGGAATGCATGCATGCCCTCTATTTTGCTGATTTTAAAAATAAAACTACTAAATAAATTTTTAAAATTTTCAAATTTGGTAAGATCTACAAAGAACCCATGTATCTAAAAATTTATTAAAAATAAAAAATAGTTGTTATGATAACCCGTAAATTGCCAATCAACTAAGAGACCTGATCTTCTACGACCGGTCGGTAATTTCTGACCGGTCAAAAAATATATTTTTTTGTTTTTTTTTTTAAAAATAATTTTATAAACATATTAATTTAGTTATATTTAATCTATAAACCAAATTTTATCATTTTTAGATATGTATATATATTTATTTTGGATTTTTAAATACA
>JAXCLR010000063.1:36459054-36470204 GCA_035584095.1 Annona squamosa | reverse complement strand
AACCCCCCACAGGCCATTATTGGCAAAATTTGTACAGACAATTTTTTGGCAATGAATTGCGTGGATTACTCTTCTCCGAACCTTTTTCATCCGGAAAGGGGGTCGGGTTAGAGTAATTCTTTTCTCAAAAAAAAAAAAAAACGCTTATGCAAGCAATGTGTAAAATGTAAAAATCACGGGCTAGAATCAATTTACTCCGGTATCCGAACGTTGTCATAATTTTTAAAATCAGTCTTCTATATTGAAAAATTATGTTGGAAGGAATAACTGTTTAATTAAACTTTAGATTTATATAACAATCAAACAATCTAAATAAATGTTAGAACTGGATTTAATTGTCATGTGATTCGAAATGATCAAGACGTTTCTCGAATTTAATGGGAACTGGTTCCACTACAAGGCAGATCACGATATGCAACAAAATGAAAATTTGTTACACTAAATTATTTTTTGCAACGAAATCGTTGAGGCTTGAGGGATGGTGTGATGCATTTTGTTCTACATATTGGTTAGGCATCCGGTACTTGCATTGCTGCTGTCCGCAAAAATCTAGGCATTTTGCCATTCGCATCCACCACGTTGTCGTTAGCCATGTGAGAAATGGGCGAGGGCCATTTTCTTGTTGACAGGATCATGATGTTGATTCTTCCTTGCCATTCATGTGCCTTTCTTTCAAATGTTTAAAATGACTGAATGTTGCAGTTCGCTTAGGGATTCTGCTTTTCCTTATTCATTTTCCTTTCAACTTTTGCAGCCCAAAAGAAAGAGCTAGAAGCATTTCTGCTGTGTTGAATTATTCCCATTCAATTCAATAGTTTGTGTGTGTTTGAAAACTAATAAAACTTCTAGATGAAAATTTTTTAATGTAAAAATTGTTAAATTAGTAAAAAAATAATGTAATATGATAAAGATAAAAATAAAGTGTAAAGAGATTAAAATTAAAATAGACAAGTGAGTTATATAGATAGTTGTGTATAAATGATTAGAAAATAGAGTAATATAGGAATATATGAAGAAATAATTTTAAAATAAAGTAACTATAGAAAGAGAAAATTGAAAAATTTTAACTTAACATTTTCTTCTCACCGTCAAACACACCCTTTGTCAACAAAGCCTCTCGTGACCTTGTAGCCAATGGACAATGGAACTTTTTGGAGATGGAGTTACTGCCTACAACTGAAGGACTCGTACAATTTCAAGCTTTGTTGAACCTAATAATTAAGATATCCTTCAAGAAAAAAGAAAAAGTAAGGGAAGAAAGCCTTCTTTTAAAAAACAAAACAAAAGATATTTTGCACTTCATAGAAAGGTGATGACAAGGATGACAGCAGAATGAATCTATAAAAAAAAAGTAAAAATTAAACAAAATGTTATAAGAAAAAAACTAAAATGTCTGAAAATCTAGCTATCTTGATTTCTGCAACTCGCAAAAGATTATCTTTGATTATTTAACCATATTCAGTAACTACATTTAAGTTATTTCCTGATGAAAAAGTAATTTCATGCAATTTATGTGAAACTTGAAGTACGACTGCGCAAAACTGAAACTTGGGGATAACAAGGTACAAAATCGCAAAACTCGAGGCTGGAATATGCGGTAACCCCATTTTGAATTGTTGCTGGGAATGGGGTTTGCACTTTCAACCCCGAAGAAATAGAATTTGTAGCACGTCTTCCTCATAGTTTTGAGTGAAAGCGAATGCATCTTGAAACATATCTACGTTTTTCTGCGTCAATGTAGAACTTGGTATTAGCACAAGCTCACCTTACGGATTTGTTCGCGATTTTTATGAAAATATACAAGCATGCCATGCTAAGCATAACATTGCAATTATCCATTCTCCCTGTGTAATAGGCATGTTTGGATAATGCATTAGTAGTATTTTTTTTTCTTTATTAAAATGGACGATTATAACTGGGGAAGGGTCTACCTAAAAACCCGTATTCTGGCATAACTGCAGATGCCTCCATCAAATCGGAGAACATTCATTCTCCCCAAAACTCAAACATTCATTTCTTATTCAAATTAGATATCCACAAAGTGACCAACCCATTTCAAAATTTTGGGCCCAGCTTTACACGCGGACATCCATTCCATTACTAACATTCCATAAGTAGTTCATAACTTAACCGGATTGCATTTGAGGAAGATGTCAATAAGATTACAAGATTTCACCAAGATGACTGGAGAGATCTTCATGGCCATGCTTCAACCAGACTGACATTTAAAGGTCCAAGAAATAGATCCAACTATGAGAATTGCCACTGCCATCATCAGTGAAGACAAACCGCACGTTACTGACTTTTGCACCATTGCAGACCAAATTGAACAGTAAATATGCTTTTGATAAGAAGAAAGATGAGGATCGGCCTCACATCATTCTCGTCATTAGTGCATATACTCTCCATCCGGTGGGTTGGGCCAGTCCCATATTCAACAGAACATGCTCATGGAAGGCTTGAAATGATTCATAAGCCGACTAAGCAGACTTTGAAAGGGAAGCAAAAACCAGCTGTGTTCCTCTTCCACCTCTAGCCAAAGAATCTTCTATCAGACGAAACATAAGCAATTAATATTGCACAGCTCAGTTGAATTCCCTCAATCTTCTCTTCAATACATCCATTGACTTCTTCCTAGAATTTTGCTTTGCATTCCGGCTTGAAATGCTTCCAAACAACCTATCTGGTGCGTCCTTGAACTTCTCTAATATACTGGCCACCTTCTTTTCATCCAAAGCATTGTACCGCTTCTCCCTTACCACTGGATTCACAAAGCTTTCGGGTTGATTGCTTAATAGAAGATTGATCAGTTGCCTTGCCTCTGTCAAGCAATTCTGAAAGCTTCCTCCTTTATGAATCTCATTCAAGACGGTGCCATGAAATTGCTCCTCTGCAAAAGATTCAATTTCCTTGAGGTCATTGTCAATGCCTATAACAGCATTCGTTGTGAACTTCTTCACGCTGTCACTAAGGAAAGCAGCCACAATAGCACCGGAAATATGCTCTAGTGCCCCACTTCCAACCTTGTACACAGCTTCCAAGGGTAAGATTTGGTGGGCTGTGGACATCACAGATTCAAGATAAGCAACAAGTTCCCCAGTGTACGCATTTCCATTATGTGAGGTTTCATCAGCTGTCCAATTGATATTTTCAGTAAAAGACATCACTTCATCTAATTTCAAATTGACCAGGCTCAATAACGCATGGTATGCAGCATCTTGTGAGGTTTTCAGCACCACCTTTGCAGATAGGCCAGCATGCAGCCTTTCCGCTGCATAGATGGGAATACTGCAGAGTTGTGCCGCATGCTGCAGAAAAAGATCACATGCACGCTCCAGAATGCTTATATTTGCTGCAATCTGCATTGCCTGTGATACTCCTGTGGTACTGTTATGGATTGCTTTCAGCAGTGACTCACTTAATGCATAGATCAAGAGCCTGTCCAAGTACTTCCTAACAACATCATACAAGTTCAAGCGTCCGCCATAAGATAAATAGCTGATGGAATCAGCAATAAATGACCGCACGATTCGACATGCATCAGGGACAGTAGATGAGAAGGGAGCAAGATATGGCAGCACGGGCATTTGGTCCGATGTCTGGAGATTGCATGATAAGATATATTTACCATAGTCCAACTCATTCCTGATTGTTATTTGCTCATATGTGTCATTAGCAATCGCATCAGTTATCTGCTTACGGCAATCATCCAGAAGAAGATTGTGGTATTTATCTCGGCTGTTATCAAGAACCTCAAGTAAAGGAGCTACTTGGTATCCATGACGCTTGAGAGTTGCACATAGAAGAGTTACATTGTCCTTTATTAGGAGAAGCTGGCTGGTGGAATCCATATAAGAGAAACTCTCCTCCAAAATAGTTGCAATTTTTCCAATGGCTGTATCCCATGCTCTCTCAACCTGACTAACAGACAACAAACCATCAGCCATTCGTAGAACCCGATCCTCCACTATGAAGAATCCAGCAATTTGGGCAAGAAATGTTTGATGGGATTCAAAGAAGGGCTGAGATGAGGATATCTGCAAGTCTAGATTCAGCTGCATCAAGCGGTTCTTATGGTAGTAATCCCGGAACTGGTCTTGCATACCAAGGCATGCATGAATATTATGGGCCCGGTATACAGGAGTAAGATCAAATTCCAAAACCAAATCTTCATCAATCTTCTCAGTGTCTAAATTATAAACAAAATTGCCTGTTCCAGATCGGCTTTGTTCCTCAGCTACCCTCTGCTGGGCACGGATCTCCTCATCTCTTTGACGTGCAGAAGCAGCTTGTCTTAAAGCCAACTGCCCAATTTCCCTTGCTGTGCTCCTTATCTGAACAAGCCAATCACTGAACTCACTGCTTACTTGCTTCTCGATATGCTTTTTAATTGCAGGAATCTGCTTTTCAATGACCTTCTGAAGAGCCTTAACAGGAACCTTTTGGAGATGAGCATTTTCAATGAGATCTAGAGTCTTTAATGCAGGATAAAACCGACCTTCTGAGACATGCTTGTTACACTTCACACACAAGTTTGTTATCAAGGCACAAGCTTTTGCTATCCTGATGGCCTCTGTAACATTCTTCTTGACTGCATACAATTCTAGTGTCTCATCAAGCTTCACTAGCAGAGAGTTGCCAATCTCCTGAAGCCGATAATTTTCACCCGAGAGTGTATTTTTCAGCTCATCAGCATCAACCAACACTCCACGGAGTTCATCAACAGCAACAATGAAGCCCTCATAATGGAGTTTACAAAGCTCCTCAATCTCAATTTCCTTCTTCTTTGCAACGTTCTTCAACTGGTGCAATAGAAATTCAGATTTCCCAGCTTCAAAAGCATGCCTAACAATGGGAACCAAATCCCCCTCCTTCAATGAAGCAGCAATGATCCCTTCATCGCCCAAATCCCCATTTTCTGTTGCAAATTTTCTCCATGGTTTTGCATGCATTGTTTTGAAAAGGTCCTAATGAGTGAGATCAAATTAGACAACACTAAAAAAGTGAATGAAATGAAAAAGCTGAATATTCACTGGCACACTTGTATGGCTGATCTACATCATCTACTTGACAGATATGTCATATGGATAATCCCACCATGTCAATCAACTGATAGCTTGCCAGCCAAAGATCCTCATAACAAATACATGCATCTTATTTTTCTACCATCTTGTTTCTAATCTACTCTTCTGGGGATGCTAGCTCTCTAAGGAGTGAGACAAACAAAATAGATAAGTCTCTATAAACTTGCTGGCATGTCTCTTCAAGAATAATTATGAAGTTCTTCACATTTGGGAAAACTTACCAATGAAAGCTATAATTATGCCTTTCATTCTCATGATCTATTTTTCTTTTCGCAATGATCAGGGACCCTAGAAGAATGAGATAAAGCAAAGACACACACCTGTCCTTCATAATCATAATTTTACAACTAAAAAGAGCTAAAATTTGAACAATTTTTGTATTCTCTCCTTGCTAACTCCTTTCTTCTACCTTTCCATGATAAATTTCATACTGCTCAATACTTAAATAAGCGTCGAATGTTCAGTCAATTGTTTACTCACATCTTGAAAAACACTGAACAATTTCTTTATAAAGCATCCAGCCAGATAACTCCAGAGACATTATAATCTAATGAGAACAACAGGGTAATTATTTGCACAACAGCTGTTCTGAAAGATTGAACACAATTCATTACAATGAATCCAAAATTCAAATCAGCAGCAGCATCTGTGAGACACTAATAACATGCTGGTAGAATAACAACAGGAAGATTCAGTGCCACTACAAATGGCAGGTTTTAGCACATCCAGGCAGGAAGATGGTTGAAACTGAAGGCCCGACCTCAGTGTCAAAAAAAGAACTGCTAGTACAGAGGGATCAGCACGCATGAGCAGTTAGGAAATTCCCACGACAAGTGCTAAAAAAATGTTGGAGTTAGATCTTGGGCAAAAAAACACACATTGAATTTATACAAGATGCTAGCTTTGCACAAGATGGGGGAAGATGATTGAGGAATGGATGAATTGAAAATAAAGAAGACAGAACTTACAAGAAGTAGGAACAAGATACTGCAGGGAAGGGCACAAGATCTATCATTCACAGCAGTGCAAGAAATAAGATTTCTAAACCACCTGAAATAGTTAGGACAGCGCTTTGGGTACAATTGCAATGATGCTTCACTAACTAGTTGCTTCTAGTACTATTCAACCGACTGACAATTCAATGTAGATCAAATGGACATCCACAAGCATTATGGCTATGGCTAACAGATTTTGAAAAATGGTTATCATTGAGACTAGTCATATACCAAAAGATTAGTAGATTACAATCAAACATGAAATTGCACAGACAAAGAAAATGGATGGAGGATGAAAAAACTACTAATTGGTCAAGTACGAGTAAACCTAAAAGAGAAATGGGCGTCCACAAAATACCAAGCACATTGCTAGCAAACCAGAAAAACACCAAAGCAAATGCACTCAATAGAAAGAATCGAGTTGTATCTGAAAGGGTTTTCTACTTTTCTCTACCGATGGTCTAAAAAGACATAAGCTGAAAGGACATCAAAACATTCCGCCCAAATTAGTCCACTTGAACTCTTTGGAGAAGACAATAGTCACTCCTTGGAAAAAGCCCGACCACATGAAAGATTCATCTGAAGTGATTCCCTCAGATACTATCTACCACCACATAAACAGCCATTGCTCACACAACAGGTTCTAATAAAAGACCATACCTTTCAAGGATGTCAGATTCCCACTCAAATGAAATGTCAAATCTTCAAACCAATCCTCGAGATAAAAACAAAGAAAATCAGAAAAACATATCTACCCCTGCCAGAAAACCCAACTGACATAGCAAAACGGAAACAAAAAACAAAGCCCCCAGATCACAGAAACAGATGAAACAAATCAAACTCCTCGGATCATACTGCCCAACAACGACTAACAAAACAACAAGTACACAGAAGTCGAACCAAACAAAGTCGATTCGGGAAAAAAAAAATTCAGAACTTTCCGAGCTCTTTCTTACTTACCGATTCAATAAGAAGGAATCTTTGCTACTTTGGCCAAAGAAGTTTGTGAAAGTTGATAGCTTTTGTGCTTCTTCTCCAGCTGCTGCTCCTCCAACCACAGCCAGAAAGAGACGCTTGCCTCTCTTGCTCTCTTGTTTTTCTTTCTTGCCTTTTCTGGCTCGTTCGCTGCTCTGCTGCCTCCTGCCTCTTTTAATTTTTCTGACATGCCCCTTATCGCCCATCGGACGTGTACCGAAGTCGGGTTCATCAGCCTTCCCTGCCAAACACTGATTCAAATTCGAATATAAGAATAATGGTGTGTTTGTTTAGGGCAAAAAGTGTCAACTAAAACTTGTCAATTTAAAATTTTTCATTCTCCATAATTATTTTATTTTTTAATTATTTTTTCACATTTTTTTATACAAACTACTCTACTTTTCAATCATTTCTACACAACTACTCCTAAAATTAACCTATCTATTTTAAGTTATATTCTCTTTATTCTATATCATTATTTCTATTATATCGCATCACTTTCTATTGATTTGACAACTTCTACTCTAAAAACTTTTCATCAAAAGTTTTACCTCTAACCAAACACACCCTTAATCTCAAAAAAATTGGTGGTTATAAATAAATTAGGGTTATACCTTGTAAGTTTCGAGAGAAGGTGCAAGGATAAATTAGGATTTTTTCTCCTTTAATAAATAATATCTAAATTAAATAATCATACTACTACCTACTACAAAAGATGCATGTCAAACCCTAGATTCTAGTTACTCACATCTCTGCTTTCTTTACTTTCTAATATTCGATTCTAAGTTTTATTTTCTCTTTCTACTTTTATATTCTATTTTATTCACTTATTCTATTAATATTTGTTATGAAACGTTTAAATCAAAATTTTAAGTCCCAAATTTCCTGTGGATTAATTTTTTATACACTACGATCTACGACTCATGCACTTGTAGTGAGATTGCAAACAAGTATTTTGACACCGACTACACTCCGCTCCCCCGCTCCCCTGCTCCCCCTCCTCAGTAAGATGTTTTTGAGTAAATCCTATCCGCTTGCTCCTTCTCTCTTAACTGGTGATAGTTGCGTGCCTCTTCCATCTTCTCTTGTCTAGTCACTGCTGCTTTCGTCTTTTCTCTTTAACTGGCAAAAGCTGCTTGTCTATTCGTAGTTGTTGCTACTCCCATCCTCTCGCTCAATCAAGCTCCATCTCAAATTCAATTACCACTCTTTGTCCTTAAACCAATAGCAATTGTAACCACTACTTATCTACATATTGCTCCATTTTTTGACACATGCAAATGCCGCAAAATTTTTTAACCTCGGTGGATGCCAAGATAATGGGGTGGCTAAGTTGAAGGAAGATGATTGACAACAAAGGTGAGATTATTGGACAGAAGGCAGCAATGACGAACTTCAATGCTACTATAGGGGTTGCTTTTTGTGGTTTCATTACTTTTATTCCAATTTTCATTTTTTGCTTTCTAAATCAATTATTTTCAATTTAATTTTCAAAAAAAATCAATCAAATTTAGAGAATTGGTGAGTTCACATGGATGGATTAGCTACAACCTTATTGCAAATCAATTTTGGTTTACTAAGGATCTATTTTCCTAATATGTTGTTGGTGCGAACCAAGTGTTTGTCGTTAAGAGCACTATGATCACCAATTTAATTAAAATTAACCGAAATACATTAAAGTTACCACTATGCAGTTGATAGTGTAGAATAACGGTGAGTCGGGTTGAATCCTCAGAAAGACTATAATTTTGAATTATTTTAAGAAGAAATGAAAGAGAAGAGTAAGAGAGCGTATAGAGAAGAGAGAAAAAGAGATTAGAGAGAAAGGAGAGGAAATTAGAAAAGGAGAAAGAAAGAGAAAGAAAAGAGAAAAAGAAAGGAGAGGAAAAATTGCAATTAACTAAAATTAAATTTAAACTAGGAAAACAATTAAAAGATTACAAAAGTAAAATTTAATCTACAAAACCAAAAATGAAAATTGCATTTAACTTAATTTAAAATTACAAAACATAAAGCAGTAAATCTAATCTAATCTAAAAATTGTAAATCTAAAATTAACAATTACAAAGCATAAAAAACTACAATTAAAAGAAAATTTATTAACCCCAAAATTTTGCTTGAAGACTACTCTTTTGAAGAGCAATCACTGCCTTTGAAGCATTACCCACCTGGCAAGGGTCCCACAATGAGAGGTCCCACCCAAGAGAGAGGAAATTGCTGGTGTTATTGGGATGTGTGGAGGGGCCCTCCTTTTATAAATGTGTGAGGGACCATGTGACCAAAGTTGAATCTGATGTGAGATTTCTCATTTTGAACGTCACTGTAGCTACTCGGTATTTCCTCCTCCTCACTTTCTTGGTTGCGATGAAGCTGGGGTCATGGCTTTACTGCCATTTTTCTGTCATTGTTGGCGGTGATTACTTGGAGAAGACGATGTCAGTTTGGGGAAGATAGTGGATCTAGGAAGCAGGGCGTAGTGCTGCCATTTTGCTGCCAATTAAACGACTACTGGTTGGGGGATTTTCTGCATTTACCTTTTGGATTTGGAACGGGCTAAGCAGGGGTGTTGATGAATGGCGGTTGGAGTTGTCGGAAATAGGGAGGGATTTCAGAGATGAACTGTTGTTGCTTGAGTTGCAGATATGGGGATGGCTTCATGCTTAGCTAATTGCTGGTTGAATTCGGTGAGCGCGATTTCCTTGTTGGAGATGAAGAAAACGACAACCATGGCTATCTTTGGTGGTTTGCAGCTTGGACGATTTGCGGCTGAAATCGCTGGTGAAGTGCTGCCGAAATTGATGGGGAGACTGCTGAAGTTTTCAGCTGTTGGGAAGTTTGCCACTGCCCTGTTCGATCAGTGATTTTGGGAAACTTCAGGTTTGGGTGAATTCTGCTCATGGTGAGTTATTGCAGGTACAAACGAGCGAGAAAGACGCCATTTTTCTGTAGCTGGATTTTGACTTTTGCAGGTGGTGATAACTTGAATTGTTGCCATTTTGGGAAGATTTTGCTATCTAGAGAAGGAAAGGGATTTGGGCAATTTGCTTGGCCGATGACAAAATTGAGCTTGGGTGCAGTGGGCTGGACGTAGAGATGGTGTTTCGTGGTTATAGATTTGGAGTGCTGCAATTTGGCATTCGAAATTGCAAGGTTGGAAGCTTGAACGACACAAATTTCTGAACTATTGTTGTGTTGGTTTGGATTGGGAGAAATCAATGGCCATTTGTTTCATTGAAGACTGCAATTGGGTGTACTTAGATTTAGGTGGTTCCTTGTAGAGGATGATTTGTGCTTTTCTTGGCTGCCCGGTGGATCTATGGCCGTTGGGGATAGGTGCATGCTGAAAAAGGGAGCTACTGAAATTAATTTAGGGAAGAACTGGGATGATGGAGAAAGGGACGGCTGGAAGACATCCCTGGCTGATTGAGAAAGGGCTACCGGATTTGCTGGACGTGCTGCCCAAATGGTCCCCCTCTGCTTGGTCGAAATTGGCGGAGTGCTGTAGTTGCTGGTTTACTGACTCCTTGGCCAGAGAGGATGCTTCCTGATTTAATGGGTTTGTTCGTTGTCATGGCTCAATCGCGGCTGCCAGTGGTGAAACAAAGAGGGGGTGGTTGTTGTTGACAGTGATCGAGAAGAAGAGGGCAGTTGCTAGAACACGTGGATGATGCTCGAAAGCTGAGGTTGGATGCCATGACTGCTAGATTTGGATTGCCGGCGAAGGGAATGTGAGGGGCAGCATAGAAATCGATTTGGGGAAGATGGTGGAGCACTGAAACTCTATGCTCTAGTGGTGCATGGTTGTTCGATGTTCCTGCAATGCATTTAAATACAAATTTAAATATTAATTCTATGATAAATAATTTCAATAACATCATCTATCATCTTAGTTTAATTCACTTTATCCTATAATTTATTTTATCTAAATATAATAATCTACTTTGTTCCCCATATTTTAAAATATAATTGTAGTCATATATGTATGATTTTTCTGATTAAATGATTTTATAAATTTTCCCAAATTATGGGTGTGTTTGGGAAGTTGTAAAACTTTTGATGAAAAGTTTTTTATGTAAAACTTGTCAAATCAGTAGAA
>JAXCLR010000063.1:36434590-36456466 GCA_035584095.1 Annona squamosa | reverse complement strand
ATTATATCACATCATTTTCTATTGATTTGACAACTTCTACTCCAAAAACTTTTCATCAAAAGTTTTACCTCCAACCATACACTCCCATAGTTTAAAATTTATCAATAATTTATATATAATTTAACCATAATGGCAAGTATTCTCATTCACTTATAGCATGGTTACTACACCGTCAGAAAATAAATATGCTTTTAAAAATATGTAAACTAAGTTGATATATTTACAATATTCAAATTATGTTGAAAATTTTTAATTTCTGAAACGATGTAAATATATTTTAAAATGTAACTTAAATGAAGTAACCGTGGGTTGACCTACTTGGTACTGTAAAAATAGGAGTGGGAATCGGAGCGGGCCATACCGGGTCAAGGTTTGCCCAACCTCGACCCTACTTTTTAAAAATTAAGTTTGACCCTTTTTTATACCGGGTTGGGACAAGGTCGGTTTGACCTTCACTTTTTTTTAATAAGTTACATAACAAACTTTGGGTTGATATCGGACCGGTTTTGAGATAGTGAGTCAGGTCATAAATATGAGTCAAGTAAGATAATTTTAAGAATTTATATACTTGTCAAACATAAGTATGTTTATGCTAAATTTAAATATTATATGCTTCAATATTTCACTAATTATTAAAAAACACATAATTAAAAAAATAAAATATTTGAAAATATAATATAAATTTATTAAAATAGGTTAATATGCAATTACACATAAGAGTTATATATGTACAAATTCTTTTTATTGATTCTTCTATTATTGATAGAGTTGATTATAAAAATGTGAAATTTTTTAAAGAAAATAATAATAATATTTGAACTTAGGTTTATAATTTTTAATAAATTAATATTGGTGGGGTAAGTTGGACTTTTCGGGTTGGGACATGGTTGACCCTTTTTTTTTAATTCAGGTCAAAATTTATGACTCATCCTTATGCCGGGTCAAAAATATATTTGTCTACTCGACAAAAAACGAGTCAGGTTAAAGCCAAGTCACAGGTCGACCTGCTTCAATTCCCACCCCTATGTAAAATGAATAGATAAAGTTCTTATTTTTATACTCATTAGATGAGGTGAGTTTTAAGTAAAAAAATTATTGAATTGAGATAGAGTAGGTTCAAAGATCAGAGTAATCAAAGCTAATCTGAATTACTAATATATATTTTATGAAGTATCTTTTATAATAAGACATGAATATATTCTTTAAATGCATATACTTGTTTAATTTATCCATTATTCAATAAATTAAAAGTATTTCAAAAATAAATGTTATTATCATCTTGAGTAAATGTTTTTAAGTAATATGTAATAAAATTATATTTTTTAAATATAAGATAAAGATGATTTTAAAAAATTAATTTGTAATTGAAATTAGCACCAACTTGACCTTAAAAAATAGAATATGGTAGACTTAAAACTGACTCGACCTAAAAAGTGTAGGTAAGAACTTTTAAAAATAGAATAAGGTAGGTTCAACACCGAACCGAGCATATCCAATCTAGTCGTATCCTTAGCATATTTATAATTATGATTAAACTACGTAGTTATATTTGTAAACTATCTAAAACTTTTATGAACCAGAACTTGTTAATTTAAACTTTTTGCTCTCCGTAATATCTTTATGTTATAATCATTTCACATTTTTTGTACAAATATCTTCCTTTTCAATTATTTTCATGCAACTATTTATAGAGTTAATTTATCTATTTTAGCTTTTATTTTCTATATTGTACTCATTACCCTTATTATATTATACCATTTTCTCTTCATTCAAAATTTTTACACCAAAAATTTTATTACTTCCTAAATATGCCATAAATTTAAAACATTTCAATCTAAAACTTTTCACTTTTCCATAACTATCATATTTTAATTATTTTTCACATTTTGTTATACAACTATCATAGTTTTCAATCATTTTTCCATAAATACTCATACAACTACCTTATTTAGTTTAACTTTATTAACTTTATTTCTCATCGTTATCCTATTATATCACATTACTTCACTCATTTTAAAAAGTTTTACACTAAAAATTTATTTCAAAACTTTTATCGCATGTCAAAATACCCTTAATATTCTTTTCATTTATTATATAATTTTGATTTAATAGTTTTCTTGTTGTAAATATATTTGGCAACTTGCAAATGTATCCGCATAGTTTGATATAACTATAAATATATCCACTTAATTTCATAAATTGCAAATAATTCTGCAAAGTTTAACATAATTGCAAAAATCTACATACACTATCAAAATGTAGACATATTTGCAATTTGGTCAAACCATTGAGGTATATTTGTAATTTTTTTATATAAATTTTCAAATATACCTACATAATTCAGATTGACATAAATTTACAAATGTATTCACATGGATTGATATAATTATAAATAGTTCGTAAATTGCAAACAATTCTACGAAGTTTAACTATAATTGCAAAAAAATACATACACTACTACAACGTATATATATTTGTAATTTTGGTCAAACCATGTAGGTATATTTGTAGTTTATTTTTTTATAAATTTTCGAATGTCCATTTACATATACTTGTGAATATATTCACACTATAACTGAGTCGTGATGGAATCTTGATAATATATGTATATTTATAACTATGGTCAAACTATAAATTATTTGTAATTTTGAAATGAAGTGAATATATCTTTAATTATTGTTGAATTATGTGAGCATATTTGGCAATTGCCCAAATATATTTTTCTTGATCAGTACTCATATAATTTCCTATTTCCAAGTATATAATAATCTCTCGTTATCAATCCAATTGTAAAGAATGCTCATGAACTATATATATTGGAGTAAGGCAAGACTAGTCCTTCCTCCGTCAAGTTTTGACCATGCCTTCTTTGAAATTCATATTTATTTTTAATATCTTAATTGTTGATAGAAAATCAATTCCCTCTATTGTGTTTATCATCATTTATGTTATCATAAAAATCATTTCATTTGTTTAATATCATTATGTATAAGTCATATCTATAAACGTGTAAAATGAATATAATAAATTAATTTAATGTTAAATATCATTTTTAAAATAGTATTTTTAACATCTAAATCATCTAAAATATTACTACTAAAAATTATTTATAAAATATTATTATATTTTAATATATATATATATGTAAATAGATCTTATCATTTTTCCTAATTTACACATAAATATATTTAATTTCAAGTAAATTTGGCTCATGCACATACTCCGAGCGTGTCTAAAAATTATGAAAACTTATTAACCTTGTACTTTTTAATATAAAACTTTACTATCTACAATTATTCTATTTTTTTTATTATTTGTTTACATTTTACTATACAACTACACTACTTTTAAATCATTTTCCACAATCACTCCTATAATTATCTTATTTATTTTAACTTTATTCTTTTTATTTTTCATCATTACTTTTATTATACTACATCATTTTTCTCATTTTTAAAAATTTTTATTTAAAAAGTTTTATCAAATACCAAACACACTTTTTTATTGGTACTATACATTTGACATTTAATATTATAATCATATCTCAATATGTGGGATTTGAACCTGCACATTTGACATTTAATATTATAATCATATCTCAATATGTGGGATTTGAACCTGCACTTGAACCCTTATGCATGAAGACGCAGGCCCTTATCCCTATCATCATAACCAACCAAGCAATGCTCAAATGGTAAACACCAAACACACTCTTAACTTCGATGAATCTTGGTCTTTTAGCTAAATAAGTAATGTTAAATATAATAAATAAATAGTATTTTTAACATTAAATCATCTAAAATATCATTACTATATGGATAAATAATTTTATAAAGTATTATTATATTTAATATATATGTAAATGGAAACTGGTTAATAGTATATATAATATAGACGATCATAGAAAAAATAAAATTATCATGATAATTAAGCATACATTAAATCAAACATTAAAATAAAAATATTAGTTTATGGAAAAATTAGATAATAAGATGAATCTAAAAGGTATAGAAAAAGTAGTGATGGATATTTTTTATTGATATTGCATAATATGACATTTGATATTATAGATTCTCATTCGCATATGAGACAACACACTATGGGTGTAAATAGGAGTAGTTTCAACTCAATTACAATAGTTTTTTTACTGGTGTTATATAGTGTGACAATTAATATTACACTTAAGTATATTCACAACCCTCACAACATGAATTTTTTTTTCCTTACAACCCCAACACTATAAAATATTTATATGAAACCCCCATACTATGGGGATTTGTAAAACCCCAACAACTTGGGAAAACGACCTTAATTTTTACCCTCACTAAGAAAGGGTTCAACCTTTGAACTTGCGACGTCACGCACGCATGGTAAACAAGTTGCCACAAGACAATTATAAATAGTTAATGTGACATTAATCAATAAAGAAGACAAAGGAAATTAGTATAGAGCATGGAGATTTAAATGTTTTATATATATATATTAAGTTAAAAAGAAAATGAAATAGCATGTTAGTAATTTCAAAAATATGCCATCATATTTTAGACAATTTAAAAGATAAAAATATTTTTTTATATTTCTTTTATTTCTATGTCCTTTTTTTTATTGTCAATTTTTTTATAATCTTGATCCTCAAAAGAAATATAAGGATATGCTTAGTAAAAAATCAAAATAAGTAAAAAGTAATATTTTCTTTTCATAATAACTTTGCACACTTTTGGGTGTGATTTTGCTTTTTGACTCTTCAACTACTTTACTTTTGAGTGTTTAGCAAAAGCCAAAACTTTTTAACGAAAAAATTCTTCACTCTTATTTTTTAATCATTTCTTCCACTTTATATAATTGTCATATTTTTAATCATTTCAACAAATATATTTATACAAGTAACATATTTATTTTAATCTTATTACTTTTACTTCTCATCACAGTTTCTATTATATCACATCATTTTTTTATATTTCAAAAAATTTTTATCTAAAAGTTTTATTATTTTTCTAACACACTCTAAGAGTTGTAAAAAAGAACATGAAAGGTTTGTTAGAGAAAAAAATCATGATTAAAAGTAGAGGATAATTGTATAGAAAGATGTGTAAAAATAATTTAAAAATAAGATAGTTATATAAGAAGATGTGTTGAAATAATTGAAAAATAAGATAATTGCATGAGAAACTGTAATTTTTTTCCCCGTGAGTTACCAGACACACTATATCTGGAAAAAAAAGAGAAAAAGATATCGCAAGACGGGGTTGGGCTGTAAACCAATGTTGTTAAAACCAGACCGGACCGACCGGTCGGACCAGGAACTGGTCCAGTATCCAGTTCGAATACTACGATTTGGTTCAATTACGAAAAACCATCCGAATCGTCGAACCGAAAGAATTGGTGCAACCGAGTTCCATCGATTTGACAACGGACCCTAATAAAGTAATAATATATATATATATATTAAAAAAATGAATGAAAGAAGATTCGAAAAATCATCAATCGCTTGCACACGGTGCACAATTGCCCTCCTCTTTTTCTTCCCGCTCTGGCGATTTGGAAACCCTAGTCGCCTGCCTGTTGCCTCGTCATGAAAGCAGCAGGTAGCCTCGCCCGCCAGCCCCGTCGTCGTCCTCGTCCTCGTCCGCCACGCTCGCCGCCTCATCTTCCTTGCGACAAGCCAGCCCGCAGCGCTCGCGAGCCTCGTCTTCCTCGCTGCCACCACAACACCCGCTTGCCGCCCTCGCCCGAGAGCCTTGTTTTCCTCGCTGCCACCACAGCACTCGCCGCGCCGTCTCTCCGTCGCTGGTCGTTGCTCGCAGCTCACCGTCTCGTCCCTGCCCTGGCCTTGCTAAGGGAATTATTTCTACGCAATCTGAAATTTTATTTTTAATATTTTATTTATTTCATAAAATTTGAGTGCTCCTTAAATGTAGTTCGATGCTATTAAATATCTTTAGATACTGTTAGACATCATTAGATACTTAGATTAAGATGGTTTTCATTAAATCATATTATTTAGATTTTAAATTTTATAATTAACGTATAAATGACCTTATAAGAAGTTGAGGATCATGTTACAGGTGTTAAATTATGATTAACTTATTAATATCAAAAGTTTGATGCTGTTAGATATCGTTAGATCCGGTTAGATGCCATTAGATACTGTTAGATGCTGCTAAACACTGTTATATAAGGTAGATTTCATTAGATCCTATTATTTGAGTTTCAAATTCTGTAATTAAAGTATAAATGACTTTGTAAAGGGCTCAGAATCATATTACAGGTGTTAAATTATGATTAACTTATCAATATATTTACTTAAAATTTAAAAATAATTTAATATTTATGACATCATAAATATGTCTTGTTGATGTTACCGGTTTGAACCAGACCAGTTCGATCGCTGGTTCGGTTCTAACAACGTTGCTGTGAACTCTTTTTTTTCTATTAAAAAAAATACCGCAAAGGGTGCTAGCAAGGCGTTATCCGGCTGATAGAGTTATCGCCTGCATGAGGGTTGTTCGACTTCCTTTTTTTTCTTGATGTGATCCGAGGGATTCGGTCCTGTGTACCCAGGTTCACTTAGCAGTATATTTGGGTGCATTAGCCTATTTTTTATTTAATTGCCTAAACTACCGTTGACTTTTAAAACGAAAAAATAAATATCTAAAATATTTCAAAAATAATAAAAATTGATATACATGTTAAATACACTTAGATTAACACTTGTATAAAAAATTAAAAAAAAAAGATTTAGAATGACTTTAATGCACAAGATCGAGATCCGCGATCCAGGTTCCATTTTAAGTTATATAAACAATGTCTACAACAGATGTACAATATTATACCTCTTGAGTAAGGAATGGAAATTTTGAAATGTATGATAATGAAATTCAAAATTATTGCAAAGGATTTCATCAAAAAAAAAAATTTATTGCAAAGGGTAACGGACAATATTTTAAAATTTCAAAGATTTTCATAAGTAAAATCCAAATCCAAAAGGACCGAACAACATCCCATCTTTCCCATACCCCTTTTTCTCCATTATTCTATATTCATGATAATCTTGCTATTGTCAAACTGATAATTAAGCTGATATGGGGCAAGCAGACCCATTCTTAAACAACTAGTTAAGAACGACAACTATACATTGTTCCATTAAAAAACAACCAATCAAATGACAACCATAGCATTAAAACAAACTCCTTTGATTTAAGCATTTTTTTCCAAAGATACCTACAATTTGATCATAATTTCAAAAATACTCATTATATTTCATTTAATCCCAAAAATATTCACTCTATTACATTAATCTACATGTGAAATTATCAATATGCCCATTAGAATTAGATTGAAATACTTGAATGTCATAATTCACCACTACCCAAACTGTGCAAATGCTTTAAATCCGTAGAGCCTTAATTTCAATATGCTTCCATTTTATTTTATCTTTTATTATTTTATACCGGGAGTATTTAAGGATATATGAAAATATAATCAACATTTAAATAGATATCCATTAACTTATCTAACTGAGTTCAATGAAATGAGCATTTTTAGATTAAATGCAAATATAGTAGATATATTTGAGATTTTCAAAATGTAGTGAGCGTATTTGTAATTAATGTCAAATGCAATGGATGAATTTGAGGGAAAACCTTCTATTTAATATATAATTTATAGCTATCTTAGCAGCAGTTTTCTACACAGTCTAATCACCAGCTCAAGTACTAGCGTGTTTCTTGATCCGTCTTAACAACTTAGGGTCCATTTAGAAATTGTACGTAATTGAAATACATTTAATAATAGAAAATATATAGAGAAAGAAATGTTACGGAGCAATTACCTTAAAATGGGGCCTTACATGATTATAAATTTGTAATTTGCTCCACTAATTGTATTTAAAATTACGTATTCTATTACCATATCAATTTTCATCTCAATCGGATATGCGTATAGATTAAAAATTGGTATAAATTCAACGTAATAAATAGTTTGATGCAAATAATAACTTTAAAATTATTTTTTCAACATGTAAACCATTTGTTATAAAATTTATATATTGATAAATGATTGTATAAAGTGTCAATACATTTAAGCACATATAGAGCCCGTTTTGGGGCAAATGCGGTGCAATTCCACTGTACAACAAATATTCTTATATATATAGTAATGCTGCCCCATGATGTTACAATTGCAACCAAAAAATGAGGTTAAAAGTTTTTTTCTTGCAATTGGTGTGCATAATTGCATGGAGATAATATTCCTAAAAAAAATAGACAATTAATAAAGATATCAAATCATTGTGGAAAGGTCGTTATCGTCGTGGCAACATGTCGTTCAGCCATGCATGTTGAGGTGTTTCGAAACGAAGTGGCAGCGTCTGAGGCATCTGTCTCTCCATCATGTATTCATGTGAGAGTATCCATAGCATACAAATGTAAGAATTTATTTGTTAGAAAATATAGAAAGGGATAGATAACTATAGATCTGTAAGAAATGCCTCAATTGTAAGACAATATTTGAAATGACTGTAATATGTACAGACCAATTTAAAAATCGTTACCGAAAAGTGGATCCAACCACTTGATTTTGATATTTTGCAAAATGAATGGATTCACCTCTTGTCCCAAGATGGATTAAACCGCCTGATAGAGTTCTCAAAATGAATGTTGACTCTCGTTGCTTGTAGGAAAGGTGGGTCACAGGTTTTGCTGCGATTGTTAGGGACTCTCGGGGGTATTTTATTGCGGCAAATGGCTGGAGCCGGAGGGAAGTGAAGGAACCACTGACTATGGAAGCAAACGTCGTTCTTTTGGCTACCAGGTGGGCTATTCATCTTAAGCTTAGACGGGTGCAGATCGAAACCGATTCCCTTCTTCTTTACACCTATCTATCAAATGATTGTCTTATCTCCTCCCCGATGGGTCATATCATTTCGGAGATCAGAATGTTTTTTGAGGCTAACCCGAATCTCTCTATCCACCATGTGCTAAGACAGGGGAATAGGGTCGCGCATGCTTTGGCTGATCTTGTTGCTGTGTCTGGTGTGGATTGTGTTTCTTGGTGGGGAAATCCCCCACAGTGTATTGAAGACAAAATATGTACAGACAATTTTTTGACAATGAATTGCTCGGATTACTCCATCCCTAACTCGGTCACTTGTTGGGGGGGTCGGGGTTGAGTAATTCTTTCATAAAAAAAAAGATTAGAACTTATTTTAAATAAAATCCTATGTGCTTATTATTTTAAATTAAACATAATTTTATATTATTTTACATTATTGTTTATCTTTATATGTTTTTATTTCTATTTATGCAAGGAAACAAGCTTCATAGTGCAAAGTATTGGAACTTATAAGTCTATTTTGTTAAATGCCGCAAAAAATGATATATTTTTGCAACAACCCTTATTGTTATTTGTTTACTTTGTTGTTTTTTAAAACAATTTTAATCTTTGTTGCTAATATATACGGAACCAGATTCAGTGCTATCGGGAGCATTAAGCCTTAGTGCTCCGGGGTGTATACACATATTTTTTATTTTTTAAAATTTTTTATGAAATAGTTAATCTAAGTTTATTTAAAATTACTAAAATGTCACTGATTTTTAAAAATTTGAAAAACTATTTTAAAATCTTTAAAATTTGTAAAAATTGATATACATGTTAAATACGCTTAGATTAATATTTGTGTAAAAAAAAATTAAAAATGTATATATACACCCAGGAGCATTGAGGCTGGATGCTACTAGGAGTACTCGATACGGGTTCCTAATATATATACCTATTCTTTGATACATGATTTTATGCTTATTTTTAAAAAATTTTTGAAACTTGTTTTATAAAACTATTAAACTAAGCATATTTAACATGTGTATTAATTTTTACTATTTTGAAAAATTTTTAATATTTTTTTATGGATTTTTAAAAATCAATATTATTTTAGTAATTTTAAATTAACATTTTTATAAAAAATTTAAAAAATGGGTGTATGCTGTGGGATGTATCCGTATAACGTTTTGCCACTCGCGTCGTACATGTATCCGTGTTGCCACTCGCGTCGTACCAGGAAATCATGCATTTGTTTCGTGACAAATTTCAAGGTAACGTGTCAGAATAGATTCTTCCATGTGCACTTCATCTGTTCATCATGGGTACAAAGTTCAAACCCTGTGATTAATTGGTAATTATTTCCATCTGTTCATCATGGGTACAAAGTTCAAACCCTGTGATTAATTGGTAAATATTTTCGTCCTGGCCGCCAGTACACAAAACCTTTACTGCTCGTTAGATCCTTGGCTTTTAGGATACTGAGGGTGCTTTTGTTAATGTGGAAAATATTAAATTAAAATTTTGCATTCTCCGTAATTATCATAATTTTAAATTATTTTTTTACATTTTCCTATATAACTATCATACTTTTCAATCATTTCTACATAATTACCTACGCAACTAACTTATCTATTTTAACTTTATCTTTTTTCCTCGCCATCGTTACCTCTATCATATTGTATTATTTAATAACTTTTCATCTTTAAAACTTTTTATCAAAAGTTTTATCTATTTCCAATTGTGTGCGATCAGCCGCATGGCCAAGCGCGGCCAGGTCATGTGGGCAGCCATGCGTCCCACCAAAAAACTTATTTTTTAATTTTTTATAAATATGTAGAGTTATATGTATTTAACGTATAAACTATGTTTTACTATTTGTGGATACTTTTAAGTATTTTTTTAAAAAAACATGGTGGCATCTGACTTTGAAATTACAAAAAATGCTACTGTTTTTAAAAATAAAAAACTTAAAAGCATTTTAAAATAATAAAACTTAGTTCATAAATTAAATACACTCAGCTTTAGATATTTATAAAAAAAATCAAAAACATTATTTTTCGAGGGTCCCATGGCCCAACGCATCCCATGCGCCCGGGTGCATGGGATCGTGCTTCTTAATTCATACACTCATTGTTTTTGTTTGGGCATAATTTATTTGGAATGATTTAATGCTTATTTAAACATTGAAGCCTCCATGCTAGTGCATGTTTTGCGGTCCAAAAAACTTTCTAAATTAAAATTGTTTCTTTTCACAATTATCTTATTTTTGATTATTTATCTATATTTTTATACAATTATCTTTATTTTGGTTTATTCAAATACAACTGTCATACAACTAACCTATTTATTTTAACTTTATTTTTTTTACTTTTCATCATTATCTATGCTATATCAACTTATTTTCTTTTATTTCAAAAATTTTTACACAAAAAACTTTTTATCCAAAAAATTTATTATTTCACAAACACACTTTCTTTGTTTTTTAATTTTTTAATTAAAAAAATTAAACTGTTTATCATTAATGATGGGTTTGGCTTCTATGAGACCTTGTTAATTTTTTAATGTTTTGATCTTTGATGGAAAATTCAATCTATTTATTATGAGTGTGTTTGTGAATGGATAAAATTTTCGATAAATAGTTTCGAAAAATAAAAATTGTCAAATGATGTGATATGATGAAGTCATAATGAATAATAAATAAGATGAAGTTAAAATAGAAAGGTTAGTTGTGTGTGTAATTATGTAGAAATGATTAAAAAGTAAAGTCGTTGTATAGGAAAATACGAAAAAGTAATTGAAAAACATATTAGTTGTGGAAAGTAAAAAGTTTTAGATTGAAAAATTTTAACTTAACGATTTTTGCGCTTTGCCAAACATACCTTATATTTAACATTATTTGTTTATCTATAAAACCAAATTCCATCCCGATCAAGTATGTTTATGGGGCACATGTGTTGAAAAATATAAATATTTATATGTAAATTATGAGAAGTGCTTAGATCCATTCACACATGTGGTAGAATCCAATAATAATTTATAAAATCATTTATCTACATACTAGTGATATTTTAAATAATTTAGATGTTGAAAAAATTACTTTAAAATTAATATTTTAATATTAAATAATTTCATTACATCGATTTTATACATTTATTGATGAGACCTATGTACAGTAGAACTACATAAATAAAAGAGTTTTCAAGATACTATAAATAATACTAAATACAATGAAGGAACTGGATGTTCCGTCAACTATCGAGATTTTAAATATGAATAGAGTTACGTAGAAAAAGAGTTTTATAAAAGTGGGATCGTATCATGATTATCTACATATATTTGTTTACGGTTCTAAAAATTAAATGAACCATAAACTTTTATATATTACATTTATACAGTACATGATTTTCAAATTTTTTAATGCTTATATATTTATTCTCAAAAAATAATATTTTTATATAATATAAGCTTTCAATGAAATTATTTTTGATAAGATAATGAAACAAGATATGTTAAATACGCAGCATATATTGCCGCATAATACAGGTAGCTATAAAAAATACTTTTTACTTTTCATTTTTATAAATGTGATAGCTTTGCTTATGAAATTTGAAATTTTGAAAATTTATTTAGTATTTTATTTTGATTTCAAAAGATCAATAATATGGGTCGGGCACATGTATCCATGTCTTTTATTTTCAAAATAAAAAATAAATTAAAAAATTTATCACATGTATTCATGTCTTTTTTATTTTCAAAAATAAAAATAAAAGAATAAATTCAAAAAATTATCAAATTTCACTAACAGAAGATCTAGGTGGGACGTGTATTTTTTTTTTTTTTTTAAAAATTATTTTTAGTGTCTCATAGATCCTTAAAGCAATTTAGAGGCGACCGAAGAAGACTGCAACCCTCAAATCCTTAATATTACATTAATACGAATATATCATATGTGATTTGGGTTGATTCCTTGCATAACCTTTCCCGAATTCTGATAAGAATTCTCATGTTAAAATTAATGCCAGTTCTCCTCATATTCCACTGGATTTTCAGTTAGCCAGTTAACTCGATCCTTAGGTCCTCTCGAAAAGAAAAACCTAAACTCATCGCATCTTTTTGGCTCCATATGTTAGAAACGTGTGAGCTTAGAGAATCACAACATGTCATTCGAATGTCTGACATGTTCCATTTATTATAATTGGCATGCCTTCCACTGTATCTTTGCTCACGTGAGCTACTTATTTAGAATTGTGCTCTAGTAATTTTCGATGGTTGGCTAATGCTCAAGGGATGTTTAGTAATTTGAAAATTGCTACGGTTGGCTAAAGCTCAAGGGATGTTTGGTAATTTAAAAATTGCTGGAATTGTGGGATGTAGTGAGAGGTGAAAAATAAAATATTTTTGAAATTGTACGATTTATACGAAATTATAAGGATAGCGATAAAATAAATAGAGTGGTCGGAGTGTAATAAGAAAGATAAATAATTAAAATGCAAGGGTAAATGAGCGATTATGGGTGTGTTCGGAAATGGGTAAAACTTTTGATGAAAAGTTTTAGAATTGTGTTCGGGAATGGGTAAAACTTTTGATGAAAAGTTTTAGAAAGTAGAAGTTGTCAAATAATGTGATATGATAGGAATAATGACGATGAATAAATAGAATAAAGTTGAAATAGATAGGTTAGTTGTGTTGTTAGTTGCATAGAAATGATTGAAAAGTAAAATAGTTGTATAGAAAAATATGAAAAAATGATTAAAAAATAAAATAGTTGTGGCGAGTGAAAAGTTTTAGTTTAAAAAATTTTAATATGACAACTTTTATTTATTAACAAACACATCCTTTAAATTGATGAACTACTAAGCTTAGGAATCTTTATTCTCGTGAAATCCCATCCCGCGATCCTACACGGAGTACTAAACGTCCCCTTAAGTGAACCTGTGGATCTGTGGTGTAACTTAGTACGACTGATTAGGGCCCAGGGAATTGAACCTGTGGATCTGTGGTGTAACTTAGTACGACTGATTAGGGCCCAGGGAATTGGTGGATTGGTACTCTCATTTGCGATCTTGTAATGGTTGGTTGAACCGGTGGATTGGTACTTTTGTGATGACTCGACCGGCAGATGATTATTTTTATGGTAACAATTCAAGTGTATTTACCTTTGGATGCCTCTGATGTCTACCTATGAATGCCTCTTGAATGGTGTTGAAAACAGGAAACCGACATTTTTACAATTTTGGTTCATGACTCATAAAAATAAAAATAAAAATATATAGGTCTTAAAGATATTGTGCACAACTCAAAATAAGTATAGCATTTTTTTTTTTTTTTTGGGGATGATTTGCGCCGGCAGCAGCGTGTAATTCATCTCAGCCTTTTGTTTGTGGATCCTGGCACATCTTTTACACCCATGTCCCCTTCCTTCTTCTGCTAACAACTCCTGTAATTCTGATTTTCCATACGCTGTTTGGTCATTGCTGCCTGCTTGGCGGAAACATCACTGTCATGCCATCCACGGGTATCTGTTCTTCTGAAATCATGATTTCAATTCCAATAATTACATTAATTTTAGATATACAGTTTTGAAATTTTATCCGATAGATCTACTACATTTTACATAATTATTAATATATTAGTTCACTATGATTTTCAAACATAGTTGAACCAGCTTAATCAAAATCAGTTCCTTAATGGATTTATTAACTGATTGGATTTTAAGAGGTACTTGTTTGCGTAAAAAACTTTTCAAACTAAAATTTTTCAATTTAAAAATTTTCATTATTCATAATTACCTTATTTTTTGATTATTTATCAATTCTTTTTGTACAACTACTATATTTTTCAATTATTTTTACACAACTATTTATATATTTAATATATTTATTCTAACATTATTTTCTTTACTCTCTGTTATTACCCTTATTACAACATATTATTTTCTCTTAATTCAAAAATTTTTACACTAAAAATTTTGCATCAAGAGTTTTATCACTTACTGGACACACCTTAACAATATCTTATTGAAGAAAATTAGGGCTAAGCCAATGATATCATATTTAGTGTGTTGTGTAAGATCTTGGCATCGTGTCGGAGGATGTCATTTAAAAAAAATTTTGGGTTGAAGTTGAGCTAACTTTAGTAAGGATGCAACTTGGGCTAAATTGAAGCCAAATGTGACCCGACAAATCCTAATTTTAATTGAAAAATTCGATTTATAAATATGACAGTGTTATGGTTTAATTGAAGCCGTGCCCAATTTTTTATTATAAAATATATTATATACATAATATTTAAACAAATTATATTTTATGTATTTTATATTATATATATTTATGTTTGAATACATATTTGGCATATTGTAATTATATTATAAATAAAATATACTATTTTTATTTATATTTATCTTTTATTTCTATTATTAATTTTACATCCATTATTTTTTCCTTTATCTTTTTATATTAAACTTTTTTCTAGAAACTTTTTTATATTGCTATATTTTTTAAAAATTTATAGTTCAATTATATACTATGATGTTTACTTACATGGTTTATTATTATTATTATAATATATTCACATAAAATTATAATTTTATCATTCTTAAATAAAATGAAATTTATTAACCTATATTCCAGTCTAATCCAAAATTCAATTCGAATCCGATTGAACACATATTTGGCATAGTGTAATTATATTATAAATAAAATATACTATTTTCATTTTATATTTATCTTTTATTTCTATTATTAATTTTACAACCATTAATTTTTTCCCTTTATCTTTTTTATGTTAAATTTTCTTCTCGAAAATTTTTACATTGTTATATTTTTTAAAAATCTATAGTTCAACTATATACTATGATGTTTACGAACATGATTTATTATTATTATTATAATATATTCACATGAAATTATAATTTTATCACTCTTAAATAAAATATAAATTTTATTAACCTATATTCCAGTCAAATTCAAAATTCAATTCGAATCCGATTTTTAGAAATATGGTTAAGATTTGAGTTTTACAAATAATATTAAAATTAATATTTTATAAATAAGATTAAAATTAGAAAGATTTAAGTTTTATAAATAATATTAAGATTAATATTTTATAAATAAGATTAAAATTAGAATTAAGGTGAACCGAATTTTATGAGCCCCATTTACACCGGTAAACTTCATTGAAAAAAACATGAAACCCAACCTACCAGAGGGTAGCTGGGTCGAACCCGATCATGTAGCAATGAACACTAGACAGCAACAGCAGACGAGATGAAGTCCAAGATCGCCACTGCCATCAAGTGCGCCGGGCCCAGATGTGCAGCGTTTACCGTGCTGGAATTTACGCCCATCTCTAGGGGGACCAGGCACCCAGCGGCCAGCAGAACCCGCGTCGAGGCTGGTGTATCAAAGTGTCTGCGACGGAGGATAAACGGCTTCCAGCCCGCACGTCGTTCTTTCTCGCATCCAGATCGGAAACGACAGCGCGACACGTGGACAACGGCTACATCTGAATATCTGATCAAACTGGAGAGTGGAGAGCTTCAATTTCCAATTATGCCCCCTTCGCTTGCCTAATTTTACCTCGCGGGGGATCGTTTGGGCAGAGTCTTTTTGACCCTTTTGCCGTCCGCAGAGAGACAACGCGAAAGGGAGATAGGGCGCTGGGCGGCAGGGCGGCCGGAGATGGCATCTCTGCCCCACTGCTCCGCCTCGGCATCCCCGACTCACGATAGCGTGGACCCCTTCCTTAAGGAAGCGCTCCAGAACCCGCGCCATCGCCTTACCAGTTAAGTTTCTCTCTGCCCCATCTCTCGTTGTGTCTTTTTTTTTTTTTTGGTTTTGGGTGCGGTGGGGGGTGTGGGTGGGGGGTGTGGGCAGCGTTAGGTCGCAGTGCAATCGTGAAGTTTTTGTGTACTCGAATGTCGTATTTGGCCTTTTCAATGTTGGCGGATGCGTTCTTTTGTAGTTATTGAAGATGGCATCAGAGTTGGATTCGTTCTAGGACTCGTTTTCTTGCAGTGAAATTCGTCAAATATCTGAAAGTTTGGCTCGTTGTTATTAATTGCCGTATAACTTTATGTATTTTTGGTATGAGATGGCAAAATATGCAATTGTTGCTATTGAATTGCTCTCTGCGGTTGTGCTAGATGTTATTTTGTTAGGTTCCCTTTGGAATTTTCTAAATTTTGTTAGATTTAGCTTAGCGACATCAGATTCGGTGCTGTTTACTAAATGGGAGGATTTGAATTTCTTTTCAGTCTTCGTTTTATTGAATTTCTTTTTATCGACCCTATGTTTCTGTGCCTGATTTGTTACCTTCCCTACTGAGACAGTGCCCCCTCCTCATGCCCGATGGCTCTTCTTCCTGTTCCTTGTGGATGTTAGGACTCCTGAAAAATATTCGAACTCTTCCTTCTTTTAAAACATTAAAGACAGCAATGGATGATGGACGGATCATGTTTGTCTGATTAGTACTGTTACTTCTGAAAGTAAATTTATTAATAACCAAAAAAATCTTTATGAAATGGGAAAGATGAGGATGTGGGATAGAAAAAGTGTTATTGTGTGTAGGAATGAGAAAAGCTGCGTTGAATTAGAAAATTTAGGGAATGACAAAAGTATCTTTAGGAGATGGGAGATTCTATCCATCCAAGTTGTGAACAGGGCTACAAGGTGATGGATTTTTTTTGGCCATAGATGTTGTGGTGGATGTCTTGTTGGTAAAGCTTATCTAATAATGATGATTGATTGATTCTATTTATAGGTCGGTCCTATGGAATTGATATCTATAGAGTGTAGACATAAACCAGCATGCTTATGCTTGGAAAGACCATGCGTTTATTTTCTAGATTTTCAGTTCTAGCAAGTCAGCCCATGGCCATTGTTTGGAGCATTCGTGGCTTGTTCGGTTCCTTCATGAATGGTTTATTCCTCACACATTACCTTTATTGAGGATGACCAGTTGATTGCAATCTGCAGATGGCAGGTTGGCAGTGGGTGGTTGGTTAATACTGTTGAGTTTCACCAAACCAGAAAAGGAATGGAGCTGGTTGTTTTCAATTTTTTTATATGCTAGAAAATTACTTTAGCATGTCCGTGCTATCTGTGTTCTCGCCCTTTCAACTGATTTAATTTTTCATTGTTGAACTTTAGTTCTTCGAATGGAGTTGGACATACAAAGGTTCATGCAGAACCCGGACCAAATTCAGTTTGAGTTCCAGCATTATCCAACATCATATCTTCGGCTTGCTGCCCATAAGGTTGCTCAACACTATGGCTTACATTCCATGGCCTTGGACACTGGTACAGATGGTTCAGGCAGCAGAGTGGTTGTAAGGAAAACAATGCACAGCAAATTACCACCTGTATGTTTATCAGAAATTGGAAGTCAGCATCCTGAGAATGATAAACTTGACACATTTAAGATAGCCATTAGGCCGAAGCCAGGAGGCTATGTAGGCAATGGAACAGAAGTTAGCATCAAACACTGTGCTGTGAGAACTGCAGAAGAAAGGAAAGAGGAGTACGACAGAGCTCGAGCTCGCATTTTCAGCAGTTATACCACTTCTGGCATGGAAGGTCCTTCACAAGAGGCCCTCGATTCAAGGAGATTGTCTTCGAGCAAGGATGAGACTGGAAGTGGCAGGGCTTCTACAAATGAGGCAGAAAAAATCAGCCCCAAGGGGAAAAGCACACAAAGAGTTGCCATTTTGAGAGACAGGGAGAAGGACCGCAGTGACCCGGATTATGATCGAAGTTATGATCGGTAATCTTCTGCTGCCTTCGCTTTAGGGTTACCAAGTGACTCGTTAGTTGAACCGGCATGTTTGTCTTGTCTTTTGGAAGAATCATGCATTCCATTTGCTGAAATGGATGATTACAGGTGGTCTCCAGCATCAGATAGGGATGTAAATTTGTGGGCATCATGCACAGCATCTGACTTTAAAAACATATTTAAATTACCTGCTTTCATTTGTTTTAAGAGCCAGACTAAGGTATAATAAGCTAATAACCGTTGCAGGTATGTGAAGAGTCATGCACCTAAGCTGGACATGGGAGAGTTTGCCATGCAGCATTCACCATTTCTTCCTCATGAGATTACTCTTCCTCAGTTCAGTTACTTGCCAACAACTCAGACAACTGTGAACTATGGAGTTCCGAGTCCATTGATGAGCCCCTTTTGTGCCTTTGGATCAAATCAGATTTCTGGGGAAAGCAATGTATGCTTCCACTGGCCGGCGAACTTGATGTATACACACATGCAACATGCTATTAGCCAGGTATATTGATCCATTTGTTTCATTGAGGAAGACGAGGTTTTCATTTTTAAGATATGCTGAAACACTGAGGATGTAAATTGGCCTGCGAAATTGTGACTAGGCACCCAACTTGTGCCAAGTTGAGTCTATACCCAGCCTACCAAACCCAAAGATAAACCCTGTTTGGACATATTTTTGCAAAAACTGAACCTAATGAATCCTATTTATAATAGGGTTAGGGTCCAAGCAAACCCAAACTTGAAGAACCTGAACCATTTTTCCTATTTTTAATATAAAAATATATATCATAAATAAAATATAAATAATATTATTCATATTTATGTATTTCATACTATTATAATATTAGTCATATTTATGTATTTTATGCTATTTATATGTATGTTTGAGGTGATGCTTCTCATGATGAAATTGGATTATAGGTAAGTTATATCATTTTGATTTACACATATGTTTATGTTTATATTATTTACTTTCACATTTTTTAATTTTCTTCCTTGTCCTTTTGAAAAGATAATTTTTTTTAAGAAATATATTACATAATTATGCTTTTCCTTAATTTAATTAGGCTATGTATTATTATTTTTCTTTAGATGACTTATTAGCTTGTATTTACATGAAATTTTAAAACTTGTTAATCTTAGCTTAAATAAAACCCGAACCCAATTTCCATAAATAGGTCAAGGTCCAGGTTACATAAATAGGTTTAGGGTTAGGGTTGAGGTAAATCTGAGTTTTATGTACCCAAGTTGTGCCCCGCCTTATGTCAATAGTCGGGCATTCACATATCTTATCCTCTGAATGTCCTAGTATCTAATTGGGCTCACTTTATTCATGTCGCAGAGCTGGGGCTAAAGAGTTGGACAGTTTGTGTGGACTGCGTGCAGTCCATAAAATCACCCATTGTTCTCACAGAGCCAAGTGGATGAATGAATCGCCTGCATTCTTGAATCTTGATTACAGCATTAGTGTAGCCCCTGGCATGACTCTGACCTACAATAACTGACTATTGACATGAGGAGGATGTTCAGTGCTTTTCAAGCAATTTTTTTACCACTGTCTTTTGCTCAGTTGTTCTATGTTTCTGATCATTTCTACACTTGTTTCAGGCTCCTTATCATCATCAGCCCCTGAGCTTTGAGTATACTCAGAACCATTAAATCCAAGGCAATGTATTGAGTCATGTAAACATTGTTAAGAACTACTCTAGGCTTTTCAATTATTGACATTTTTCCCAACTGTTCGTTTTCCCAAGTTTCAAGCTTCCAATTTTTGTGTCAGCAAGACATTCTACATTTTCTTCTCCTGGTCTATCCATCTATCCATTCAGGTCATTCTTTATTTGGGCATCAGGTCGACTTTTGGAGTTCATTTGGCATTGATTGGCTTCATGTGGAAGGTTCCTTTCTCAATGGAGTCAAATTGTCATTTTCAGTTGAAGAGAAGCTATTCGAGGTTAGGACTTGAGAACGCTTCATGAAAATTGATCCGGCTTCACTGGGGGCAAGTCGGACGGTAGAATTTGGAACTCAAAAGTCTTGCAAATTTGTGTGGTTTAGAACTTTTTATTCGATTCGCTCTTCAATGCATCAATTTTAATTGCATTTCAGTTGCAACTTAAATGACTTTTCAAAATGCAATCTCTAAACTTCCGGTGTGTTTTTTTATGTCCAAAACTTTTCAATTTAAAACTTTTCACTTTTTACAATTATTTTATTTTAAATTTTTTTTACATATTCCTAGACAATTACTTTATTTTTCAATTATTTTTACTGTTCTACGCAACTACTCATACAATTACTTTATTTATTTTAAATTTATTCTTTTTATTCTTCATCGTTATTCATATTATATTATATCATTTTTTCCTATTTAAAAATTTTTACACAAAAAAATTTCTTTCAAAAGTTTTATTACTTTCTAAACATACAAAGTTTTTATTTTTTTAATTAAAAAAAAAAAAGAGAAGCAATCTCCGAAACCAACACAAGTAAATGCAAAGAGGTGCATGGACGTGAAATTCATGTTTTCCATGGATTTAAGCAACCCAACAAATTGGACCGAGCTGCTGTAGTGCAATGGCTGAGAAACCATTTTCACAATGAGCCATTTGCAAATATATTTACACTTTGCACTTCAATGGATATATACGATTTGGAAATATTAGTTGAGGGACAATGATCCAGTAAATATAGGATCTCCTGTCATACTGGCCTGGTTTATGTGTTGTTGTTATTGTTATTATTACTTTTTTCATTGAATATGTTATCATAAGTGTATGTACTAGGGGTGTTAATGGTCATGGTCAACCCGTGAACCCGTTTGTCTAATCAGTTTATAAATGAGTTCGGGTTGAGATTTTTGAATAAATGGGGTATGATCTGCTAACCCGTTTAACCATTTAATGAAATAAATAGATTAAGGTTGAGATTTTATAACTTATTAACCCATTTAGTAACTCATTTACCTTATATAACTTGTTCAACTCGTTTAATTTGTTTAACTCATTTAACTCCCTTAAGTTATTAAAGTTTTATAAATATACATGTAAACTATGGGTGTTAATGGTCATGGTCAACCCGTTAACCCGTTTGTTCAACCCGTTAAGAAATGGGTCTGGGTTGAGATTTTTGAATAAATGGGTTATGATCTACCAACCCGTTCAACTATTTAATTAAATAAATGGATTAGGGTTGAGGCTTCGCAACCCGTCAACCTGCCCAACCCGTTTATTTAACCCGTTCAACCCGTATAACTCATTTAATATAATATATTATAATATATAT
>JAXCLR010000063.1:36422303-36434490 GCA_035584095.1 Annona squamosa | reverse complement strand
TTGTAAATGGGTTAGGGTTGAAGTTTTTTAAATGGGTTAATAAACGGATTAGGGTTGAGATATATTAAATGAGTTAGAATTAGGATTAGGCTTCAACCCGTTCAACCCGATCCGTTAACACCCCTGATGTAAACGCATTAGTTATTTTCCTTCTCTGAGTCTTTCTCTGGTCACCTAATTTTTATTTTTTTATTGCTGCCTTAATTCTATTTTTCCGTTACTGCTTTATTTCCATTTCTTCTATGCCGAAAACAACTTCTTGTCTTTTCATGTGAGATTATTATCTACTAAAGTCTAGGTTTTTAAGTTATTTGCTGTATGATCTGTTAACAACTCACCAAATCGTTTATTAAATGAGTTGTAAATCAGTTAAGGTTAAGGTTAAGGTTTGTTAAATGGGTTAATAAACGGATTAGAGTTGAGATATTTTAAATGAGTTAGGATTAGGATTAGGCTCCAATCTGTCCAACCTGATCCATTAACACCCTTATGTAATGCAAATAACTGCTTTTAGGGGTATTTAAGTCATTTTAACATAAAAAAATAGATGACTTTTGAAATTCAATAAAAATGCATACAAATCTTCAAAAATTATAAAATTTGATGTATGAATTACATACATTTAGCATAACAGATTTTATGAAAAATACAAAACAAAAAAAAATGTAAATCAGGCCAGCCTTACAACATCATTGCCCTCAGTGGAGAATATTAGAGTGTACACTTTTCAATATATATATATATATAAAATGCACGCTTTTCATTTTTTCATTTGGGTTGTACGTACCGGATCATCCTGAATTCCTGTTTTTGTTTGGTCATGGAATTCGTTTAAAATAATTTGATGAAAGGAAAATCATGTTATTTTCCTAATTAGACATTTTGTTTCAGTTAATATAGACTAGATAGTTCATAAAAAAATATATATATATATATAGACTAGATCAATAGGTACCATCAGTTCCCAGCATGCCCTGGTTATAGTTTTGTAGCTAGATAACTTTAATTATAATCGGCGGATTTAGTTTTTAAAACTTTTCGCTCTCAATAACAACTATATATTTTTTATATTTTTTTCAAATCTTTCTAAACAACAATCTTATTTCTCAATCATTTCTATACAACTAAAAGTATAATTAACCTATTTATTTTGAATTTATTTTCTTTACTTCTCATCATTGCCCCTATCATTTCACATCATTTTCTACTAATTTAATAATTTTTACATCAAAAGTTTTACAACTTACCAAACATAATCATAATTTATTATTATCTTATTGGAGTTCATGCTTGCAATCATTATCAGAATTATTTTTTGAGCCCTAGATAACATATATATGCATAATGTGCTCATCAACCATTCCCTTTTAGTGGATTGGGAATATGTAATGATGAACGATAGACTCGGTTTGACCACAGACCACATATATGAGATGGGGTATGTGTTGCAAATTGCAATGCTATTATTTAAACAGCACTCTGCACTAAACGATGTTGAGCCAGGAGCAAATGGTCTGCCGATACTTGTAAATGATTTACTTGCAGAAAAAGCTTAGATTATCACGCATTCGCACTGTTGTCAAAGATCTGCAATGCTATGCTTACGTTGCTTGACTTCTACAAATTAATTGCATCAACACTGTTACTTGCTTTCACACTTATCGACATTTTCTTTCTTTTATTTCAATTTAGTGCTTTTTCCAAATATACCCATTGCGTTTAGCCATAATTCTAAATATGCTTACTATATTTTTAAATTTTCAAATATAGTCATTACGTTTGTAGTTAATCCCAAAAATACTTATTTTGTTAAAATTCATTGGTTAAATTTTTCTGAAAGCCCAAAGTATCTTTGTTATAAAATAATAAAAGATGAATAAAATAGAAAGAAAGTGAAATTAGGACTCTAAATTTAGAGCTCATGTGTAGTTAAGGCATCGATGAGTTATAATATTTAAAATTTCAATTCTATCCTAAATTTAATGAGCACATTAGTAATTTCACTTATTAACATACAAAGTTAACACGTGGATTAGACTTTTTTGGATTAAATGTAAATGCGGTAAATATATCTAAAATTTGAAAAACTTTCGATTTATGTTAACATTCTATCTTTGGAGTTTTTTTTTTTTAAGAAAAAAGGATGTATAAAAATGTAAACTATGCTTCTTCTAGTTTTTTGGTTACATGGAAAGGAGACAACAGTGCATATTGAACCCGGAACACGGGCACACACTCTTGGATGTGTTCACAAACTTTGTCGTGCTGCCCATCGTATGGCCAGTTAAAGCCTAAAAGTGGTTCAAGGGAGCTCCAGACGACTTGTCAACTTGTTATTCACCTCCGCATAACTCCTTCCATTTTTATGCTTTTGATAATTGAAGGAAATCAACCCTATCTATTCTATTTAACATTATTTATATTATCATAAATTTTTTTTATTTATCTAGTATTGTTGTGCATGAACCTCATCTACAAATATGTAAAATCAACTTATTGAGGTAATTTAATGTTAAATGTCGATTTTAAAATTGCATTTTTAACATATGAACCATATAAAACATAATTCTCATGTTGGTAAATGAGTTTATAAAATATTATTACTAATGCATACATGAACGGATTTAAGTACTTTTCATAATTTACACATGAATATATTATTAAGTAAATATAGCCCATATACATCTTTGAATTTAATGAAACTTGGTATTTTTGTTGAACAAATAAGTGAAATAGGCCTTCAATCAATCATTAAAATATTTAAAATGAATGGGGGTTATGTTTAGTCCTTCCGTTTGATAATCAAGGATCAAATTAAATTTCATATTTTCTAAAACACTTTCTCATCTCAAAAAATGAGAATTTCTTTTTTTCATTTTTCATATAATTTATTCTCATATTTTTTTTTTTCACGAGACATAGTAATACTTTTTACGTCGCATGAACTCGTATAGTCCAAATTATGAATAGTTGTGAATTGGCAAAATTTCTTCTTCTTATTTATTGCATTTAAAATTTTTCTAAGGGTGCATTTAGAAAGTGATAAAACTTTTGGAAGAAAATTTTTTGATGTAAAAATTTTTAAATGGGAAAAAATAATGTAATAAGATAGGGATAATGATAAAGAGTAAATAAAATAAAATAAAAATAAATAAGTTAGTTACATGCATAGTTGTGTATAAATAAGTAAAAAGTTGAGCAGTTGTATAAGAATATGTGAAAAAATAATTTAAAAAATAGGATCATTGTGAAGTTGAAAAGTTTTAAATTAAAAAATTTTGGTTGAAAAGTTTTATACTTAGTTGTGTTTGGTAATAAAAAGAAAATATCAAGTTAAAACTTTTTAATGTAAATTTTTTAATTTTTCATAACTACCCTATTTTAAAATTATTTTTTCACATCTTCCTGTACAATTATTTTATTTTCTAATTATTTTTATACAATTATACATATAGCTAACTTATTTGTTTTAACTTAATCTCTTTGCACCTTATCAATATCCTTATCATATCACAATATTTTCTACCAATCTCATAACTTTTATAATAAAAATTTTTATCCAAAAGTTTTGTCGCTTCCTAGCACCCTAATGATGAAATTTTTTTATATAAAAGTTTTTGAAGATGTAATATGATAAAGATAATGATGAGAATTAAAGCAAATGAAGTTAAGATAGATAAATTACTTGTACGAGAAATCGTCTAAAAATGATTCAAAAGTATGGTAGCCATATAGAAAAAATGAATAAATAATTAAAAATAGAATATTTAAGAAGAGTGAAAAATTTTAGATTGGAAGGTTTTTCGGTAAACAAACAATATGTTATTTATATAATAATTAGTCATCACGTATTATGAAATCTATCATTTTCATCGAGATTTCTTGATGTTTCAAATAGCGATATATTGTAATTTAATTTTAAACTAAAAAATTTCTTTTCTAAATAAATTTTGTTCTTCTTCACATAAATTAATATATAGTAAAATTGAAAATAGATTTTATTTCATTTCTCTTTTCCACGAGATTAACAAATGTTGAAGTTTAAAATTGACGTTACGTCCAATGGTCACACCAAGATTTTCTGCGAAATCCAAGACATATTTGCTAATTCGAGAGGAATCCCAACGACAATGTCATGGTTAGAACTAAGGGTTTTCAAAATAATTAACTTAAAATTGTGATTTGTTGCAACATGGTATAATCTAACCTAAGTTCTGTTTCTATTTGCCGCTTGGATTCAAACCAATGTATTAAAACAAAATAAACATTCTCTAAATCAAAGAAAGGGAATGAAACAAAACAAAGAGGTTAAATAGATATAAGATGTGTTTGACAATGTGTAAAATATGTTAAGTTAAAAATTTTCAATTCAAAACTTTTCACTCTCCATAACTAGCCTATTTTCTAATTATTTCTTCATATTTTTCTATACAAATTTTCTAGTTTTTAATCATTTATATACAACTATCTATACAACTAACATATCTATTTTAACTTTATCATTTTTACTTTTCATTATTACTCTATCATATCACATTACTTTACAACTTGTACTCTGTAAATTTTTTATCAAAAGTTTTATTCATTCTCTAATACACTTGAGATGATGAAGAATAAAAGACAACTATTACAAACATTATCACACATGCGTTCCCTGAGATTTGGGTAGATTGGAAGAGTGATAGGATCAGGTTATACAATTTTTAAAAATTTATTATTATATTTATAACGACCTCTAGCTTCAGGAGTGTAAATATAATAATATTGCTAATAAAATAGTTACTACATTCAACACATTACTATGAGAAAATGGAAGATAAACTGCCTGTAGCACCCATCGCGGACGCTGTGATGGGCTAGGACATCCTTCTAGCGTTGTGAAATCTGGGTCGGATCGAATGAGCTAGAACCTGTATTCTTTTTTATATAGGAAAGCTATTTGTGTATTCCAGAAAATAAATGTTTACATAGAATAGACTTGTGTCTTGGATCTGATTTCCGAACTTCTGAAATAGCGGCACGTGCTTAGGATTTCTGCATTATTGTGAAATAAAACATGTCATTAAGAATGGTCTTTAAATAACATTAGTGCACGGGTATCTACCCATAGGTTCAACAACGCAATTTGTTGAAAAGCGGCCATTCTCGCTTGGATTCATCCACAGATCCAGCAGTGTAATGGCAGTGCAAGTCTTTGGAAGCGGCTGGACAATGTGAACTGACCTTGCTACAATGTTAGATGGAGTTGCCACTGATCTTAAAGGGGAGATTAGTCCCCATTTTCATTAAATAACACTAGTCTTACAAAGCATGAATTTTGATATTTGAATTAAAACAAATATGATAAAATTTGTTAACCCAAAGCTATTTACATGGGCATAAAAAGAGAAAAAATAAAACTAGAAATCTAATGAATAGGGAGAGAGAGAGAGAGAGAGAGTTGGAAAGGGAGTTGGAAAAAGAGGGAAAACTAGAGCTGGAGAAGACGAGAAACCGGGGTGCCAATGAGCTGCAGTAGACTCCCGCTCTCCCCCTTTGGGATGCCTCCTCTAGGTGTCTTTGGTGCTGGAACTTGCTCCTCAATTTATAGGGGGAAGCTAGGTGCATGGGCTATGGGCCGTGACTATGGAGTTCGTTTCTGTTGGGTTGCTGGAATTTTGGTGGGCTGTTGCTGTGAAGTCCAGTTTTTGTGGGTCGAAGCTTGGTTGAGCCCGTTTTGCTAGTGGGTTGCTAGAGCTTTGCTCCTGTAGGCCAAATTTGGATAGGCCCGTCTGGTGGTTAGTAAGCCTGGTTTGTTTGAACTTGCTCCAAGTGGGCTGTTTGTTCCAGAGCCCATTGACAATTTGTTCTAGGTAGATTTTTCCTTGAAGTTGTTTTGCTTGGATTTTGATCCATATATATGTTTTCTTTATTTTTGTATGTCATATTTATTTAGGTCCAACGTAAAGGTGTCTACACTGCAAATGTGTGACTTAAACCTGAATCTTTCACACCCAAGGTAAAACTCTTTGACTAAAACGTCTAGCAATCAAGTTTTAGAGGTTAAATCAAACCATCATTCATTTAAAAAAATTTTAACCTTAATTTATTTATAACAAAATAACAAAAATATCAGTTCTACACCTAAAATGTTTAGTACAAATAGATGAGATTGCAAGTTGTAAATGGATTAAGAATTGAATAACAAAAATAAAAATTATAAACTATTTAAAACATAGTCATCATAATTAACAGAGACGGACAATGTTAGCAATTTTAGGTGTATTTGAAAAGTGATAAACTTCTGATGAAAAGTTTTAGATATAAAAGTTTTTCAAGTTAAAGAAAATAATATGATATGATAAAGACAATTATGGAAAATAAAGAAAATAAAATTAAAATAGATTAATTAATTATATTGGTAATTATGAATAAATGGTTGCAAAGTATGATAGTTGTATTAGAAGAAGTAAAAAATAATTAAAAATTAGGGTAGTTGCAAAGAGTGAAAATGTTTTATGGGGAGCAAACACCTCCTTGAATTAAAAAGATTCATATTAGCAATTTTACTTGAATTTAAAAGATTAATTTTCATATTTAATTTTTATTATAATATTAATTCCATTATCAATAATCATGCATAACTTGTAAAATAAATAAAAATTAACGAATTACAGAGGCAGATACGGTAAACCGATTGAATTAATAAGTTTGACAGGGTAGAAGAGCTGAACTAGTGGAAAGGTTAAAATATCTTTACCCTAATTCACCGTTATAATATCTTACCCTAATCTACCTCACACTAAATGCATGACGGGTTGATCCAAATTCAGCTACACCGCCGAGAATAATTTCGCCCTCCACCATGTAATTTTTCACAGTACATTTGATTGACATGTGACATTTTTTTGAAAAATCAGTTACGTCCCATAACTTTAAACATTTCGAGGAATTTAAATCGGTGGACCCACTTCTACCCATGATGAGGTGAAATTTATTCCATCGTTGCATTTAGAAAAATTTATTTATTAATTTGGAGACCAAGTTTCATACAAAACCAACGTGTGCATGTATCCATCGGATGAAAGTTTAAACTCAACACAATAATATTATTTAATTTTTATATCAACTCAAAGCTGTTAATTTAATCATTTAAATTTTCGGTTTAATTCCTCCTCCTTCCTCTTCTCTTCATGGTGTTGTATAGATGGGGAAGGGAAAGGTGTAATAGCCCAAGTACCGGAAACTATATAAATAGATGATAATGTATATAGTACAACCGGAGAGGCTAAAAGATAATAGAATTTTGATAAATAAAAAGTTGAACATGTGAAAGATTACACTAGTTATGATGAATGTGCAATTTTAGTTATGGAGAAATTGATGGGTGAATTTTAAAAAATAATTTGATAGAAGATTGGAATAGATATACACGTATTTATTAGACTATTTTGGATACGTGAGAACTCTCGATTTGATTGAATGACAAATGCTTGAGATTTGACTAGCACATGTGGATTCTAAACTAGAAAAGAGACATTGTTTAGAATTGATTTGTTTTAAAATGTATTAGGCATGGATAAGATGCCTAACATGTTTATAATGAGAATGTATAATCATGGGTGAAATTCGAGTGGTAGATTGAATGTATGATGGTGATGGGCCTAATTATGTAGTTAAGTTCGAAAGAATTATAAAAATGAAAATAATCAAGGATCATTGATAAGAGTCATGATCTGCATGAGAATAATAGTATCTATGATTGAAGTGTGTTTGTGATGTTTGAGAATGAATTTGGTATAATAATTTTGAGAATGAAGTCATTTGAGACTAATAGTAAAAATTTGGTAAATAATAAACTCAATGGGTAAAATTTTAAAAATAATATAAAACATGATGGTTTATAGCATAGACGAGATGCTAGATATATATATGTGATATGTAAGAGATTTTGGAAATATTAAAGCTGATATGTGATTTGGGCTAATAAGACTAGTTGAAGAGGCAAAACGGCTAAAGAGTCAAGTTAACTAGTTGAATTTTGTATAAGACATGTTTTAATCAAATAAATGACATAAATGTGATATTACGATAATAAAAGATGTGTATAAATGATTTGGTTGATTTTGGAGATATTTTGTCATGTTATGATAACTTATCCTACGAACAAGTAAAATGTAGATAAAGCTGCATAGTAAAGTGCATGTCAAATTTTGTGGTGATGGAGTTTGAGCTGAAATCTCATGAAGAGATAGTACTCAAAGTTAGGAATCCAATGCAAAACGAATCATCTCAATCGGAGTTTTCTAAAGAAAATTATGGGCAAAATGGTGCAAGATAACTGATTTTCAAAACCACATGGTTCAAACCATGTGAGAATTTGTTTTAATCAAGGAGGGTCCAAACTGACCCTATTTCCATACTATGTCTTTCCTTTCTTCCTTGTTATGACCTAACTCTCTAACCTCATGAAAATTCACCTTTAAGTGCTTAAATCCACATGTTTTGCATTAAGGGTGCTTGGTGGATCAAGGAAAAAGCTTGAAGCTTTGAGGATCTTTGGTATTTTTAAAAATGAATTTAAGGTGTGTAGCTTGTTTTGTTTTGAAATAAATAATAGATTTGAGTTGCAAATAACGTGTTTTGATATTTGTTTATGAGTATCGACTTTTGTTAAACGATTTGATTGGATTTTCACGATTTAGGGCTTGTGTAGAGATTTTTTGGAGGTTGGAATTTGGGGGTTTTGGTGAAAACGTATGTAGTCGATGAAATGAAAGTAGTTGAAAGTGATTTTGTATGATATTACAATGTATTTGGTGGAATCCCATAGACTTAGAGTGATTCAGGATTAAATTCCCTATAATGCTTATAATGTGTTAAATGAAATGCCTAAGTGAGGCTAAAGGTGAGAAAATGATGAATAAATGGGTAGGTAGGACTTTGGTTACATGAATGATGTTTTGCAAATACTTGAGGGCATATGTGATAGGGAGTTATTGGAAATGAAACTTGTGATGGGCTTAATGTGCATTAGTTGCATATTTTGAAATGAATATTTGAACTTAGTTACTTGAGCTTGTAGATGATTTATGTTGATTTGTATAACCCTCATATTGAGGGGAGAATGATTACTTTTAGTTTAACCTAGCTTGAGACTAGGGTTGAGGAGACCAAAAGTGGACTTATGCCTTGATATGTTGTGTCTGGATGGATTTCAGAATGGTTTGATATTAGAATTTGTGATGAATTAACCCGAGTTGTGCATTTGGATGGATTCCAAGATGGTTTTGTGTGACCTTTTGCATGCCACATGTTGATTTGTGGCCCTTTGATAACAGTTTGATTATCGTTTTGACATAGTTTTGTGAAACCACATGGTAGATATTTTGTTAAATGAGTATGAGCATAGTTTTGTAAAATTAATGATGCATGGTTTTGGCAAGAGCATGGTGCATAGACATGAGGACAACGTTTTTCATGAATCTTAATGGACATGAGGTTAGTTTGGGTTTACACGAGTGCTTTATGGCATGAATGATTGTGTGAGGCAAGTGAGAGCCTAGTGTATGCATTGCATGTGGTGGCATGACCTATGAAAAATTTGACTCGGATTTGCTGTTGTTTTACTGATCATGCCTACTCACTGAGTTTGCTTGACTTATGTATAAGTTTGTGGCAGATATAAGTTGTGTAGTTTTGGAATATGGTAATTTAATATTGATGTATGTTTGAGAGACATACATATATATGTATTATACAATAATGTATATGCGGGATGTATTTGTATATTAAGATCATGAGTCTTAGATTTATGATTGGTTGAGGCCATATTAATGTATTCGAAAATTGTAATGTATAATTTGTTTTTACTGAAATGCGAATGATGAGAAAGATTATAGTTTAATTGATTTTGTTATCATATGCCAATTTTATAAATTATTTGTGGATATTTAAAGTTACTATAGGCGAATTTTTTATATATATATATAGGCTTTTTTATTTTAGGAATTTTGGTAGATCCTAGAAAAATACCGACGGAGCTCTGCCATAATGAGAAAGTGGTCGGCAGGGTTACAAAAGGAGTCTAGGGTACTATTCATTGAGTGTAATTGTAATCTTCAAATTTTTTTAATTTAATAGTTACACTCTTTGAAACATCCTTCATACTTAGAAGAATAATTCTATAAATTATTATTATATTTAATAGAAAAAATTCACAAATATCTTCATTTCACCATTATTTCTTTCGTACCACGCATTCCTTAAGAGAGAACGATTTCATACGATGCCTAATGACAAATCGATTTTTACCCCAGCGTCATCTTTTTTATCCCTGCAGAGTGCTTCTAGGGCCAGCTGTAGGAGAAAGACGTAGAGCTTTCAAAGGCGTCCCGGTGAAAGGGGGAGTTGGAGGAGCAGATGAAGATCCAATCATGGCTTGTTGTGCATCATACGCCGATTACTCTGATCTTTCAGGATCCGGCCCATCTGGGAATTCGGCTGTGAAGTTGCCAACTTGCCATAAAGGCTACCCCTTGCTAGTGCTACGGCATTTGCCTAGTGCATTCGTCCTGGTGGGAGCCTTGAGGTAGAGGTTGCTATACGACGGAAGAGCCCTAGACAACCGACGAGCCGGAAACACCGATTTTATTTTTGACAAAAACGATATTGGCGATGCCTGCCGGCATCCGCAAGTATGACTCCATTTTAATGCTAGCGCTCCGCTGTAGGTGCGGCTCGTCGGAGAGGCCGAATTAGTGTCGGTGATGAGAGAGCTCGCACCGATACAAGACTCGAAGTTCTTCGTGCTCTGGGACACTGGCGTCGACACAATGGAGGCGGCACACGTGCTCGATGCCGGGGCCTCGAAAATCAAGCTCGACAAGTTCAGTTGGGAATTTGAGCCTTCCTCTTGGAAGAAAATGCCAGAGGCAGAGGAAGACTACGACGGTGAACTGCCATCATGGCAGTGGAGTTGATTTACAAACCAATGATGGTTGATTGATCACAACCATCACAACATTCAACGGACAACGCTTTTCACTCCAGCAAAAAACGGACGAAATCCATTTTCCCACTTTTTAGTCGTCCTGGACGGAGGCCAATGGAGCGGGGAACTCGGATACCGCGATCAAGTCGTCATAGCTGGTCGATGCTAAGTTAGAGTCTACCGATGTTGCTTTAGCTACCTCCGGCAATTGAACAAAGTAGGCAGATGGAAAGCCCAAGTGCTGCTTTTGTAAAATACCCTTTCTCAAACAAAGCCATGGCTGATTTATGGAATTAGATGGAGGGGAAGAAGAGACTAGCGATAAGCATTTTTTTGGAATTTTGAAAAAAGAAATGCATGCATATGTATGAAATGCAATGGCGTCAGCGTGGGCACGATTGAAATTATGGGTGGTATATTGTGGACGTGGAAGAAATTTTTAGAATATCATAATGGTGAAATATCATGAGTATATGAGAAATTTTTCATAATATTTTAATACAAACGTATTTAATTTTTTGTAAATAATTATACTTTTAAAGTAGGAATGATCAATGGCCAAGAATATAGATTTTTATTTTTTAATTTTTGTAAAGTTATCACTATAGGTTTATTTTTTGATAGGAATATAAGAATATTTAATTTATAATCTAAGTTTTATTATTTTTAAAGATATGTATTTGTTTTTGATTTTAAATACTGAAAACTGACCGGAACACTTTCATGATTAAAAATGAAAGGTACCTTACCTATTTTAGAAAGTGATAAAACTTGAAAGATACCTTATACATTTTAGGAAATGATAAAACTCGGTGGATACATTAAATATACTTAAAGTAATAATTTTATAAAAAAAAGTTTAAAAATTAAAAGGAAATTATAAGAATACATTTTTGAGCCGGCCTAAAATGCTGCTCACAAATGATCAGGGCCCATTGTACGTCCACTCCAAAAGAAGAGAATTTAGGTCCATCACTTTGGTGCCGTCGGATCTTTGATCCTTGCGGGCGAAACATGGAGCGTCGGATTGCTTTGGGAGGAAATACAAATTACCCCCTGTCGACCTGGTCCGGCAAAAAAAAAAAAAAAGAAGAAGAAGAAGAAAATCAAAACCCCTCTTCTTTTGCCCCCTCCCTTTTTTCTTCCCAACCGAAATCGTGCTCCTCTCCCTCCCTCGCGGCCGCTTTCGCCATCGCCCTCGCCGGCAGCAGTCAT
>JAXCLR010000063.1:36393062-36422203 GCA_035584095.1 Annona squamosa | reverse complement strand
CCGGCAGCAGTCATCCTCCCCGGCCTTTGCTCCATACAAAGCTGAAATTTCTAAGGCCCGCAGCAGCGCAGTCTCCCAAGCGAGCGAATGCGCATCCCACACCACTGCGGAAGGAAAGCTAAGAAATTTAAATCTAGAGGGCTATTTTGGTAAATTTTCTCCTGCACGTGCGCACAACGACGTGAATTCCCGCTTCTCTCCTCGAAAAGCGATGCCCCCGACGCCGATAATACGTACTTCGTTCCCAAAATACCCCTTCGCGTTCGTACTTTCCCGCAACTTTCGTCCCTTGGCACGTGCCGGAGTTCAACTATCCAAAATACAAAAACAAAACCTCCCTCTGTAATCTCTTTCCTCATCTCTTCCGCGCCAAAGCCCTCATTTTTCTCTCTTCTTTTCCTCGCGTCTTCGATCGCCGAAAGGCTCTGATTCTGCCCTAGCCTGCTCACATTTGAGAAGTTTTTAATTATCTCGTTTTGATTCCGAGGCTAATAATTACAGGTTTGAATTCGATCTATCGATTTCAGTTTCTCGTTTCACTACTTCCTGACTCCTTTTTTTTTTTTTTTTTTCAATGTTTCGAAATCGGATTCGGAATAAGCGACTGTTGATTGTATTTCATTTGATTTAGACAATTTTTACTTGTATATTGGGTTTATTTTTGAAATCGGAGTTCTTTGTTTTTCTTTCCAAGGGTTGAGATTTCTTATTTTCTATTTAAAAATTGTTCCTTTTTTATTTAAAATCGGATTGAATTTTGCAATTTTACGTTGTTTGACTGGAGAACGCCACGATTCCGAGCTGAGACCTTTCCTTCCCTTTAATTATTCTTTTTGAAGTACAGCTTATTTTTTTTGAAGTACAGCTGATTTTTAGTTTGGTAACATGGAGTTCTTTTTCTTTCTCTTACGCTTCGGAATCTCCAATCTTTGATAGAAATTATAACGGTTTGAAGGGATAGGATGTACTTGTTCGTTCCTGGATTTGGTTTTTATCCCTTGCCTTGTTTTAGTTACTACTTGTTCGTGAATTCTTCTCCATTGTGTTTGCTGGGGCTGGTAGGGTATGGGATGAGTTAACAAGTCTCGATGCAGATCGTTGCCAAGCGTGTTACAGTTCGTTAATCCAGATTGCGGATCTGATGGGACCTCAATGCTGGTGGGCATCAGCATCTTTTTTTTTTTTTTTTCCCCTGAAAGTTTTCAAGGTCTTAGATAATTGGCATTTCACATTTTTTTATGGTACTATTCGATTTTCTGTATACTGTGGGTTCCTATATGAAAAATTAATATTTTCCAGTCGTGGAGATTTCCAGTTCATCTCCTATCCATTATTGGCTTGTTCGGTCCAACTGAGAGGATCAACAGACCGTGATTTACCCTACCAAATTTGGTGCATTAAACTGCTTCAACTTTGATGCTGCATCAATAAACTTCCTGTCACTTTCTATGACTCTCAGAGAAAAATAAAAGAGGACTAGCCTGAAAACTGTGCTCTCTCCCTCCCTCCCTCTCCCTCTCTGTCTGTCTGTCTGTCTCTCTAAGTGTTTTCAATTTTCCAACTTCTCTCTTGAGTTCAATAATCTGATGCCACCCGGTGCGGGTGCTGAAATGAAATCTGCTGAAATTTCACATTGATGATTGATGTCAAAGTGTAGTGAAATGTCTTAATCATAGCAGGCGACGTTCCAAATTCTGGAAAAGATAGCGCCCTTCAGTTGGTTGTTGTTCAGAAAATCACTATCTAATGTCTAAGTGGTGTTAAGATTACTAAGACATGCCACGACTTGTTACCTACAGTGGTTAGTTATGCACCCTGGCTAGTTGCTGTAAGTAACCTATTGGATGGTTTGATGCAAGATCTATTGGGGTTTTCCTTATGAATTGAAAACATTTGGTGTAGAATCTTTTGCGAAAGTTTTGAAATCTTATTAAAACATAAGCATAAGGGAATAGTACAAGGGTCACTTACTTGAAATGGCGGCGATGGAAATTCAATATCTGAGTATTATTTTCCGAGTGTTATTTAATTGTGGTTTGGAGTCTGGAATTTTTTATTTTTTATTTTTTTGGGGAATTAATTGCAGGAAATACAGTCCTGCTTTGGATAAGTTGTTTGATGAAAATTTCCAAATGGAACTGTGGGCAAATGTACTTCTTTTGTGGCTTTATTTTGTACATGATGCATATAGTTTTCATATGTTCTCCTTGTCTAGATGCATTGAGATTCTAGGGTATTCAGACTGGACAAAATATTGATCTAAAAGTGTCCCTGATCCAGCATGACTGGCAGTTTCACATGTTTCAGTAATTGAGATTGCTCAGACAAGACGTGCTCACTATAAATAGAAGATTCTTCAATTATCATCCAGATTGGAGGATCCTAACTGTAGAAACTCATGCTTATGGATAAGGGAAACACTCCGATGGTCCAGAGGAAAATCAGTAATCATTAAATCTTTTATCTATGGAGACCTCATGGAATCAACATTGTGGGTGTCTGCATTATGGTCTGCCACTATGTAAAGGAGTAAAGGACACATTTGGATGAACATTCAACAAACTCATGCATTTCAAGCCCTCTTTGTCCTGCACCTGCTGCAAACTATTGTTAACAATGCTTCCTTCAGACAAATTTGGATTATGAGGTGTCAACATGCAATGATTTTGAGCATCCTTAATCGCTGACTTCTTTTGCCACAATTGATCATTTTTTTCCCATTCTGATAGGCCATGATCAAGAGTTTGTTTTGAGGTATTTTTTGTTAAATTTTTTTTCCTCTATGTTCACTGGTTATATTGCTTTTTTCCCTTCCCGTTTTATTTATATTCTGACTGTGAGATCTTTAATTGATTTTTCAATTTTTTATCAAAATAAAATTTTAAGATGCAATCTATGATTTTTATTATTTTTTTTTCCAGAATTGAGAAATTCATTCATCATGGCTTCAACCAGAAAACCTAGAATGTTGAATAAGCGGTTCACTAAAGTTATTGACGAGTCTCCTGAGAAAGATAGTGGTAATTCAAACAAAAGCAAGCAACGGGTGAGTTTTAAGATAATTTTATTACATGCCAGATCTTTTTTGAGTGCTTATCTTGTCTTTGTGTTGCCAAGTGCAAATTTTGGACATTGTTCGGTGGCCATCTGGTCATTTTTAACTCTTACTAATACAAAAATGAATGTTCTTTTTGTTATTGGCTTGGTGAGAATGCACCTCACTTTTTGACTTGACTGTTCAAACGTATTAAACCTCAAAAGAATATTTTGACTTGTTCACTTGATTGCGCAGAAGAGGAAGTTATCTGTCATGTTAGGGTCCCAATGGAGTAAAGAAGAACTAGAGCGCTTTTATGATGCATATCGCAAATATGGGAAGGACTGGAAGAAGGTTTGCCCTTGATCTTTCTATGCTCAACCTATACAATCTAAACCACAGGTTGACAATTTATTTTTCCATGGTAGTTCTATACTATCTAAAGCTTGGATTCACAATTTGTATTTATGTTTACAAGCCTTCTTTTTATAATACTACCTCCAGGTCATGTACAGTTTTGAAAGCTAAAAATTTTGAACTTCTACTTGGTAGCTTTGGAGAAAATTATGCTTGGAGTGTACTTTAATTTTTTAAATGTGGTTTTCATTATTATTTCTGTTTTATAAATCTGGGCTTTATACATTTCTATTGTTGTTGAGATGAAATTCAACTTTTGTTTCAATCAAAAAAAAAAGAAAAAAAAAAAAGAAATTCAACTTTCGTTGAGCTTGTTTGGATCGGTGGAAACTTTTAGTCTTTTTACATTAAAGAACGGGAGGAAATGATGGCAGCAGTGAGTGAGAGAAATATGGTTGATGATAAAATAATATGTTTGATTATGTATATGGATGACTTGTCCATGGTATGCTTGTCTTACTAAATTAAGAGGGAGGAAACAGCTTTTCTTGATTTTTCATCCTATCCAGGAAGGCCATTATTTCATTCTTATCTGTCCTATATATATGATTATATGTGCAAAGCTTCTGTTCTATTGAAATCTGTTTTTTCCAATGGATTTTAGGTGGCCAGTTTCATACGTAACAGATCTGCTGATATGGTTGAGGCACTTTACAATATGAATAAGGTATGTATGGTCCTTTATTTGCTATCCATATGCTGCATTTCGGGGTAGAACCTTCAAAAAGTGGGTGTTTGGTTTAGCTGCAAACAGTTGTTTATGCAATAGAAAGGCAAGAAATTTATACGGAGAATGAGATGAGACTCAAAATGATAAATCATAGGAGGGGTCTTCTCTGTTGTAGTAAACATATCCCAGCTTATTTCCTCCACTTACCTGATTAGACTCCACTCCTTTCCCATTAGATCTTAGCCTGTCATCATACCAGGACACTACTACCATCACCTCAACACTGCATAAGAATACTGAAGAAACCCCCATAATCCAGGAAAAGTAGTCTTTCAGTTAACATGTTTTTCTTCACATTTATTTTCTGTCTTACATCTTGGCAGTTTCCTTCTTGATCTTTTCATTGTTTGCTTGGTCTGAGTCAAGCACTAGTTTTTATGATTGCTGGAAGTATAGTACTGTTTCTAGCTTCTTTATTGACTATTATATTCCAATTGTCCATGTCTATCCTTGGCAAGAAAAACCTCTGACACTTCCTGAACATGTTTGATTCAAGAATTTTCATCGCTGACAGTTGATCACCTGTGAGTTCTTGGGCCCAATGGGACATGTCTTGTGAACCAAACATTTAAATGATTCGTTTTCATAGCAGAATGATTGGGCACATATATGGAAGGTACTAAGCGTCTGAACTCAACATATGTGTGCCATAACCTAACATTTTACTTGTTTAATTAATTGGATTTGTGGATGACAGAGGACTTTGTCAGCTATTTTGTTTATTTCATTTAATTTGGTCATTTGTTTGACTTGCACATCAACCGTAACATTCTACCAAATGTCACACTATTCTCCATAGAAAGCATGCTGTTGCCTATCTTTATCAATAACATTTTGGGATCAAGCTCATCATTTTGATTGTTCGGATGTACAGTTTTTAGTTGTCTATGTGAAATCTATTTACCTTCTGTGTACTGATTTTGACCTGGAAGTGAAACTTCGATATCACTTGTTTTACACAGAAAAAAATCATTCACACATATTATTATGCATTTCTTCTTAAGTTAGAGTTCATTTTTTAGTGGTTACATAGTGTTTGGTATTTTACAATGATTTTTTTCCTTCTCTTGCTTTAATGTCTTTCTTTTGCTCATATACTTTTACAGCTCATTGCATTGATATCACATATTCACTTGTTGGATGAAAGTATATTAGAAGCAGTGGAATTCCCTTTATATGTTTTTTATTCATGAAATTTAGTAATCTAGAATGAATGATATTTCAGGCTTACTTATCACTTCCAGAAGGTGCAACATCTGTAGCTGGATTGATAGCGATGATGACTGATCATTACAATTTGCTGGTGAGATCAAAATTCCTGTTTCTCATATTATGGCATTGGCACCTTGTTTCTTCTTGACCACGCTTCCATTGTGAAACTTGATTTTGCTAAAACTTAAAGTAGGCGATTATATTGTGACTATATTTTGTCATCTTTTTTCTTCTCTCTCTACTTCTGTTGTTACAGCGTGAACATTCTAAGTTTAAGTTTGTGTCATGCAAAGAAATGTGGTAAGAAAGGATGCTTACTTTCTGGTTAGTAGAGAGGAAGTGCTCTTGTCATCCTCACCTTTCCCCCCAAAAAAAATGGATATGGATAAAAGCATGTTGATTCCTTAACCCCACCCCTGAAGTTAAAAAGTTTAATTCAAAAGGTTGGCATTGTGGTCAGAATCAGTTTTCAATATGCCTAATGTCTGTTAGAAATGAATTTGGCAGGACGGCAGCGATAGTGAGAGAGAAAGCAATGATGGGTTGGGAGTATCTCGCAAGACCCAAAAGCGTGGTCGGGGAAAATATAAACCCAATGGTTCAAAAGGATCAGATGAGCCTTTTCCAGATTTGTTGCAGCATCAGTCAATCACATCAACTTATGGGTGTTTGTCTTTGTTAAAGAAGAAGCGTTCAGGAGGTACAACTTTTTTCCTCAAAATATCACGGGACAGTGTTTTGTTTTTTATTGATTACTATATCATGTTATGCTAGTAAAATCTGAATAATGGATATGCTACGTGAGATCATAGTGGAACTTCATTTTAAAGCAGTGTTGTTTTATTTTGCAAGTTTACTATCATTTTTAGTTATAGCATGGCTGGAGTGTCAATTGGATCCTCTAGTTCCTTTCCAACAAGTAGAGGAACTCAGATTTATGAACCTTTGACTAAGAAATTTATGTCCTAGTGTTTTAGATTATTAGATTCTGACAATGAAGAGGTATTTTAGCTTAAGCTCAGTCCAAATTGTGTACCACCGATTTAGTTAGCACTGTAAATCTATACAATCTTCAGAGGACATAAGAGGGTTTGGTGGCAGTGGAAAATGTTTGGAACTACTTTTTATTGGAACTTCCAGTTCCTATTTGAAGACTACGAAGTAAGGATATTTGTGAACCTTTCTAAAGAAATTTTTATATTTTTGGGTGTTTGTTTACACTAAAAACTTTTCAAACTAAAACTTTTCAATCTAAAACCTTTTATTATTCATAACTGCCTCATTTTTAGTTATTTTTTTACTTTTTCTTATAAAACTACCCTACTTTTCAATCATTTCTACACAAATACCTATACATCTAACCTATCTATTTTAACTTTATTCTCTTTACTCCTCATCATTATCCCGATTATATCACATCATTTTCTCCCATTTCAAAAACTTTTCATAAAAATTTTATCACTTCCTAAATACACCATTTATACTAATAGTTTGATGCAGATGAAGAAGTGAACTTTTATATTTATGCTAAAACTTTTGAAGAAGAGAACTTTGAACTTTTAAGTCTCATTTAGATTTTCTAGCTGTTGATTTTGTGCATTCCATTCAGTATTGCAAAAGTACTATCTTCGGGGGATGTACAGTATTTTAGCTGAAAAAGGTTTTTATAAAACTTAGAAATGCAAAGGAACTACTCTTTTTTGAAACTGTCTGTGCTGATTATTGTAAGACAATCGGGAATATTATGACACTCCAGCAGACAGATAGTTTCATGCGTGGAAGATTGTTCCTGCAGAATTGTAAGGCACAAGTTATTTTTGGCAAGGTATCTCAATGAGGAGGAAACACACATTTGCATTGAATCCTAGATGAACAGAAAAAAGCTTACTACTACTGAAAAAATCCAGAAGAATTATATATGGAGCTCCACTTGAAACAAAGAACCAGTGGTAGCATCCAACTATACAAAAACATTGATATTCTTGGAGCTCTTAGGGCACCGCCTGTGAGGATTAGTTTAATTAGTCTGAAGTGTTTTGGCATTTTAAACCCTCTAACTTTGCCTATTGTATTCTAAACCCCGAAGTTTGACCATTTGCATTTTAAACCCTATAAACTTTGGTTTCTTTGCATTTTAAACCCTTATCCATAACCGTGTTAAAAACCAACATTAATCCAAGCAAAATGACATAAATACCTGTCAGTAATTTTTTTTTTCAAAAGAAATATTTTTACACTTGAGACTTTCCGGCTTTTTTTTTAAAATTTTGTTCTTGGAGACTCCAACAACACTTTCACCTTAAATACAGATTTGGGTTTTTTCTAAAAAAATATTTGAAGGTATTTATGTCATTTTGCATGAGTTAATGGCAGTTTTTAACTCCGTTGTGGGTTAAGGTTTACAATGCAAAGGAACCAAAGTTTATAGGATTTAAAATGCAAACGGCTAAAACTTCAGGGTTTAAAATCAAATGGCTAAACTTTGGGGTTTAAAATGCAAATAGGCAAAGTTAAAGGGTTTAAAATGCAAAAAATCCGCAACAAGTTTAGGTAACCTATAAGGCTCCGATCGAAAAACTTTTGCAAGTATAAATTGTTAGGAAGGCATTCTACCAGTTAGTGTTTGATTGTTAGCATGAGTGGTTATCCGAAGTGTGATTTTATTCAGAATAGAATCTGAGCATAAGATTAGCAGACTCAATGCTTTCTGCTGAGATCTTCTGCATTCCACCAGATACCTTTGTTGCTGAATGTCATTACTTAATTAGTGCTTTCACTGTCTCAGTTAATTCTCTTCTTGAAGTGTTTTAAAAGTAGAGAATGGCATTCTCTTCTTGATGCTTGAGAAAGTAGCATGGTGAAGGACTTTTTCATTTTGAAGTTTGATAGGAAATTACCTGGAATTTCTTATTCAAATTGAAAGATTTCAAGCCTAATTCGTTCCCATAAAATTTAAACAATTCACATACACACTTGGGCACCATAAGAGTTGCTATGGACTCATATGCTTATTCTTGTCTGAGTTGAAAAAGTCAAATGAATCATAAATCAAACTTTTAATTTGTTGCAGGTAACAGACCTCGCGCTGTTGGAAAAAGAACTCCTCGCTTCCCAGTTTCATACCTGCATGATAGAACTGTAAAGGGAAATAATTATTCCCCGAACAAACAAGGTCTGAAATCAGCAGCTGATGCTGATGACGATGATGTTGCTCGTGTGGCTGCATTGGCGTTGGCAGAGGTGTCACAAAGAGGAGGCTCACCACAGGTTTCTCGTACTCCAAGCAGGAGAACGGAGAATATAAAACCCTCGCCTATACAGAGCGGTGAAAAGAAGGTAATCGTCCACCATTTTCTATCATACTTTTCTTCTCCATTGTCATAATGCAAAAGATGGTTTGGTTTGGATTTGACATTGAAATTAGCAGGCTGAGTCAGAGATTGCCAGCACCAAGGCTGCAGATGAAGATGGTGTAGAAGGTAGTTTAGGTAGCAGGGAAGCTGAGAATGGAGATTTTATCAGAGAAACAGAAAGTGCTGGTGCAATAGGACATAAAAAGAAATCGAAGAAAGGTCAAGGAAAAAGAAGGAAGATGCAAGGGGTTGAAACCAACCATTTTGAAGATGTTAGGGAAGCGTGCAGTGGCACTGAAGAAGGGCTCACTTCAAAAGTTGTCAAAGATGAAATTGATGCAGAAGTTACGGATGGAAAAGGTGAGGCTTCGAGGAGGAGAAGCAGACAATTGTTCTTCGGAGGTGTGTTTAATTATTCTCTACTTCCTATCATGAATGCAATTTCAATGTATAACATTTAGCACTTCATACTCTACTTCTTTCCTAGGCTAGATCCTATGCAAAGCAATGTCTGTATACTCTGTGCAGTAGATAGAAACAAGGAAATTCTTCCATATTAGTGTTTTCTTCCATTTTTGCAATTCATGATCTTGCTTCATTCAATGTAGAATTTGGTGAATTTTTATTTAAAGATTGAATGATGCATCCAGAATTCAGTGCCAATTTTCACTTCCACTTTGGGGAATGGTTGAAGTTGACCTATATAGACGTTCGTACATGCATGCTGGATCATAGTTGTCTATGGCATGAGGTGCTCTACAACTCAGAGGGCTCTCTAGTCCCTGGCATATGGTGCATGGGCAGGTGCGTGCCTGCATGAAGCAGACACAAATTATTTAAAATTAAATATTTCTAATAACGCTATACTTTATAAGAATAAAATGAAAAAATTTAAATGTTAAATAAAAATCATTAAGAGTTTAACTCAAATTTTATCTGGCATTTAATATTCAAATTCAATGGGTTGATATCTCTTGGAAGGATTTAAACTCAAAAGCAGAAATAGGCAATTTGGCAGTTTACTTGTTTATAAAATCATAGCAATTGTAATTAGAGAAAACAGTTGGGAGGATGGAGAGCATAAAATTTGGTAGAAGTCAAAAGGAATCAGGGTAGATTGGTTTTTTTTTTTTTTTAATAAGTAAAAATAGTGTTGTCAAGTTCAATAAGGCGTGTGTAATGAGTTCCCTTATTAGAGGCATGATAGGTGTGCCTGCGTGTGCCGAGTCTAGATGTGTGCCTAGACACACCTTCTACAATCATATTCTGGATAAACTTTTCTATGGTCAAAGGAGTTTCAAATATAACTGCCTTTTGTTAAACATTCCTAGTCAACTGCCACTAAAATTCCTTCTTTTTGCATGAAGCTGGTTTACATGAGAAAAGAATTGAATTTGATGTCGAAGATTAGTTTTGTTGGTTGTTGATCTGATCACCAAACAGGTAATGTAATCCATGTGGTTTTTTCTTTCCAAAACAACGTTATCGATGATGTGGAATGTCTTATGCTTATGCTTTTTAAAGCTAGGTTTGGCTATTGATTCGTGAAAATTTCAGATTTATGGACGAACATTCACTTTGAGGAAAATCTCCAAATCATTTGACTTGATTCTGATTTTTTAGATTTGATGAATTGACCATGTTTTAAGGATGATATATCTATTATCATAAACAGATTTGTGCAGTTAATTTGTGAGGAATGAAGTCTAAAAAATTTTGGAGTGACTTAGAAAAATCCCTAAATTGAACTTTTGACCGAAATCGATGATAATTGGTAGATGAAAATTGTACAGAGGATAAATTTTAATGGGTTTCTGATTCTAAAAATTGGTAGATGGTTGCTGTCCTTTCTATTTTTTAATTAGGGATTAATGATGAAAATAATATTTTTACTAATATAATCTGATTAAATCAATATTTAAGACTTGGGGTGCTTGTTAACGTAGATTTGAGGAAAGAGGATGATATGACTTGATGAATTTATTTTTGGGGCAACAATTTCATCATTGTCAATTTATCATTATAAGTTGTTTTCCCACCCAAGTAGGACATGGAACATATTGTTCTTCCTGTGAATTAATTAATAGCTATGTAATATTAATAAATGGTAGTTAGATAATTGTATCATAATTAATTAATAACAATCAATTAATTCAGAAACAATTGATAATAATTATTTTTTTAAAATTTTTTTAGTTAATATTTTTTATGTGTTCTTGCTCGTGCTTTTTCTGGAATTTCATGTTTTCCAGTGCTGTTTAATTCATCGGGGCTACAAGTGAGGCATGGATAAACCATACAGTTTTTAAAGTATTATTTTTTCTTCATTATTCAAGGCATTACATAAAATTCCAATATAATTCTTTTTTTTTTACTAACATTTTTTCTACGTTCTTTTTCTTAAAGCTATAGGTTGTTATGTTTGTATGCACTAATTATTTTTCCTCCCTATTACAGATGAAAGCTTTGCGCTGGATGCTTTGCAGACTTTGGCAGACTTATCATTAAATCTAGACGCTGGTAAGTCATTTCATGTTCAACTTGATCTTCAGCTGAGGATAGATGGTTAGTGCTTGTATGAACTTTTGTCACTCGGAGGATTAAACATCCTATTAGAATCCCTTTCTTTACTGAAAAGACTACAGAATAAGGTTCTTATAATCCTTTTCGTCACTGAAAGACTACATTAGAAGGTTCTTATAATCCTGTTCTTCACTGAAAGACTACAGTAGAAGTTCTGATCACTTGAACCTAATGACTGATTACAGCTTCTTGTGATTGTGCCTCTTCCTCATTTCTCATTACTTTTGGCTTTCCTGCTGTGCTTCTTTCGCTCATATTTACTTCTATTTCCGAGATGTGAAATATGGATTTCATCATAGTACTAATGCTTGGGCATAACTTGTTCTTATATATTTTATTGTCTATTTTGATTTTCTATTAATATTCTTTTCATCATTTTGTAGGGACATGTAAATGAAATAGATAAAATCTAGGTGCCAAAGAAATGAAATTCCTATTCGAAGAGAAAAACAAGAGAGATGAAATAATGCTGGTGAATTGAAATCGCATGTTGTGAAATGCAAATGAATTTCAATCTCATTGCAATTTCAGTTCTTCCATTAGTAAACTGTTATTTGTTTAGAAATGCAACGACTATCATTGCATCACCCTTTGATGGAAGAAAACTCTTGGTTGAAAGGAAAAAATGTAATGGATTGTAGAGATCTCAAATTGAGAAGAGCTAGTTGAAATTGGGATAGCTATTTTGGGATTGTTAAACACGTTATGATGACTTAGTGTTTGAGTATGCTTCAAGTCACTGGGTGGTGTGAATCTCATGGCTTTTGGTTGACGCAAGATGCCTAAGGCCTTGCAATGTTGTAACTTAGGAAGGATTAGCTTTACCAAGTGATTTATTTGTTTTGGGACCCAAAAGCGATCAAGGATATTGGTGATTTGTTGAATCGACTCTCTTTGTAATTGTAGAAAGCTTATAACGGACAATTGGCTTGAATTGGATCATGTCAATGTTGACTCAACGTATAGACTCAAATGTCTTGATAAGGAAACTCAATTTTCTCAATTACCTATGAGAAGCTTAGGAAAAGGGACTTTGTGAGTTGAATTATGGGTGGGAATCAAGGTGGGCCGTATCGAGTCAAGATTTATCTAATATTGACTCTACTTTTTAAAATTCAGTTTGACTCGATTTATAAGCCGGCTCCAGACAAGATCGGTTTGACCATCACTTTTTTTTTATTTTTATTTTTTTTTTATTTTTAAATAGGTTCTAGTACAACTTCGGGTTGGTATCGGACAACAAGTCGGGTAAAAAATAGCAAGTCAAATAAAATGATTTTAAGAATTTATATATCTATCAAATATAAAGATACATCTATACTAAATTTAAATGCTATATGCTTCAATATTTTACTAATTATTGAAAAACACATCATTACTAAAACAAAATATGAGAAAATACAGTAATAAATTTATTAAAATAGGTTAATATTCAGTTTTACATACGAGTTATATGTATGTGCAAATTGTTTTTATTGCTTTTTATATTGTTTTCTGAATGCTTGGTTCTTTTACTGTTGATATAGTTGATTATAAAAAATGTGTGAATTTTGAAAGAAATTATAATAAGATTCAAACATAGGCTTATAATTTTTGATAAATTACTATATACGGGGACCCTATTTTTGATTTCGGGTCAAAAATTTTGACCCATCCTTATACTGTGACAAAATATTGGTTTTACCTGGTAAAAAATGGGTTGGGTTAAGGCCGGATCATGGTTTGACCCTCCTCAATTCCCACCCTAACTGTTGAAGTGATTCAATTTTTTCATTTGCCCATAGGAAACTTACAAAGAACTAGACTAGGTTGATTGGGTTTGATTCAATGAATTGACCCAGAGTTCGACTCAACGAGTTGGGATGATTCGGTTTTCTCAATTTCTTGTGTAGCAGGACCAAATTCACTAGGTTTGGCTTGGTGAGTTTACTTGGTGACTTGACTGACGACTCAACAACGTGGAATTGACTCAGTTATCTTAACTGCCTGTGAGAAGTTTAGAAAAAGCGGGATCAGGTTTATTGAATTTGATTCAGTAAGTTGACTCAATATTGGACTCAGCAAGTTGGAATTGACTGGATTCTTTCAATTGCTTGTGAGAAAATTAGTGCGGAATTAGGTTGACTTGATTGGTCTTGGTGACTTCACTCAATGTTTGCGCTTAATGAGTTAGAATTGACTTAATCCTTTTAGTTGTCTGTGAGAAACTAAGATAAAGCAAAAATAGATTGACTAGGTTTGGCAAACTTAACCAGTCAAGACTTAGCGACTCAGTTCTTTCAATTACCTGTGAGAAGCATAGAAAGGTGGGATTAGATTGATTGAGCTTGACTCGACGAGTGGGTTTAATGAGTCAGACACAATGAGTTGAACTGACTCGGTTCTCTTATTTGCCTAGAGAAACTTAGAAAGAGTAAGATTAGGTTGATTGGGTCTAACAAACTTGGCTGTTTAAGATTAACTTAGTTAGTGGACTTAGTTTTCTTAATTACTCGTGGAAAATTTGGAAAGAGCGAAACCAGGTTATTTGGGTTTGACTCGGTGAGTTGAGTGACTCGGTTCTCTCTATTGCTATTAAGACACTTATAAAGGTGGGACTAGGTTGATGGGTTTGTCTTAGAGAGTTGACTCAGTAGTTTGACTCAATGAGTCAAGTTGTCTTTTTTTTTTTTTTCCTTCAGTTGCATGTGAGAAACTTAAAAAGAAGGACACTAGATTGATTGGGTTTAACTCCACAAGTTGAATGCGACAAATGCATCATGAATAGAGAAGATTACATGACCTTGAAAAGTGATAAAGGATTGAAGGCCTAGTTTTCACATGTGAGCAGCTTTCTCGGAATATTGCCCATGGGATCCACACAAGAATAAAGCTTTGCAGACCAAGGTAGAGTACACAAGATCTTGATCCCACACTGGCAGGCAAATGGTTCATGAGAAGTCCGATATGACATGATGTGACCTTGCTTAGACTTGGCAAAATCTTGAGCATCAGCTACTATGTTAGCAGGTACCTTTAATTATGCACTTGCAAAGTGGGGCCCGAGTGTGTGGGTATCACATTAGTCATTGAAGATTCCTACCACTCAAGGATAAATATCAATTAGTGAGATGTACCATGATCTGATTACATGGAAACTGGGTTGCGTTTAATGGTTCTTGATAGAGTGATAGTGTGACTTTGATAGAATAACGACATAATACATAACAGGTTTGAAGGAGGTAAGCTAATTGTTTTTCTGAATCAACTTACTCGTTGAGGATTTTCTTAAGAAGATCAGGGGTCAGGGTCACCTTAATACAAATAGAAGATAGTTAATGAGAAAGGTGGGCAAGAAAACCTTGGGATTTGTGCTCAAGGAGAGTTGCTAAGGAGTTGTGCCAAATGTTGCATCAAGGATCTCTATTTATAAGCCTCTAAGAGGCCAATTGCAGGCTCATGTAGTTGGAAACACTAATTATGGGTTCGTTGTCAGCCTGGACAATTGCTTTGTCCTTCTTGAATCCACAATTGCATTTAGATTAGAATCCATGATTGCAAGATGATGGAATTTTGTTATTGGAATGTTTGGGAGGATGTTGCCTTCACGTATGGTTGATGAGGTGTGATACTGATGGCCTGCAAGTGTTGATGCTCGAATGCCATTAGATTAGGAGTGTAGACTTAGATGTGTTGTCTACCATGGTCTGTGGCAGGCTCAGAACTCCCTTTTTGAAGTTAATGTCTTTGAGGCTATTTTTTTTGCTCCTTTGAAACTGGATGTTGGCCTCATCTAGCTCCTTGACTAGCTTGGATTGTCAGTTTTGGTGGGGGGTTTTGATAGATTGTCATGGCGGGATTTCTAGTAGTGGCGATCTGATGGTGTGGAGAAAGATGTGTTTTTCCATCAATGGTAGTAGTATATTGTTGGTGGTGACTTCGATGATTGGGAATGGAATGGGTGGCCTGGAATCTCAGATCTAGGCGATTTTGTTGTTGGCGATATTTTTTGATATATATATATATATATTTTGGGGGATCTCATTTATCTACAAGACGATGGTGGCCATGGTGACTATTGGTAGTGTTGTTGGTCTTGCTTTTGGTATGGAAGATCAACATCTGGATTGAAGATAAGACAACCATGTTTTTGGTGGCCATGATTGCAGTGGTTTGGAGAAAGGATATACATCTGTTATAGTGCTTTGGCAGAACACTAAAATTTGTACACATGCAACCAATGATTTGATTTGGACTATTGCTAATTTGATGGCCTGACAATCCCTCATATTGCTCGGTTTTTTAAAAAAATTTTTCCCCCTAGAATCTATTGTCTATTCATCTTCACTTCTCCTTTATTTTATTTTCGTGTTTTGGTTTGGCTGTGCATTGCAAATATTAATCTCAAATATTTTTGGCTTTCAAGATGTTACACTTGCATGATAAGTAGGGAATTATGATCTTCTACATATGTTGACGTGAGAGCCTTTGTTTTGTTTTATTTTCATGTGCTAATTTGGAGTTTTAGCTTGTGCTAGATTTCTCTTCATAGGTTGATTTTAGACTTTTAGCGTGATATTTATATTTAAACTGGATGGACGCCATTTGATTAAGATGGATTGAGATTTGATTAACTTTTTTTGTTCATTCATTTATTTTCTGGAGCAACTCAAGCAATTTTATTCGTTGGTAGATTGCATTTGAAGCTTGTCTGGTTTTTGTGATTATGTCTTCAAGCTCTAAGTTGGTAAATCCTAATCCTTTGTTCTTAGTCTTTCTATTCTTCAATATTGTCTTTTTGAATTTTCCAGAATCCTCTGTTCAAGCGGAGGAGGAAAAGAGAAAAGTTGATTCTGCTGAGAAACCTAGTGTGCCTGAAGCTGCATCTGCAAACTCCCAAAGAGATAGACCTAAAATTGTTGGGACCAAAGTGAAAGGACAATCTTCAGTGGGACGAACCGATGTCAATACTACAAAAAATGCTAAAATGGGAAAAGATTTGTCTCTTGGTCTCAGTGCTACTTCTGAAGGAAAGCAGCAATCTTTGCAACCCGGTGTTGGTAATGTTAGGAAGAGAAAGCCAGCATCCTTTCCAGATAAAGTAAGATTTGATGGAAGTTACTCTAGAGTTTAGATTGATGTTAACGTGCTCATTCTGATCTTTTCCTGGATTTTGATTGTCACTATCCTGTCATTCTGTGTCTGATATGCTTTTCTTTTCCAGTTGAGACGCAAGAAAACTGAAGTCAATGGTGATTCTCATCTAAACGAATCTCCAAAAACTGAGGTATGAATGCCATTTTTCTGTTAAAAAGCATTTTAATTTTTGGGATTTCAGAGAATGGTGCCAACATGTGACTAGCGTGATTAGTAAGAGTCCTGTCGTAGTTGCGGGAGGTCCGGGCTTCGAGTCCCGACTTGGGAAGTTTATCTCTCATTTCCAAAGTAAAATCCCCATAGCTTCTTGGTTAGCAACATTATTAGATTTGAACCCTGGAGCTCGGATTGAAATATGTGCTTGGGTTAAGTTGTAAATATAAGAATAAAAAATGATTTTAGAGAATGGAGTTGCCTATTTTTATCAGTCAAAAAGGCAATTTATTGCATTATTTGAATATTGTGACCTTGAAATATTATCTGAACCACTTTGGATTCATGTTTTGTTGCATGATTGAGTGACTTTATTTACTCAACTATTTGATGAAACCCGACCCAAGTAGGCGATGACCCGAGAAAGATCTAAAATATTTATTCCTTTAACTTGACTAGACTTTGAGACCTCGTAACTGACTGAGTGAATGCTTGTCACCTGGTTAAAACTTTTGGAATCTGATTTTCCTCTTTTTCACATGGTTTTCTGAGACATTCATTTTGTTGTTCTTTTGAATGCATAGCTTTCTCTTGCGCTGAGTCTTTATGCAACCAACTCCCACCTCCTTTCCTTCAAACCACTTAGAATATGCAAGTTGCAGTTTCCAGCGTTCTATGTTTTTCGACAATAAATCCATTTGTATGCTTTATGATGCTCTTGTTTTCTTCCTTAGTACCCAATTTAGTCCATATTGGATATCTGAGCTTCAAGATTTCATGTGCCTGCCAGTGCTTTTGGTCTCATTTTATCACTTCCATCATCGGAATCCTTATTTGGCTGCTTTTTGCTGGAGCTGCAAGTGCTGCTTTGCTGCTGTAAAAAATGGTGTTTGGATGGGCCAGTTTTGTTGCATGGATTTTAAGGCATGTTTAGCCTCCAAAAGTACTGGAACTGAATGCCTTTAAAAGTTCCTCCTCCAAGAAATCTAGTCCACTAGCCCAACATCCAGCTCACTTTAAGTGAAGCCTAAGGACTTGGTGACTCAGATTGACTCGGTCCGCTCGGAAACTGTGTTCTTGCTTGCTTGAGTTGTTATCTGTTTAGACTAAATTGATTTTGGCCTACTCGATGGTTGTATGTTGGACTGGATCATCAGTAAGCACTTGTGTTCCAATCACGCTTGCTGCTCTGGTGCATCTTTGGCCACTAGTGTTGCTAGGTTCTATTAATAATTTATCCAGAATCATGCTACTACTGGAACTTCTTCATTATAAGTTACAAATTTCTTTGGATCAGGGATCTTTTTAGTCTTTTAACTGTCAGTATTCATTTGCATTTGCTGCAACAGGTTTACCTATGCAGACCATCTAGACTATTTGTGACTTTCTTGATGAGAAATTTTCTATAGCCGCATTAGTTCAACAATCCTACCCATTTAACAAATGACTGCCAAGTGCTGTTACCCATGTGCTCTAGGCCTATGTAAGATTCGTTTGGCTGAACAATTTAGGGCTTGGCAGCAATGTTTTAGAATTTTTTCTTTTTTTTTATATATATAAAAATCCCTGTTTGGATAGATAATTACATGTGCCAAATAGTCTTGAAGTGCTATTATGGAAAGTAGATTGAAACTGCTGCTCCTCAAAAGTTCTACTCTACTGGCTGGGTGGTAAGCAAGTCACCTAGCCGAAAAAACCTAATTCTCTCCCGTGGCATTTTGGGAGCTGCCTGTTTGTTTCGTTACGTCTCATACTCTTACATTTTTTTTTTCCTTGATGGTTTAAAAGAGCTTTCAAATGGTTTTTGTGGCGGCCTTGAGATACAAAGTAGAGAGTCTGATATAGTAGAGAATCGAGTCCTACATCAAAAAATCAGAGAGTTCGTAGTGGTTTAAGAAGTGGGTCTTAGTTAAACATAGTGTAACACATTTTAAAATTGTGCGGCTGGGTTGCCAAGTCCAAGCAGATGATATCACACCGTGGGACCTATTACCCATGGGCCTAAAATGACTTTTTAGGGTATATATGTTACAAATTGTATCAGAGACTATGGGACCCATAACTTATGGACTCAGGATTACTTTTTGGGTCTATGCTTGTTAGGATTCTTGATCAATAGAAAAAATTGAATGATGTTATCAAAATCGAAAGGATTTTTTACACGATCTTTTACAAGAGAGAATGAATTCAAAAAGTGGAAAATGCAAAAAGTTGGCAAACAAACTCAACCAAAGACCAGCTAACATAGTCATCCATCCTTTTATAGGACATTTCCTTCAGCCTAAATCCTCACGTGGATTTATTGACTGATCTACCACATGTTCCCTTCCATGTTTTCCACATATGCAAACTGCACATGGGTCTCTTAGCTAGTTAAGAAATGGGCTGGAGGATTAATAAGCTCCTTGGGCCTGAGCCCATATGGCTTGGATGGTTCATTGCAGCTTCTTACAGAAGAGTCAGCTCCCTCCTGCTGCACGTGTGAGACATGAGATTCCAGCACTGAATTAGGATCTAGACCATCAGGATCCAGACCCCAATCAACACCTGCAGATTTGCTGGACCATGGTCGACATTCTTAAGAGTGCATTACAGTTTCCATTAGCAAAAAACTGAAAATTTGAGTGTGAACATTTATATAATTAATTCATGCTGTCCACGTTTGGTTGAATTATTTAGATTGACTATATAGGTGCCTTCTACATTATGGTGTGTTTGAGAAGTGATGAAACTTTTGGAGAAAAAGTTTTTGATATAAAAGTTTTTATAATAGTGTAAAACGATGTGATGCGATATAGGTAATAATGAGAAGTAAAGAGAATAAAGTTAAAATAAATTGGTCAGTTGTATGGGTAACTGTGGAAAAATGATTGAAAAGTAGGGCAGTTGTATAGGGAGATGTGAAAAATAATTAAAAAATAGGTTAGTCGGAGAGAGTAAAATGTTTTAGAGTGAAAAGTTTTCGTGTGAAAATTTTTGGCTTCATGCCTTCATCCAAACACACTGTATAAAAAATTAACCAAAACAGTCAGTTGAAATTGGGTCTATTTGGAACCAATCTGACCAAGCTGTAAATTTTCAACTAAAAAAAAAGTCGGTTTGGGTAGTAGAATTGTGAATTGCAGTTTTCTGTTCAAATAGAAATTTATGGTTGTAATACATTGAACTAGCATAGCTTGTGGAGGCTTGTTAAATATGATTTCAAGACTTCGATTTGTTATTGTTATATTGATTTGTTCCCTTTTGATACCATCGGGGAGAAACTACACTCTTAAATGGACCTCTTATGTCATGTTTCTTTATAGAAGCCAAATAATTTTTCTGCCTGTGTATAAGGTGAAACTTAGTTGTCATATCATGATTCTATTATGCACTTCCAGGTTGAATTGGGCTGAAAAAATTTCAATGCTCAGCTTGATCGACTGTTCAATTTTTAAGAAGCCAAATATCTTAAGCTTAGTGTTCGTAGTTGATGAGTTGTTTAAGATTTCAGTTTTTTAAGGTCCCTAAAATATTTGCTTCTAGGCTCTGTTCCGGATTGAATCCTGTTGACTAGTTTTGAGTGGCTATCTTCATTTCATGTGTGATAAGAGAGAATTTTTAGTTGTAACCTTTATTCAATTCATATCATATAATTTCTTTGAAGATTTGATTGAATTGCCTAATGTGGAAATGTTTTTAGGCCGTACCTGAAGAGGTGAAGAAGACTAATAGTAAGACTAAACGTGCCAGTCAAATTGTTCCATCGCCCAAACAAGGCAAATCAGCTAGGCCACCAGAGTGTTCATCTTCAAGTACAGATTTGGGAAGAATAGGGACTGACGCCCCAGATTCAAATGTTCAAGTTTCCTCCATAGAAGTTAATTTACCAACGAAGCTCAGGAGTAGGCGTAAGATAGGCTTACAGAAGGCATTGCAGAAGGAGCCTTGGTCTACTGATGATGTTGCAAACGATCGAGCTGACAAATACACACACTTGATCTATGACAGGGCAGCTGATTTGAAGGTTATATGTGATTCGTATTCAAATTTCTTGAATATTTTCCTTGCTGTAACCAAAGAAGGCAAAACAAAAGAAAAGAAAAAAAATCCTTATTCTTGGGTCTAGCTCTAATTATGTTGATGTCACTTATTTGCAGACAAAGCTCTCCCACGGTCTCTCTTCACAAATGCTACGCAGATGGTGCACCTTTGAATGGTTCTATAGTGCAATTGACTACCCTTGGTTTGCTAGAAGCGAGTTTGTTGAGTACTTGAACCATGTTGGGTTGGGCCATGTTCCTAGGTTGACACGTGTTGAGTGGGGTGTCATACGGAGGTATTCTATTTAATAATCCTTTGTACCTCTTCTTTCCCTTTCTTCATTGATGTTAATGCCTTTCCTGTTTCATTTTCTTGATTGCGTAGTTCCCTTGGCAAACCTAGACGTTTGTCCCAACAGTTTTTGCGCGTAGAAAGGGTTAAACTAGAAGAATATCGTGAGAAGGTCAGAACACATTATACTGAACTACGTGCTGGTATTAGAGAAGGGCTTCCAACGGACCTTGCTCGGCCTTTATCTGTTGGACAGCGTGTTATTGCTTGTCATCCCAAGACGAGAGAAATTCATGATGGTAGTGTGCTCACTGTTGACCGTAACAGATGCAGGGTTCAGTTTGACAGGCCTGAATTAGGGGTTGAATTTGTCATGGTAATATTCTTCCTAAATTGCTTCTTTTTGCTTCCTCATTAGATTTATGTCCGCATTTTCAGTCTTGTTGCACTTTTGTGCCTTGGACTATGTAGTAGTTCAAGGGATCCAAAAATGCAGTATTTCATCTCCTCTTTTATGGAATCCGACTGAAACTAATCCTAATGACCTACTTTTTAAAAAAAAAAATAAAAAAAAGAAGTTCAAGTGATTCTAAAATCCAGTATTCCTAATTCGATATCCAACCATCCCTAATAACTCTTTTTTTGCTGTCATACTTGTTTTTTAATCGTGAACAGATTAATTCTTCTAAAAAGCCTATTTGTTTAGTATTTTGTTTTTATCTACTTTATGCTTGACTTGATTCTTATGGCCTACCAACATTGTTCCTGAGGGGTTCATATTCTAGTTTCCCAGAATCTCAGGCCTAAATATTTCATATGATTTGATAAAAAAAGTACTTAATATTAGATATGCTGCATCTCAACAATGGCAGACCACATTTAAAAAAGTGAATGTTTTCCCATTTCTTCTTTTTGTTGTTGACCAATATATGCATGAATGAAAGGAAAATAAAAAAAAAGAGAAAATTTTTTTTTATTTGGGAATCTTAGTTGTGATTGATCCCTATATTGAGTGAACAACGGGGAATAATATGATGCGGTCCCTCCCTACCTTTTTTTTTTCTTTTCTTTTGTGCATGTCTAGCTTCCTTAGAGACAATTTTCTTACTTAGTTCTTCCCTCTGAAGGCTTAAGCTCTATGTCACACAATATCAGTAGTTTTCTTTTCTTTCTTAATTGATGATTTGAATGTGTGAGCAATGTAACCACAAATGGGAACTTTTTATGTCTTGACCGAGGCCAGGTTGCAAGCATTGTTGGAAGAAAATACTTAGCGTGCTTGTATAAGCAATTGTCAAACATTTCAAGTATATTTTATTCATTGAAGCTCTCATTTTGTTCCCTGTTGCTATTCTTAGATGGGTTTTGTATTGTTCAACCAATGTGTGAGCAAACCATGATTTCCCTTCTGCTTTTTTCGTCTAAAATGATATGCAATATCATACCCTTCTTCTTTTTTCCCTTCAGGATATTGATTGCATGCCATTCAATCCGCTTGAAAATTTGTCTGAAGCTCTTCGACGACAGAGTACCATAATTGATAAATACCGTGAGAACTTCAATGATCTAAAACTGGAGACCCAAGCTAAAGACGCAAAAACTGGAGGGTTTGTAAAATATCCTCTCACTGAAAGTGTGGAGAATGCTGATTTGATTTCTCGTGCTGCTTCATCTAATTATCCCATGAATTCCTTGATGAAACAGACAAAGGTGAATTACTTATTGGCTTCAAAAGATCTATTTTTATAGATACCTCTCATGGATTATTAGCATTGTGCATATAATTTAGTGTCTAATTGGAATTATTTTTTGACAGGGTGAAGGACTTGATGATGTTGTACAGGCAAAAACCTCCTCAAGTGAAATTGCCTCTGGCCAAGCTGCATATGGTCAGCCTTGTACTCTGGCACAAATCCAACACAGGGAAGCTGACATTAAAGCAATGTCTGAGCTGAATCGTGCTCTTGATAAAAAGGTCATACAATTTGATATCTCAATAACCGTTTATCATAATGATGCCTTCTTTGTGATGATACTTGACCAGAATATCCCTCAGTGGCAAATAGATCAAGATCCTGCCGCAGTATAAATATGGAGCATAGTATCTGTATTGATTTGGTGCCATTTAGATTCGATGGCAAAGTTTTTCATTGTGCTCTGATTCGACTATCTGTTACTTGTTCTGATTGTAATCTTGGGAGTGAGGTATCTTTTCGCCTGATGAAAAGATAATTCATTATTAGGTGTTATATTCTTTGGTTCCTTCACAAGATTTCAGTGTCTGAATGTGAATCTTTCACAGTCAAAATATAAGAAAATTGGTTCTTGTTAACTCTTCCAGAAACATACTTAGGCTGTGTTTGGGAAGCGACAAAGCTTTTGATGGAAAGTTTTTGGTGTAAAATTTTTTTGAAATGATGAAATGTGATATGGTAGGGATAATGATGAGTAAAGAGAATAGGTTAGATGTATGAGTAATTGTGTAAAAATGATTGAAAAGTAGGGAAATTGCATAAGAATGAGTGAAGAAATAATTAAAAAATAGAGTAGTTGTAAAAAGTGAAAAGTTTTAGGTGTTAACAAATACCCCATTATGATACATGGGCACGCTTTGGTTACATAGAAGTGATTTTATGTAATCCCCTCCATTTTTTGAATGCTGATGATTGATAAAAAATCCAATCTTTTCATTATATTTAACCTCATTTGTTTATCTAGAGAACAAGTTCATCCAACAAACACCCCCTTATCATACATGGGCATGCTTTGGTCGCATGAAGTGATTTTATGTAATCCTCCATTTTTTGAATGTTGATGATTGATATAAAATCCAATCCATTCGATATATTTAACCTCATTTGTTTATCTAAGAGACCAAGTTCATCCAAATCCAATATTTATATGGGCCACATTTACTCAAAAATAAGTACATTCATGTATAAATTAACAAAAATGCTTAGATCCATTCCTATATATATTAGAATGTAATAATACTTTATATGGTCATTTATTGACTTATTAATGATATTTTAGACGGTTTAGTTGCTGAAAATACTACTTAGAGATTGATATTTAGTATTAAATCACTATATTACATTAATTTTTCACATTTATATGTGGGGCCCCATATATAGTGATACTAAACTAATAAAAGGATTGTCATAATAGTAATGGTGTTAAATATAACAGATGAAGTGGATTTTCTATTAACCATCAAGAAATTAAAAATGAAGGGGGTTACATAGAAGTGGCCCTGGATCATATAATTCATTGTATTTTGGCATCTCTGGCACCATACTGAAGCTGTTTCTCTAATCACTTAGCAGTGATGTCAACATTTGAGTATGTCTCATGTAATGGTTTATGTGTTTTATTTTGATAATTGCAGGAAGCTTTGCTGTCAGAATTGAAGCACATGAATGAAGAGGTCTCAGCGAGCCAGAAAGAAGGTGACACCATCAGGGATGAAAATTTCAGGCGACAGTATGCAATTGTTCTTGTGCAGCTAAATGATGCAAGTAACCAGGCAAGTTGCTTTCTCTGTTCCAATATTCTTTCAATGGTTATCTCCTTTCAGTTTGGGCTTTAAGGTTTAAACGGAGCTCTAGGTCGCTCATTTGCTCAGCTTCATTGAATTATTGCCATGCTTTTGATGGCCAGTGATTTTCTACTATTTTGAAGACCATTTGTAGGCTCCCATAAAATGCCCCTTGATAGTACTCATAGAAAGATTCATTTATCTGACTCCAGTAATTTGGCATATGGCTTTGATTATAATGATTCCAGTCATTGCAAATGATATCTCTTTTGATTGATCTGAATGTGTGTATTGTATCAGTTTATACATGCTTGCTAATCCATGTTAGTCCAATGAGATAAATGTTGGTGGTCTTATTTTCATCTGGGAAAACATTATTCTCTATCAATCAGTGCCAAACAATGTGAGCATAGGAATGCCAATATTGGTCTGATTGGTTGTCATGTACGGCAAGGCTGAAATTAAATTTTTTCTATTGCCTCTTCTCTCTCTCTCTCTCTCTCTCTCTCTCTCTCTCTCGTGCGCGCGCGTATTCAAACCCCCATGTCAGTGGCTCGCTCTTTAGTATGCAAACCATATCTGCTGATACTTGCACAAAATATGTTACCACAAGATTGACTCATTGGTTCTCTTCCTTTGTGTTGTTTCTCTTAGCATTGAGATTCTGTGAGGGGTGACACCTCTATGCCTGTTTTTCTGAACTGCGATTATCAGTCCAATCTCGATATTCTAAAATTCAAACTATTTAGGTGACTAGAATTGGGCACAATCCAGTTTTAACTTCTAGAACATGATCGGATGGTTGGACATTGCTGTCTATCAGCTTTATTGTTTGGAGTTTGGACTATGATTGGAAAGTCCTCTTCTTTGACATTTGGGCTTTAGCTGGCAATAGGAATGCAATTCTGGCCACTTTGGTTGTGGTTCAGATAAACTTGTATCTTAAATTTCAACTCAAACTAAATCAAACTATTAACCTCAAACCAAATCAAACAATTAACCTCAAACCAATTCAAACTAAGTTCATAAAATGTTTGGTTTGATTTAATTTAAAAAGGGATAGATAGTTCGGGTCAACAATTTAAGTGGACAACTCGGATAGTCCGATTTACAGTTCTCATAGATGATTATACCACTTTAAATAAAATCTATTAAGTACTATTTTCTTGAAGATATTGTTTAAACAATTAACAACAAAACATGAAATAAATAATATTTTAAAATTCAATATATAAAACTAAAACAAGGTACTATTTGAATTTTTTGTTTTTTGTTTTGTTATTGTTCACTTAGAAATAACTGAATTCTTCTTTTTCATTTGGTCTTTTCTATCTTGGTTAACAATTTACTGACTAAATTACTTCTGAAGTTTCTATTATATTTTTCATTTGATCATCTGGAATATGCTTCTCTCTCTTTTGTTAGCTTATATAGAAATCTGTTCTTCCTTTTTTCCTATTATCAAGATAGTAATAGTATGACCAATCTATATTGTATTTACATTTTAGAATGTTTGAGTTAGAATAATTTCCTTTGATTTCTCAGGTTATCTAGTTGTGAGTATCCTCAACCTGAACTAAACTATTTTGGGTTTTGGTGTAATCCAAGCCAAGTTTCACTGCTAGCTGCCAATTTTTGTTAGTGAATTTCAACTTGGGATATGCTAAGGCTTTGTTTGGCCTATGGGCATGACCGATGGCCTGCCAGTTGGGTAAAGCGTTAATAGGGAAGCAATTTCGAATTGCTTCCTTTAATAGTTTTTTTTTACAACCTATTTTCTATATAGGATTTTGTGCATCGTACTTATTTGTCAAAAGGTCTTGGAAAAGCAGTGGACAAATGAAGCCTAAGGCAGATGCTGAATTTATCTAATCATATTTTAAAAGATTTCAAGCTCAACTCTAATCCTCTTTCTAGAACATCAAATTATAATCTTGTCCCTGTAGTTTGGGTTTGGATTGAGAGTTTGTTTATTTAAGTTAGTTCTAATTTTGTACTAATTTATTTTACATAAAGACATAAAAAAATAATAAGTAAAATAAGCCAAGACCTGAAGTAGGAGATTCTTGTTCTATCAAGACTTCTTTTTGAAAAAATTTAATACTCTTCAATAAAAATGTTCCTCAAGCTGACTATTCAATGGATTAATCATACTGATTTTCTATTGAAGATTAAGCATGTTCTGGAGTTGAAATGAGTGAAATCAATAGGACCTTCAATTTTCATGTGGCTTGAAAGTTAAATAATTCATCTCACATCGAAAGTTAAATAACTCATTCTAAGCATGATCTAATATTGGTTTAAATGTTGAAACATGCCTGTTAAGCTAAATCTTAAATTCTAACCTAAAATTCAAACTTTAAATTAGTTTATTGGATCTACTTTGGGTTTGAGTTTGTGTTGTTTCTAGATGAAATTTGCAAATATCTTTATTTAGTATGATATATTAAACCATTTTAATAGACTTTGTGTGCTTATGTTTATTGGGTTCGGTTCAGGTTGTGTTATACTCAACCCTAACCTAACCATAATCCTAAATCAAATTAGGTTAACAAAAAATTTTTAGTGTTGGGTTCAACTCAAATTAAGTCTACTTCCAGCATGTTTGACATTTAGGGCCTGGTTGGCTGCAGGTTTTGAAAGTAGAAAGCATGTATTCTTTTCCGCTTTTAATGGGTGTTTGGCCTGGCTTTAATTTCAGCCTAAATTATCTCACTTCAATTTGTGAACAAGTGGTGATAAGCATGGAAAGTAAAAGCGTGAAGTCCAAGCTTATCCCGAAAAGTAATATCTTCCCAGTTGTTTGTGTTCTGTTCTAATTTGTAGATATTATGTATGATTTCAGGTTGCATCAGCTGTTGCTTATTTAAGGCAGCGAAACACATTCCAAGGGAACTCCATACCTCCTTGGTTCAGCAGGCCTGTGGGGAACTCAGGAGGACCTGCTGGGCCACCAAGCTCTTTTGATCATTCTACCTTCACAACTCAAGATTCTGGATCTCAAGTGGTTGAAATTGTAGAAAGCTCCAGACAAAAAGCAAGGACAATGGTAGATGCAGCCATGCAGGTAATGTAGTGGCGTGTTGTCCTTTTTTGTAGGTTTGTTTCTCCATTATCACCTTTTTACAATGCTGGGTGCATTTGGAGTTAGTGGTTGCGATTAAAAAGCAAGTACAGGACCTAAAAGGATGTGTTCTGGTTTAAAAAAAAGGTTACAAGAACCTCGTGTGTGGCAACTGGAACACCAGAGCATTTTTTGTGTAGTTGTTTCAACTAGCTTTGATAAGCTTATTTGATGGTGTTGAATGATGATTACTAGTTAATGTGAACATTAGTGAGAACCAGGTTTGCATGTGATGAACCCATCTAGAAGTTACACCTACCCCAAAATAAAATCAAAATTTTATTATCCATTGGATATATTGCCACGAGGAAAAATTAGAATACTTTGATTGTTAAGAGCTGCGTTTTCTATATTAAAAAAAGAGCCATATTTTCATGTGCTTGGTAATCAGTAAAAAAAAAAAAGTGGGGAAGGACTTGAAATGGTGGGGGAGTGAACAGGATATGATAGAAATAATTGTTAGGAGTAAAGAGAATAAATATAATACAAATAGGATAGTTGGATTAAAACAATGTGAAAAATGATCATAATATAGAGGTAATAATAGAAAAAGTATGACAGTTATATAGTAAAAATGTCAAATTATATATCAAAAGGTGTGTAGGAATGGGTATTTTTTTTTCTGAATGTGAAATGGACCCTAAATTAATGGGCAGTTGAAAAAGTAAAAGTTCAGAATTCTTGAACTTGGATGGGTGAATTTTTTTGAACCCATGATTATTTTGATTAATATACAGGAGTTTTGCCACTGCAACTTAATAGATTATTTAGATCTCGCATGCATGTAAGTGGGTAAGCAAAATTGCTGTTAAGTAATGTTTTACCAGATAGTCAATACATCCTGTGCCTATTTTGTATTTATTTAGGAAAAAAATATTTAGACGTAAATGTGAATTCTGTCTAAGTGTTTGGCTTTCTTGTTGTACATGAGCAAGAATCGTTGCTGAAGTGTTTAGCTTTCCACTGTTTCTAGCATTATCAATGATATTTCGTCTCATGAAAATTTCCAGGCCATGTCCACTTTGAGGGAGGGGGAAAATGCTCTTACAAGGATTGGGGAGGCAATAGATTCTGCCAGTAATAGGCATCCAGGAGCTGATTCAGGTGTGTCAGCAGTAAGGTCTGTTACATCTACAGATCAAGGTCAAGTCAGTGATCAAGGTACTTCGTGCACATCAGAACCAACAGCTGTTAATGCATCCGGAGTAAAGCTGAATAGTTCTGATGTGAATGAAGCGCAGCTTCCCTCAGAGCTTATTTCATCCTGTGTTGCAACTCTGCTCATGATTCAGGTAAACTTTAAGTCTGCTTCAAATTGCCTCAGTTTTTATACAGTGACATTGGGTTTATTCAAACATTGCATGAACTACTGGTTGGTTTGGGTTGTTTCCTAAACTTACCTGGTGAGATGATTCTAGTGTCCACATGAACAAAAGATTTGAGCTATGCTTAAAATATATAGGGTGCGTTTGGCAACAACAAAAAGTTGTCAATTTAAAACTTTTCAATCTAAAACTTTTCATTCTCCACAACTACCATATTTT
>JAXCLR010000063.1:36372428-36388826 GCA_035584095.1 Annona squamosa | reverse complement strand
TACAGTAGTTAAATTTAATATAGATTTGTTTTTATACTTGATAGGTTCATAAATTCTTAAAAATTTCTTACTTGACCAGTAGTTTTTACCCGACTCGTCGTCCCGAAACCGACCCGTTTCCAACTCGAATTTTGTCCCAAGATCTAATAAAAAAAAGTAAGGGTCAAACCGATCTTGTCCCGACTCGGAAAAAAATAAGGGTCAAACTACATTTTTGAAAGTTAGGGTCAAGGTTGGGCACACCCTGACCCGTCCCGACCCGCCCCGATTCCCACCCCTACTCATATGGATACCCATCTGGGTTAGTTTCGGGTACCCTGTGTGTGTATGGGTTGGACAATAATTTCTACCCCACCTATACTGATGGTTAAAAATTTCTATCATACCCTACTCAATTTAGGGCGGGGTCAATGGTTACCTATGGTTACAGTATCCAAGTTACACTTCAGGCTAAAAGAGTACAAGGAAATTTTGTGCGTGCATAGCCTGGGATTGTGAGGCCAAGTATCTGCGACCAAGTTTCCTCGAAAAAAGTGCTGGGCATTACCAAGTTACCATGACTGATATTTTTACTTTAGTAAACATCATTAAGTTATAACGACTATAATATTTTGTGTGTGCTTATGCAATTTGGTCTGTTTGGACATGACCCGAGAGATACATCTGGCGGCAATAGGACTGCGCCACCCACAGAGAACCAAGAAATGAAGAAATGAAAGGTAAAAACGAGCAGGAAATGCCAGCCCCATGATGTCGTTGGCAATGACGTAAATGTCAGATATGACCATATGTGTTAAATTAATGGGCGGCTACATTCATCGAGTCAAAAGATGCTGATGCAACGCCGAAATCCCATTTTAAAATCTTGGCCAACTGACTGGGATTATTTGACATTGCCAGGATAATGAAAACAACTTTTTCACAAGGCACCTTCAAATTGCTTGTTTGTTTGTTTGTGAGCAATTTTGTATGCTTCCTGGGGACAGATATGCTTAAACTTTAAAGAGCCTTTTGGTCGGAACTTCATTTTATCTGAAGTATTTTTCAAAAGAATATATTTGGGTTCAAATTAAATTTCAGCTTGAGGGGATTTATTGGAATTGAATGAAGCACAAAATTAAAATTTCATCAGTGACGAAGAGAACAGAGAATGACATCATCCACAAATTGAATTAATAATGTTTGGTGATATGGAAGGCAGTGAAAGAGCTTTTTAGCTCTTTTCCACCCGGGTTTTGAATTAATTACGTGTCAACTGCTCGACCACCTTTTTTCTTTTAATGCACTTGGAGCTAAAATGCCATTATATTTAAAAATTATTTAAAAATGATAATACTTAATTTATACATTAAATAAATCTAGATTAACATGTTTATAGAAAATAAAGCAAAAAAAAAAAAACAAATAAGCTTATCATTTAGCCCTGACTAATAAGATCATTCTTCAAATAAAAATTCATGAAATATTAACTCTATATGAATTATAAATGAGTTTTGCTGTCGATATGTTAAATAGGTTGTAAAATTGGGATGGTGGATTGGACAAGTCCATCATGACAAACCTATTTAATTAAGATTACTTTTGTTTAATAATAAACTTTTCACTTTCCATAATTATCATATTTTTGATCATTTCATTACATATTTTTCTACTTAACTTTTTAGCCATTTCTAGACAACTATTAATACAAGTTTATCTATTTTAACATTATTCTTTTTAACTTTCATTATTATCTTTATTGTATTATATTATTATAGTTTATTTTAAAAACTTTTATACTAAAAATATTTTATTTAAAAATTCTATTACTTTCCAAACATATCCTAAATAGACTACATGGATCATATAAACGAACTGACGGGTTGAAAATTATTAACTATAATTCAGTAAAAACCGGGTTGAGTTGGACTTAACCAGCGACAATCATTACTAGACAAACTATATTTTCTGTATATTTGGGTCACCAAGGAATAATTTTTTTATGTTGTTTTTTTTGTAGCTACTGGAGACCAGTGTTATAAGAACCGGACCGGACCGGCCGGTCGGACAGGTTTGACCGGGAACCGGCCCAGTTTCTGGTCCGATTACATGTGGTTCGGTTTGAATGCATAAAACCGATAAAACCGTCAAATCGACGGCTGAACCGGAATGGATGGTCAAACCGAAATGGACCGGTCGGACGGACCTAGGTATATACTGTGAAAAAAAAAACCAAAAATGGAAAACCCGCTGCTGCCAATTTTTGTTTTTGCGTTTTCACCTTTTTCGCGTCTTCCCTAAAAACAGACCTGCTTGCCCGCCTTTTTTGTTTTCTCGTCTTCCCCCTTTCGAAAAAACTGAAAACCCTACCCATCTTCTCAGTGACCGGCCATAATTGATCCATCGTCGGCGAAATCGTCGCGGCGGCAACGGCGCAACAGCAGCCGCACGTAGCCAGTCGCCTGCCCCTGCTACTCCCGTCCCAGCTCCGCATCACTACCATTTTCTTCTTCTCCTCCGGCGGCTCGCTGAAATGAGAAAAATATATATACCCACGCACCCACACACACATCACTGGAAAAACCAAGCAGAATCAGAGCAAGATCTGCAAGCGACAAATGACGTAAAAAGAAATCCATTCCATTTCTCACCATGCGACTGCAAAACTCACCAAACTCTTCGAGATCCAAAAATTATGCAATCCGTTTCTATCCTTCTCTTCATTCTGTCTCATAGCAGCATGAAACGAAATTACAATCTCCAGGTTATCTATTCTCTCAGTCTCTGTAGTGCAGGATTTGATTATTGGGAGTAGGGTAGGAAATTAGAAAAAGCGAAATAAAAAATAAAATTAATCAAAAATACAATAAAACATGAAGAGATAACAAATTAATAATAACACATTAATTGTAGTATTATGGTTGATTGGGGTTTCTGAAAATGCTAGAAGAGAAACTCCGGATACTGCAAAGTGTGGGGTGAGAAGGGGCAAGATAACATCAGCCGCAGTGCCAGCTGGAATTAGGCCATCATCTGGTCTTAGCTCTTGCATCCCTGGCGGCCTGGCCCAACACACGTTGGAAACTTTTCTCACGTGTCCGTTTCCCATCATGTCTGCTTACCCACACGTGTAGACTGGCTGCCGTTGCGATTGTTACCGTGGGTTGTCGTGAAGGACCGTGCACTTGCCAACTAAAAATATTTTATCAATATATTTATAAATATTTATTTAAAATTTAAAAATAATTTATTATTTATGATATCATGAATATATTATGCTGATGTCACCTGTTCCAACAGTTCCTTTATCGGTTCAATGGTTCGGATCTGACAATATTGCTGGAATCCGGTGGACGAATTGAAACAGAACATCTTTTTTTCGTAGATCTCTGTCCATCCTCTCTCTCCCTCTCCTCACACTCACACCTCAGTCGCATAGAGTCCGAGGTTTACTTCTCCGGAGAAGAAGCCATCTCCTCCTCCAAACTTCAGCTCGACGCCATGGCCAATTTCCCCAGCAGTAGCGGCGTCGTCTGCCACCTTGTTCTCATTCCCTACCCCGGCTTCGGCCACATCAAACCCCTCATCTACCTCTGCCACCATCTCTTCTCCCTCCTCCCCCACATCCTCATCTCCTTCGTCGTCACCGATGAGTGGAGTCGGCTCATCGCCTCCGACCCCATGCCCCCCAATCTCCACATCCGCTCCATCCCTAACGTCATCCCCTCCGAGCAGGTCCGAGCTCTCGACTTCTCGGGCTTTCTCGAAGCCGTCTGCACCAAGATGGCCGAGCCCGTCGAGCGCCTCCTGGATCAGCTTCCCCACCCCATCAGCTGCATCGTCGCCGACACGTACCTGAGCTGGGCTGTCGACATCGGCAACAGACAGAAAATACCCGTTGCATCTGTTTTCACCATGTCGCCTGCTGTTTTCTCCGTCTTTTATCACCACCATCTGATACAATCCGACCCAAAATGGCTCAAGGAAGCTGACGACAATTCCTCATCAGGTACAGCTGAACTTTCTTTTCTGCCTTTGCCTTTTGGATCGTAATTGGTGATGAACTTTCTTTTTGCCTTCTTCAAATCCACCCCCACCCGCCCACCTGCGTACAAAAGGTACGCATTGTCTTTGAAAGTCTGCTACAATAATCTACTAATGCCATAATCAATTTCTTTGATGCACTGTTGATTGATTGTATTGATGATCACGTTTGCTGCTGATTGTTCGTTGCATCTCCATGACTAGTGTTACTAATGAATGAAGATGAGGTGGTCCCCTGCAGTAGTTCTGTTGTTCATGCAAAACTGGATGGTATCCGCTCGATAACAGTGCATGGCCCACTAAAAGTGGTGGTCCCAATTTTTGCCTTTGAGACGTTGGATGCTTTCCTGCTAATAAATATGGGATGTGATACAGTGCACCTCAGTACACATTGCCTCAGTACACCAGAGTGCAAAAATACATTTTTTTAATGTTTTTTTGAATTTTTTTTAATAAAATTGTTAATCTAAATATATTAAAAATCTAAAAAATATTTACAAATCTTCAAAAATATTAAAAATTGATACACATGTTAAATATACTTAGATTAATAATTTTATAATTTATAAAATTAGTAACTTATTCTACTCATCTTAAGGTACACAGGAGATTGATCTATGCGTTAAGTGTTGCATCCCCCTAACAAATTATATTTTATCTAATATTACAGTCAAACTTAATAATCTTTGCACGTGAGACAAAAATAAGCTTTGACCATTTATACAGGAGACAACAAGCTTTTATCTATTTCTATCGGAGACCACACGCTCTCACATTGATGGGAGCATCCCCATGTATACTTTTGATTATATATATATGGAGGCCTTATCATTTCAGGCCGGACACACGGTATTTTTCGATTTTTTTTCATGAATAAGTAAATCTAGGTGTATTAAATCTATAAACCAAGTTTTACCATTTTTTGATGTTTTTAAGTATTTTTTTTGGATGTTTAAACACAGTAGCATTTTCGTAATTTTTGGATCTTAAAAAATTATGAAAATGCCACTGTGTTTAAAAATAAAAAAAAAACTTAAAAACATCAAAAAATGGTAAAACTTGATTTATAGATTTAATACACCTAGATTTACGCTCCGTGCGTCCGACCTGAAATGATCAGGCGTCATATATATGGCCGTTAGCGCAAGCTTCCGAATGGTAGTAGTGAGACAAAGCTCCTAGACTTGCAGAATTGAGATTTCGAACCTGGACAAATGACAGCGGCAGCAACAACATTGCTGCGCTATAGGCAAATGGCGATGTTTTAAATGTTGAAAATATAATTTAAAATTGATATTTAATTCAAATCATTTTATTATATCGATTTTATACCGCAAATGTGATCTAAATGAAACTAGGTATGCAACTAAAATAAATTATTCTAAACGTAGTGGGTAAATTAAAATTTAATTTTATCATCAATGTGAACCCATTTATAGTGGACAACACCATAACTAATACACTAGCATTTCCCTCACAAAACCAATGCAACAAATGTATGAGAAATATGGTTTGCTTTATATATTAATTTTCATTCGTATTTTCAACATCTAACCCGTTTAAAACATCATTTCTACCAGATGAATGATTATATAAAGTATTATGACATTTTAGTACATCAGTAAATAGATTTGAATAAGTCATTTTAAGGGTGTGTTTGGAAATGAGTAAAACTTTTGATGAAAAGTTGTAGAGAGTAAAGTTGTCAAATGATGTGATTTGATAGGGGTAATGATGAGAAATAAATAGGATAAAGCTGAAATAGATAGGTTAGTTGTGTAGAAATGGTATAAAAAAATGTGAAAAAATGATTAAAAAATAGGATGGTTGCGGAGAGTAAAAAGTTTTAGATTGAAAAATTTTAACTTGACAATTTTTCCTTAATAACAAATACACCCTAAGTAAACATGATCCATGAGATAATTTTGGGTAACATGGTAAAAAGAAAAAAAAAAAAGTGATGTAAAATCATATGGCCAATCGGTTTAATTTTATGGGTGATGTAGATAAGAAACAGGGTCAGTTGCTTGATACTGAATACTGACATATCATAAGTCATCACGTGGGCAGGTGGAGAAGAGCGCCTTGACTGCATTCCTGGCATCAGTTCCATTAGAATAAGGGATCTCCCCTTCCCTCCCAAGGGTGCAACAACACTGCACAGGGCCTTAGAAGCATTCTCAGCTGTGTCCAGAGCACAATGCGTCGTCTTCACCTCCTTCTATGAGCTTGACACTCAGACAATAGACTCCCTACGATCAAGACTCCCACTGCCCATCTACACTCTCGGCCCTACCATCCCTTGCATGTTCCTCAACCAACAAGAACCAACCCTACCACCCATCCATCATCATTCCCATTCATCCTGCATCAATTTCCTCGACAATCAGCCCAAGTGTTCTGTTCTCTACGTCTCTTTCGGCAGTTTCTTACGCGTCTCAGGACCTCAAATCGAAGAGCTTTCATCTGGGCTGATCTCGAGTGGGGTCCGAGTCTTGTGGATTGCAAGGGATGATCATCTCGCAGCACGCGTGCCCGACGGCTCCCTTGTGACCCCCTGGTGTGATCAGTTGAAGGTCTTGTGCCATCCTTCCATTGGGGGCTTCTTAACTCATTGTGGGTGGAATTCTACTCTTGAAGCTGTCTACGCTGGTGTTCCGCTCGTTGCATTTCCAATATTTTGGGACCAATTGACCAATGCCAAGTATATGGAGGAAGAATGGAAGGTTGGCATTGGATTGAGAAAGCAGGTTGGAGAGGGTGGCGTTGTGAAGGCTGATAAAATTGCCGAGGCAGTAAGGAGAGTGATGGACTTGGATGGAGAGGAGAGCAAGGAGCTGAGAAGAAGAGCTAGAGAGCTGCAAGAGTCGTGCAAGAAAGCGATTGGAAAGGATGGATCATCCCTTGCCAATCTCGGTGCCTTTGTTAGAGAGATTATCAGAGGCCACGGCAATTAGCCTGATTTTCAGTGCTTAAATTACATTAATGTAGCGTAATTGTAATGCTTAATTACAAAAGCAATGCAAGGCTGAAGATGATTGAGATGAAGGTCCACTTGGTTAGGAATACAAATTTCGTTGTCATTGGCCATAGTTCAGTTTATGTTTGGATTTGCCTTTACATATCCGGGTCATGTGACTCATACCATAGATTTTCATGTAACCTTACGCATTTCGATGGTGGAATTAAAATCAAGCCCACCTAATGCATTTACAGCTATTCAATTGACTAGGAATCCAAGTTTCATCCCAATCAAATTATAGATGTGCATGATACCAGGAAGGTGTAAAATCAAAATAATAAATAGTTTAATTTATATTTCAATTTTAAAGCTTTATTTTCAAGGATGTGAATAATAAAAAATATCATTTTTATTTGAGATTTTGTAAAGTATTATTATATTGTAGGATGCGTTTGAAAAATGGTAAAATTTTTTATGTAAAAGTTTTAATATAATAGAAATAATGATGATTAGTAAAGAGAATAAAGTTAAAATGAATAGATTAATTGTATAAGTAGTAGTGTAGAAATAATTGACAAGTAAGATAATTGTACACAAAGATGTGAAAATAATTTAAAAATATGATAATTATAGAGGATGAAAAGTTTTAAACTAAAAAGTTTTTGTTTGAAAAGTTTTAGATGTAAACAAATACACTAATAATGTATTTATGAATAAATTTAGATATTTTTTATAATCTACACATCTATAAATGTATTTTAAAGTAAACATGGCCATCAAGACCCCCATGGAGATAAGTTTTGGTACCATGTTAAAATAAATAATTTTAAATATTACAACCAATTAAAAATTGATTTCATCATCAAAATGTGACAATCCCTGAGATAAACCAAAAAATTTTAGATGCAGGTGCAGTCACAGTTGCATAGACAACGTGGTAATTGATCCTAATTTGGATATTACAAGGTAGGTTAAGATAGTAAAAAGTATACATGGAGCAGAGTATGGTCATTCTCTCGAATGAGATAGGATAGGCCGGAACCGATCGAATGGGCACCCGAGGTCAATATTTAACAACTTCGAACATTTAAATTGTTATTTTTGTGATTTAAAATTTTTATGACTATTCCTGGTAATGGCGGTAGTTTCCCTGTTATTATTGTGGGAGTGTCCACCATATGAAGAATTTAATAATATTGTTAGTCGTTTGCTAGAATAGTGTATTGAATTTGAAAGAATGTCCCTTAAATTAATTGTAATAACAGTTGAAATGATTATAAAATACCGATAAAATTTTTTATAACTATTATTTTTAATTATTTAGCATTTGTATTTGTTTATTTAGCTCTATCTAGGGCTCTGGATGTACATTTTTCATAATTTGATGACTATAGAATTGAAGTATCTACTTTCTTTTTTGATGTTTGGTTGATATTGTTTTAATATATAGGATGTTGTTTGCTGTAAAAAAGTATGATGTTGTTATTATTGATCAATTGAGGAACCGCTTCGGAATTTGAATTGAACTCAATTGACGTTTTAATCGATAGAGTAGAATAAATTAGAAACCATCTCGATAAGATAGACTACAATTCTTTGAAATAGCAGACGGATAAATTAAGTAGACCAAGAACTAAACATTAAGTAAGATGCGTCTCTTCTTTGTAAAACGTGAATTACTAGTACAAACATTTGAAAAGGTTTTCAAATACATGGAAAAAATAAAATTTTAAAAGTCCAATTCATAAATCGCATTAAACCCAATTAATCCTACTAAACTCAGTAAATCAATGTAATTCCATTAGTTTTCGTGAAATCCATTAAATTGAATAAAAAACTATCAATCTGCAAAAATATATAGTCTTATTACAATGACATAGTTCTATCAAAACTTTAGAATGGTGTATACAAGTCTTTGTAAATGGCAATGCTCGCAGATTTAAATTCTACATCCATATTATTCTTTATAATAGAAAAGCTAAATGTAAAATCAACTAAAGTCCATTAAATGGATGCAAAAACTTATTTTTTAAATATTAAATCAAATTAAGATCCATTAAGCACAATTATTCTAGCAGACTAAGTCTAATTACATGATTTATTTTAATAAAATGTTATCAATTTTAACACAATTTGATAGAATTTAAATTTTTTTAATAAAATAATAAAAATAGGTTGATTAGAACTCACATAATTTTCCATCAGAAAAGAACTCACACATTTACAATTTTACTGTAGAGTGGGTTGAAAGAAAAGTTTTTGTTGAAAAAGTTTTTAAAATGAAAGAAAATAACATTATATGATAAAAGTAATAATAAAAAATAAATAAAATAAAGTTAAAATAGATAGAATAGTTGTATGAAAAGTTATAAAGAAATAATTGAAAAGTAGATTAATTATATAAAAAAAGACATAAAAAATAACTGGACAATAGAATAGTTGTGGAAAAAAATTTATATAAAATTAGGGGTTTAAATAAGGTCAAGCTTAATCTAATCCGACTAACTCAATCTAATTTATAAGAGGGTTGGATTAAACATTTTGAAAAAATAGATTTTATAACTTGATTTACATTGACCTAATTTCAAAAGTGGATTAGATGGTCATTAATCCAACTGGACATGTATTACTGTAAAATATAATGGATTATTAAAAAAGTCATACATTAGTATATAATGCATAAGTATTAACTAGATATCATTTCTTTGAAATAAGATTAATTAGCAATTATGCTGTTATATAAGTCATAAATTGGAAGGAATTTTTACAAAAAGAATTATTTCTTATTCTTTTATATAGATTTATATTTTAAAATAAATTTAATAAGCAAAATTTTTTAGAATATTAACCCGATTTGTTGCCCAAACTGAACCAATTTATATAGGTTTAATTTAGAGTTAGGTTAATGTTTGAAAAATAAGATTAAATGTTAGAAGTGAATTAACATTTGACAAATAGAGTTAGAATTGAAAAGATCTCAACTCAAGTTAAGGGGACCAATTTACATCCTTAGAAAATTTTTAGTTTTGATGAATACCAAATGCGCCAATAATATATACTAAAAAGTTCAAAACTTTGGCTTTAAGTCTATGAAACTGTTATTTTATATAACATATTTGATTTTTAATATCTTGATATTTGATGTAACATCCATTGCATCTATTGTATTTAACATCATGTATATTATTATAATAATTTTTCATTTGTCTAATATTACTATCCATAAACTCATTTATGAATATATAAAATGACTTAATACTAAAAATAAATTTGAAAGTAAAATTTTTAACATATAAATCAGTCAAAATATAATCACTGTGTAGATAAATAATTATATAAAATATTATTGAGATATGTTCATGTGTATTTGCTTGCACTGTAACTAATGATGCATTTAGCCCAAAGTAGGCACAACATGTACTTAAATATATTAATAATTTATATAAATATTTATCCATATATAAATTATATAGAAAATAATTTATATTTTGAAAAACTACTTAAAGTTATTATTTACATAAAATTATTTTATTATATTGAACTTGTACTATTTTCAAATTAGGTCCATACTTATATCTAATTGAGATAAAAATTAGTAAATAAAATACATAAGTTTAAATACAATTGATAGAATAGATTATAATTATAGGATTATACCGGGCTCTTTTTGAGGCAACATCACAAATATTACTATATTGTAATACATAATTAAATCAATCTAAGTATTTTTCCTAATTTACACTTGAATATATATATTTCTACAATTGGGTTCGTTCTTTTACTTAATTTGGACTATACTTGATCTCATAGGCTCGTAGCTAAACAAATGAGATTAAATATAATAAATGAAATCAATTTTTTGTCCAGCATCAAAATATTAAAAATGGAAAGAGTCATTCAGGATGTGTTTGGGAATGAATAAAACTTTTGATGAAAAGTTGTAGAAAGTAGAAGTTGTCAAATGATGTGATATGATAGAGGTAATGATGAAGAATAAATAGGATAAAATTGAAATAGATAGGTTAGTTGTGTTAGTAGTTATGTAGAAATGATTGAAAGTAGGGTAATTGTATAGAAAATGTGAAGAAATTATTAAAAAATAGGGTAGTTAAGGAGAATGAAAAGTTTTAAATTGAAAAGTTTTAACTTGACAACTTTCACATGTTACCAAACATACCCTCAATGTAACCTTGTTGTATACATTCATGTGACTTTCTTTAATTATAAATAAATACATATAAACAAACATAATAAATGGTTTATATTTGAAAAAAATTAAAATAAATAAAACAAGAGACTTGGACATTTTTGGACAATTATACCACACAATACCACCAATAGGTTCTAACATTTGACTTTAATTTAGTGGCATTAACCCTCCAAAATGTGCCAAATTGGGCTGTGTAAGCCTCCCTATTTCTTTCTGCCTCTCTTCATTTACACATGAGGGTAAAATTTGGGTTGGTTCTGTCAGAGTAGTGGTCTACTCTACCTATATCTTATTTTCAAAAGGTCTACCTTATCCTACCTACTTACAAGATTGGTTCCTAATATATCTTACCCCACTCATTGTCTATAGGGTCGGTTCCAGTTCCAAATCGATTCCTACAATAACCAATGACGACATGTAAAATAATATTTTTTTATATCATTTTCAATAATATAAAATAATACCTGTTTACATTTTAGACTTTACAATTTATAATTAATTTTATTTTTTTATTGTTTACATCTATATCTATATTCTTTATGACCTCGTTATTCATATTGATATCGTTATCTTTATTTGTATCATGACCACCTGTCATTTCGAATACAGACCCTATACAAAAATTAAACAGACAATAATTTATTAGTGAATAGGGGATATAAAGTTAGAAACTATTATATATTTATTTATATGCACATATTTATAATTCTTTATTATTATGATACCTATGTGGGTATCTATCCGGGTCAGTTCTGAATACCTAACGTGTATACTCTATCCTCACCCTATTTAGAAGGTGGGTGATAATTTCTACCATACTTATACCCATGGATAAAATTTCCTGTTCCATCATATTAAATTTAGGACGGGGTTTGTGGCAACGAATAACCTTACTCAAGGTCAATGTTGTCAGAATTGAACTAGTGATTAAACCGGTAAAGGAACTGGTCTAGTTCGAACCGATTCATTCGGTTAAGCAAACCGGTTCGAATCGGTGACGTCAGCATGAAATATTTATGATGTCAGAATATTAAATAATTTTTAAATTTTAAATAACTATATTGATAAAATTATATTTTCATAAATCTTAAATATATATGTTAGATTTTAAAAATCACAATATAAGTACAAAACATGTAAAAAAAAATTAATAGCAAGTTTCAAAAAATCTTTAAGCATGAATGCTAGAAAAATTAACTACATTACCTAACCTAAAAGACTTAAATTTGTAATAAGCCCTAACCATTGTTACTTGGTTGTTGGTTCTTGAATACTTCCTATTTATCTCGGTATCTTTATAAATTGTACTGTTATAAACATACCTAGCAAAATAAAAAATAAAATAAATCAGTAAATGTTGAAATTTTAAACAATTAAATAATCTATATTAATATAAAAATTAAGAACATCTCTTCCGTTCAGCAAAAATGAAAATTTAGACTTCTATAAACCATTAAATGCATCATTCTCATTAAACATAGATTTTAAAAGTATATAAATATATCATTCTCACCAAATATAACACTTTAAAAGTTTATCAACACATCATTCCCACCAAATATAAAATTTTAAAAGTCTACAAACACACATTTTCACTACAAATCCACCATTCACATAATTACAAAAATTAAATAAAAATGTCTTCAAGTTTCTTCTTCATCAAGGTTAACAATGATATTTTCATCTTGCCCGCCAATTAGAGTTCCTAAATTAAAATATAAAAAATGAAAACATTAGTTATATACTACCATTTTTCTTATCAAAGTATTACTTTTATATAATTGAATAAAAACTACAGTATAATACTAAAGTCTTCAGCTTCTTTTGTTTCTTTTCTATTATTTGATTGATCTATTTGCAACCAAGTGTCAACATCTTCATCCGTCAATAATAAAGACTCATCTTCTACCACCCACTCCTCCAATATATCAATATCTTTAAAGAAATTAAATCATAATATTGATATTTCTTCTTCTTTTTATAAAAAAGATACAAAGAGGTTACTTGGAATAAAACATGGGTTATTTGCATTTCTTAAAAATAAGTCATAAGAGTTTATACTTTATACATATCTAATAATCGTAAATTGTATTGGACATATACACAATCACATAGTCTTTGGTATTCTAGTCGACTCATCTTTTTTGTATGAATCCGTTCAAAAACACTTCAATTACGTTCCCATTTAGATGAACTACATGTTTGACTAAAAATCTTCACAGTCACTTTTTGCAAATTAGGAGTATCATATCCATGAGCTTGCTACCAAACAACTACAACAAGTGAGCCACCGTTAGGATACTAATTAAGTATTTATAAATAAATAAGTAATTCATAAGGATTAAAAGTTAATACATATACCTGAGGATAAGGTATAATGAGAATGAAGAGCAATTAGGCTTCCAAAATCATTACACGCATAGTGGAATGAATCAATCTCATGAATAATGTTTGTTTGAACATAAACATTGTCATGAGTCAACCGATGGATAGTTTGAAGCAGCCCTTGCATTGTCATTGTCTTTGTCTTTGTTAATTCATTCATGTGGTAGTGAAACTATGGATTTAGATAATAACTAACTAAATGAAGAGGCTGATCAAGTTGATTTTTCCATCAATTATCCACAATTGTGAGGCAGGGATCACAAGATATCTTAAATTTCTTCAAAGTCTTCTTCATTGCATTTTTAGTTTTACACATTGTCTCATAAATGTATCCCATTGTATGCCTTTCATCACTATCTACCATTCGTAACACGCGAACAAGTGGTTCAAACGTTTTCACAACAACTTCACATCTTTCCTAAAAAGAAGAACTCAAAACAAAATTATAAGTAGTTATTCCCTTTTGAGAAATTTTCCATTTACAATCTACTAATTCTCTACAAGTGAACATTGCTTGTAATTTGTTCATAGAGTTCAACATACTTTGCAATGCTATAAAATTTGTTGCAAAACGAGTTATTGCAGGACAGATAATTTCTTTTCTACTAGTAAATTTTCTCATCAAGCACAAAATAAAGTTATGATTATAAATAAATGTTGAAATAGAAAGAGCTTCCTTTATCACATTTTTCACATATTCCATCTTACAATATCTTCTAGCATCAAATCAATACTATGGCAGCACATGGTGTCCGTACAATGGATGAATATTTATCACTCAGTAAATGACTTGCAAGTTGATAGTTATATGCATTATCAGTCATTATTTGTAAAACATTTCTAGGTCCAACTTCCTCCACAATTGTAGTGAGTAATTCATAAAGCATCTGACCAGTTTTTGAATGTTTAGAAGCATCAATAAACCTTAAAAATATAGTTCCCTTAGGACAATATACTAGAAAATTTATCAAGATCGTTCTCTTTTGATCTGTCATCCATCAGCCATTATAGAGCAACCAAATTCTTTCTATATTCCCTTAAATGATTTAATCTGATCCTTTACTTCTCTCACATTCTTTTTCAATAAAAAACCTCTTAAATCATGATATGTTGGAACTTTAAATCTATAACCAACTAAGCATGAATGATCAAATATAAATTGAAAGTGCATAGAATTTGCCGCAGTAAATGGAATACATAAAGCATAAAACCACTTTGCAATTTCTGAATGTGCCCTTTCAATTGCATCTTTACCAGCCATAACACTCTTAATAGATGGTTGCACACTCCCACTAGGTCCCTCTATTTTTCTTTGAACTACCTTTTGTGTTTCTTTTCAAAATATGGCACATAACAACATCTTCTTCTTCATCAATAACTTGGTAGTAAAAAAATGGGCTAGTTTTGGAAAGATGAGGTTTTTTGCTAGTGTTTGCAGATGTAATATTAGTTGTAAGATCATTTTTCATGTCTAAAAGTACATTAGGTGGGAACTTTTTACATACAGCTACATCATCCTTTACATTTGCCAAATATTTTTACACCCTATGAATTCCTCCCCCTGAGAAATTCTTTCCACAATACAAACATTTGTATTTATTTTTTACTAATTCAACTACATGATTTCATGCACTATCAGTCCTCTCCATAGTGGGTTTTGACCCAAAATCTGTTGTACTACCAGCTACCAGAGTTGCATTTGATCCTGTAGGAGTATGAGATTGGTTTCCACTTTCAGATGGGTTTGATGACAATATGATGATTAAACAATTACCTAAAATAGTACAATGAAAAATTTATTTATCATGCATTTAACAACATTTTTTCAAATAGACAATTAAAATAATTTTCTCGACATTAGCATATAAACAATCAATAGCAAACAAATCAACAATAAATCATACAAACAACCTGTTTAATAATATCTACAACATCATCATAACAAACAATCAACAAAAAATCATGCAAATAACATGTTTAACTAACTAAACCAAGATCAACATACAAACAATATGCTATTCAACCTACATATAGATAAATTCCAACTACTCCTGTCAAAAATTAAGTAATAAATGCATCTATATGATGTGAACTTGCTGGATCACATCACTATTGTGAGGGTTATGTAATTGATTGAAAGTTGAAACTAATCAAAATCAATGATTACCATGGCTTTAAATAAGTGGCAAAGGTTATGTCACGAATCATCATGTGTTGGCTGAAATTGTTTAAGAGTAATGAATTTCGATGATCATGACTTAATCTGTAGTAAATATATGCTTTTGTTATGAAAAATATTTGCAAGATTGGAGTGTGTAGAAATTAAAGTGTTATAAGTCAAGCCCATAAACACAGTCGTCCAAATGGTTACTAGGATTAACAAACAAGCATTGCAAGGGAATGAATACTAACACCTTTCAACATAAGAAATTATGCCAGGAAATCAAAACAAGAAAATGTGGTAGAGAGTGTTCCGGCCTCGATGATGAAAAATAATTTAATCCAATATTCACATTCGTTTTGGTTGAATGTAAAATTGTTTTCCCGCGGCTTTGAGAATAAATGCTTAATTAATTTCCCAACAAAATTTTAAGCATCCAATTCTTTAACTGAGTCCGAAAAATACATCACAGAAATATTTTGCATTATGTTCCACATTCTGATTTTACATCTCTAACAATAATAAAGTGTGTAGAAGATCCTTCTACGTCTTTACAAGTGCACGAAAAATCGTGTCTAAGAAAAATATAAAGATAAATAAGTACACTTCGCCCCACGCCGTGACTCGAATGTGAGGTATATGACGCCACGCGCCATA
>JAXCLR010000063.1:36351674-36372328 GCA_035584095.1 Annona squamosa | reverse complement strand
CTTGGCGATGAATTTTTCAACCCGGGTGGCTAGATAAATCATGGCTATATGTGATTTTGTAATTTTTAAACCATTTGCAAAATTTTTCTTCTTTTTTTTTTAATTTTTTTAAATCAATTTTCCTTTTCTCTCCCTCTTTTTTTTTCTTCTCTTTTTTTTTCTCTCTTTTTTTTGGCCATATATATATATATATATGTATATATATGTATATATATTGCTGCTTACATTCCCGAACAATTCTAATATATATATTTAGTTTGGCTATCTCGTTTGGTTGGCTAATCATATATATATATATTTGCTTTTCATATTTTTCGTTTGTAATTTCATCATTCTTTTTTTTTTTTTTTTTACATATGAAACATCATATAATTTTATCACGGTTAAAGATATATCTCATCAGAGAGAATCATTGTTTGCTGGACAACAATAGAACCGACAAGATAGAGCAATTTTTCATCAATATAAAATTTTTTCTTTACTAAGAAAAATAAATTAATCCATGGATATCAACCCATTATCTCAAACATCCCCAAGCCCACAACCAAAAACATTTATGTTTGTCGTCCCTCACCCTTTTAATAGATCTAACATCACAATAGTATCTTGTAGTAGATCGAAATCTAAGGAGACAGCTGTCAGATGGAAGTAGATCAGGGGATGAAAGAGAGCAGAGGAGAGAGAAAAGGAGCACACAACAACTTGTGAAGAGGTAAGAGGAAGAAGAGAAGATGATACCAAGGGGGCACTGCAGAGGAACAGATGTAGGATTATCACAACACTCAGACTGGAGATGTAGAAGAAAGAAGAATGGCCACAATTTAGGACGTGCAGCTTCTTACGCCGATGGAGAGCAAAGTGGCTGGAAATGATAAAGCAACTGAAGTAATGGAGAAGACGGAGCATGAAAGCACTCATGGCCACTCTGCTGCTCTGCTGGTCGCCGAAAACAGGCGTTGCACAGTGTCGTCGCCGAACACTGATCAGATGAGGGGAACACGAGGTGAGCTAGGGCAGAACGGGGGTTGCCGATTTGGGGGCTTTGCTGCTTTGCTAGTTATCGGAAGCGGGCGTTGCATAGTGTTGTCGCCGAATGCCGATCGGACGAGGGGAAGACGAGGTGAGCTTGGGTAGTAGGGGGGGCGCTGATTTGAGGGTTCTCTTGCCGATTTGTGGGCTCGACCTCGATGATTGGAGTGGAGTGTTGGACCACTAATGACATCGACAACTGATAACTATATTTTTTATATGCACCGAACCAGTCGCATTCGGTCCGACCGCGACGTCCGGTTTGATGGATCGTACGGTTTAATACAATTAAACCAAACCGCATGTACGCGAACCTTCCTTCAACACTGCTCAAGACGCACTCCTCAGTCCTCACAGTCATAGACAATCGTTGGCGACTTTCAAAATTGCACTCTCTCTCTCTCACAGTTTTGTTGAGGTATCTTCAGAGCGATTTTCCTCATGGCTGCTTCGTCCTCTTCGGAATGCAAAGACGAAAAGTTGGTTTTTGTTAGGGTTAAAAGGAAAGCTTCTCAACAGCCCCTCGATGCGTTCTGTGAGTTCTAACACCGCATCAAGCTTCCTTTTCTTCTTTCTTTGTTTTTCATGTTCTGCTTCTTCTCATGATGACAATAGAAACAATTCCGTTTTTCCTTACTTGCAGTGCTGGAGATCAACGAAAGGCCGGTCAAGCGCCCATTACTGGATTTCAAGAATCTTTCAATCTCAAGTTTCGCCACCGGAAAAGGTAATAACTTGTGTATTCGGAGTGAATTTGGTTGAAATTTAGTGATTATCTTAGTTACGAAAATGACTAGCCCACAAGGAAAAGAGAAGTGGGAGATACTTATTGTGAAGGACCGTTTTGGACGGAAAATATAGAAAATTTGAAATTTCCTTATGTTTCAAAACCTGATAATTTCAATCTCTAACGTGTGCTACTGGAGACTCCATACTCCATGGCACCCCATCAATGACACAGCGCTTAATTTCTAGAGTGTGCTAATGTGTGCTACTGTAGAATATGGAGTCCCCTGAATGACGCTACTGGAACTCACTACGGTTATATCATGTCATGATTCCAATGATCAGTTGACATGTCTTACACAGTTCATTAAGTGCATGCTAATTCATACACTTGTCTCAACCATATCTATGTGTGGCTCCATAGCTCCACCTATGATGACATGTTTCCATCTTGACTATATTTGATATGACTCATTAACAAAACTGTAAGAGAAAAAACGAATGAATAACTGAAACAGTCACCAGCACTCTTGATTTGCTAATATTATAATCGTCACTTATGATTGTGTGTATGAAACAAATACTCCATAAATGATGTAAGAAGTAACCAACCGAATATGTGGGCTTAACTCCCTCATATTTTCTGTAGATACTTTATCAGGATTCAGGGCCTTCTCTTGAAGTTTGTTTTCATCATTCATTTCTCTGTCATGATTTACCTTGAAATCCTATCTGAATGCGTAAGTCTTTCTATCATTCACTTTCATTATATTTATCCTTGCACATTCCAGAGGAGTTGAAAGCAAAAAGGCTTTTAGTGCAGCATGTGGAGACAGTAAGCAGCTCTGAGGCTTCGAAAGATATTCTTGAATCATTTAGGGTAACTACTGCATCTCCTTTCACATGTATATAAGCTTCTACAACAATTTATTAATTCACGGTGTCAGCTGTATTCATTTGTGAAATTAATGATAGAAAAAGAAAGAAATAAACAAAAGCAAAACAAAACCCCAAAAAAATATGGAAAGGAAGGAACACAGTATGCAGTTGTAACAATATGAGTGAATCGTGCATTTGGCATAGCTCGCTAAAAGGCAGTTTTTACCAAGGAACTTCTAGAAGGTAGTCAAGGAACTTAATTGGAGGATCGTCTTATTGGGCTTTTGGGAAAGTTGTCCAGCTTCACAACTCCTGACTAGAAAGATATAAAAAATGACAATACTACTTATGTGGGTATCTTTTTCCATCTAAAACCTTGACCTTAGGTCTTCCTTCGGGAAGATCATCAGAAAAAGTGGACACAAGTGATCTTCTCATTGCTAGAAGTTTATATCATATTCTATCAGCAATACAATGTCAGAGAGTCTAAAAAGCACTCTTTTCCATTGCTTACAATGCAGCCACAAATATCCCTTGTTTGCCATTCTGCAATTTTTTTGTTTAGTATTCGAACTTTGGTCCTTTGTCTGTTCTGTATTCAACTTCTGTGAACCCTTTTCTACAGCTACTAGTTGCAACTATGTTTATGGATTTAGGGGTTTTAGATTGATTAGTCTGCATGATGAATATAGTGGTGAATTTAGATTATCATGTGCATGATAGCCATCTCACATTGTGCTCAATGTTCCTATATTTTTGAGCAAAAGCTTAAATTAATAAAAGTTGGAAAATTGTCTCTTCTACTCTTGTTTCTTCTGGCATTTTCCATTTCAAGAAGTTTCAATGTCCATTGTAATTACTTCCTTGTTGGCAGTCAAGTTCTGGCAGTGTGAATGAATTTCAAATGAAGCTTGAGGAGCGCAGGCATAATTTCAAGCAAGCAAATGTAAGAGCTCATGAACATACATTTATTAGCAATGAAGATGTTATTTGAAAATAGTATAACCCTGCACAAATATGCTGGTTTGATTTAGTATCTATGCTCCTGTATATATAATTTTTGTTGTGTCATCTTGATGGTTTATGTTACTTCATCTCTCTTACTACAGTGTGGTGGCATGGTGAGGCAAATTTTTGTCACTAAAATAATGTGGTTCTTGTTTGTCAAATGCTTAAATTCAATGGCTTTTGGTATATGAATGGGAGATTAGCAATGCATGAAGGATTGCTCCTACACATGCTTAGCTGGTAGAACTCTTTAGTAGACTTAGATCTAATATGTTCATGAGATAAATCACAAATGATATCTAACTATCCTGACATGTAATATGTTGGGTTCGCTTCTACATAATTGGGTTACACAAAAGTTTTTCTTTTAACCTCATACATTTTGGCCCACTTTGATGATGATGTGAAATCCACTCTACCTATTGTATTTAAAATTATTTGTTTAGCTAGGAGACCAAGTTCCATCTAAATTGAAGATGCGTATGGCTCCCATTTGAAAAATGTATAAAGTGAAAGTCATGAAATGGTTTAAGTCATGATCAATTTCAAAGTTGTATCTTGAACATTGAATCTGTCTAAAACATCAGTTATATGTCGATAAATGATTTTATACAGCGTTAGTACATTTTATTGCATTTTGAACGGATCTAAGTATTTTTCATAATTTACACATGAATAGATATATTTTTAATCAAATGTGACCTACTCACTCCTCTGATCAAAGATGATTTCTGGCCTCATAATAAAACCAATGATGTTCAACAATCTGAATGGTTGGCTGTTTATTCCATCATCAAAATGGGCCCCATTCATGGTGCTACACAAAAAAACTTAATTGTAATCCAGGTTACACTGAAGTGGGACCCTGATATATTTATGATATGATATCTTGCCAGACTTGTTGGATTGAAAATATTAATGAGATTCATGATATCTTGAGTCTATGTTCCAAAATTTACATAAAAACATGGATAAGGAGACAAATATATGTTAAAATGCAAATTACAGTGCCCATGAAATCATTATAATCACCACAAAATTTTATGCTCGAGTGGAGTTAGCCATATGAATCTTTTTATGGCCTATAACAGAGTTTTTGGGCCTTTTTCTGATGCTACACATTATAGATACTTAAGAATAAGTGTTTTGCAGGTTTAGTTTATTTTGTTTTCATTTGCAATTAGACAACTAATTAAATTTGGGCTTCAGTATGCGGCAAGTGATTAAAATATTGATTAGATTGGTGAATAATTTATATGAGTTATTTAATTGGGCTTCACTTCTACGTACCTAAGTTACATAGAAGTGAAGTCATGCGATCCCTTCGAATTTTAAGATTTTGATCATCAATAGAAAATCTAATCCATTCATCATATTTGACATCATTTGTTTAGCTAAAAGACCCAAGTTTCATCTAAATCAAGTATGTGCACAAGTTACATTTGTCAAAAAATATATATTCATATATAAAATATGAAAAATGCTTAGATTTGTTTACACATGTATTTTACAGAATGCTTTATCCATTTAGAAATGATATTTTAAATAGTTTAGATGTTGAAAATACAACTTTAAAATTGATATTTAACATTAAACCATTTTATTATGTTGATTTTACACATTTGTAGATGGGGCCCATACACAGTGATATTAGACAAATGAAAGGGTTTCCAAGACACTATAAATGATGTTAAATACAATAGATGGAGGGATTTTTTATCAAGCATCAAGATATTAAAAATGGAGGGGGTTATATAAAAGATGGGTATCATAGAAGCGGACCCATATTAAAATTTTTTGTCTACTGTTGTTATTTATGGTTGTGAATTAGACTAAGTTTATATATATTATATATAATACGGTAGTATGAATTAGGTTTTTCTGTTTTATTGATTTGATATTGGAGTTATAGATATTTCCTCTTTTCTCTTTCCTTGTGCCATTTGTGTTCCTTCTTCTCTACTTTTTCTCTCTGGTAAATGGAACTCTTCTTTTCTACTTCTTGTTTTCCACATTTCATTCTACAATTAGATCATTCTGATTCTATGTCGGTTTGATATTGGAACTGAAATCCAGGTCATTCCATCCTCATGTTATTTTTTGTCTTCTCGTGCATACCTCGCCATTGTTGCAAGTCTAATTGTCATGAGCCACATTGTTACCCAATCATCTAGGTTGATTGGTCCTCAAAGTGAGATCCTTTCACTTGAACACTATTCTGGCCTGGTTGATCATCTTCCCTGGTCGTCTCCACATTGGAACATTCTCATTTTATCATTTTTTCTCTTCCAATATTTTACTTAGATAAGCTCTTTCCTACTGGCTGACATGATTTTTGTCTCTATTTTATATGATCAACTTATTGTAAATCAAAATATATATTGATTCTATATTTTAGATTGCTTCATTATTGCATTTTTATTTTATCTTTTCTAGTTTATTGTATTTATACTTAACATCTTCGTATTGGCTGTATTCATTTATAAATTCCATGTATTCTGTGACTTGACTACCTTAACATTCAATATCATGAAGCATTATAATTCTCATATATTTCTTGGAAATTTTGTTCTAATTTTATTGGAATTCAACTATCATATAAATTCTCAAGGTACAGTGTCATTTTTTTTTCTCATCTAGCTTGAATGCCATGCACAATGCCCTTGTTAGTGTTTTCACTTCTGTGAACTATTTATCATAGTTGTTGATTGGTGCTCACAAAATGAAAATAATGAAGTCGATAAAACGTTCAGTGTTTTCGTTATTTTCAATTTTTTGAGCTATTTATCATAGTTATTGATAGATGCTTACAAAATGAAAATAATAAAATCAAGGAAACAGTCAGTGTTTTCCTCTAGCATGGTATTTTTGGGTTGCCTGTTGGTTGATTTTATGCATGGCCAAAAATTCTGCTCAATCAGACTGTATCATGAGGTTCATAAAAAAATTAATTAAATAGTTATGTGTGTTGCACACGCAAATCCTGCTACTGCATACTGATGAACGTTTGACTCTGATTCCACCAGAGGCATAATCAGTTTCTGTCAGCAGCAAGACAAAGGCATGAGGTATGGTCTCATCTTTGGGATGTATTAGTATAATTTTTTTATGGCAGTTGTGTTTATTCCATTTTAAGTGCTCGCATGTATTTTGAGTCAGTAGCAAAGCTTTAATTTAGTGGCTATAGCCTGCATGTTTGCAAATATCATAACCTTAAATCAATGGAGGATTAAAAGTTCCATTCTTCAATTCCTTTTAGGACCTAGTGAAAAGTGCTCGCTTTGAACAAATATGGAAGAGGCGGAAGGAGAATGTCAGAGAAGTTTCTGATGATTCCATACATGAATTTTGCCACCTTTATGATGTTGTCCGTGTTGATGTTGATGAAAGATCCAGCAAAACACAAGAGTAAGATATGCTGCTTTACATTCTTTCAGGCATATGCCGTTGGTTTCTCAAAACACAAGAGAAGATTTTTTTGGAATTGGTTGATCTGTTGATTTCTGATGCAGGACTGCCTGTTTGGATGACAATGTGATTTTATGCAACTATCTGCCTTTGATGAGAGAGTTCCTCCCTGCTGCCGTTTCAGAGATTGAATCAGATATGGCATCATCTTCCTCTGAACAAGGTCTTCACAAGCAAATTTTCTCAATTGGTTTCATCTTATCATGCTGTTACATCTGTACATTTTGATAGCCATGCAAACGGGCAGTTGGGAGTGAGCTGCCTAATGGCTAAGGTCATGCAAAGATGGAAAATAATCTTATCCTTTTTATTTCAATGCAATCCTGTAGTGCATATGTACTGAAAAATCTGTTCTTCCTTTGCATTTGCTTCTTTGAGATGGCTTCTAAATAAGATTGAGAGGCTTTCTTTTCAACTGTTTTGCAGGTGGCTATGTATATGACTTGTATGCCATGGGCGAAGATTCAAACACTACTGTTGAATGTGATCCAACCATGTATCCAATGTAAGAGTTCGGAATAAATTTTCGTGCAAGTTCTTTGCTTCTACTCTTTCTTAGTTTACCTATTTAAGATGATTCCTTCTGTGTAATTCAGGATTCAAGTTGATGAAGATGACGATTTCTATGATAGCCCTATGAAGTCTGAGTATGAAACAGATGACTCAAATGGTATGATTTTTCTTCTATTTGTCTGCCAAAATTTTTGAGGAATCATCCGGATGGCCCTCAAAGACTTAGATTTCCCCCATGTTTGACTCATGCTTTTAATAATCTCTATTTTGTGAGCTGGGTCCACCTTGAACAGGATCCTTGATATCTGGCTCTCTCTGCCTTCGATATTCTACTGCATTTTGTTTTAATCTTTTGCTTCTCTCATTGTACATTTCTTGGCTACTGTTGAGATATAATTTTTGAATCTAGAATATGCTTTGAAAACCAGGGCCCTTCCTCAACGGATTGGTGTTTTGTGGTCAAACATCTCCAGCTGCCCAATATCTGATATTGTTTCCCTTCTGATTCTAGCTGAAGACAACCCATTGAATGATTACCCCGATGAGGAATCGTCTGAAGAGGAAGCTCAGAGCAGAAGCTCATATGACCGATCAACTGAAGAAGGTTCTGCTTATGAAGAAGAAATCTCCAATGAAAATGAGGAAGATGATTGGAGATGAGAGCATCGCCGTAGCTTGCCATCAAAATCTCCCCCTAATCCCCACCCCACTCACAGTTTTTTTCTTTTGAATTTTCAAACCCCATAGGCTGTGACTGATCAGAACTCGCCAATCCTTGTCGGTAGAGGTCTACAGGTTCAGTAATTTTGTGTTTTCTGCTCAATGACAAGTTCTGCTCATTTTTGCCATGAGAACAGCATGTTGTTCAGGCTAAAGCAAGACGTATTCACACAAGGGGTTTCTGCAAGATTAACCCTTTTAACTTCAGTTCCTTTGTAAATCTAACCTTGCAATGTTAAATTTCCTATTCTACGCTTGCCCGCGACCACTCGTCGGAGCCGGAACCGCACCTTGTAGTGAAGTGGAAAAAAATGATGCTGAAAGCGGAGACGGGGCCATTCTGACCCTTCAATCAAAACAATTCATACCAACCGGTAAACGATTATCTTAAAAAAAGAAAAGAAAAGAAAAGAAAGAAAAAACAGAGAGTGAAGAGAAGGGGATTGATATGGGGAAATTGAAACTGATTAGGGAGAAAAAATAGTCGCCGGTCCGAAAATTGCTGGATCTGTTGTGGTCGAGAGTTCAAACTCGGTGTAGTTGAACACTACCATCGCTAGCTGCTGCCCTGCTGAGGACGGTGATAGAGTGATCAAATTTGAAGGCGTAATTTTAGCTATCATTGAAATGTTAGGGGGTGAATCTGCTATTTTCTAAACTTAGAGAGTTCTTTTTGATATGTTAAATTTAGAGAGAGATGCAAAAATCCCTTCACAAAACAAATTAGTGGTGTCACGTCCTACGTGCGCGCGTGAGATCCCAAGATCAAATCTGGATGCGAGTGCTATCTCCTTGGAATGATGTAATTAAACACTAAAAAATCTAATTTATCTAATCATGGCAAAGCAATACCATTTAAGGAGTGTCCCATTCCACTCGGCACTTTCTTCTCCAATTGTTCCATTGGTTTAATTGGACGCATTCTCATAGTCGACAAGGGTGTTACCGCCAGGGCAGAACCCCTTGCGGTTATCTTTTTTAAAATTTTAACTCAAAATATATGAGGTATTCGCGGCTACCTCGTAGATTTTCTACCGTGGCTGATGCGTGGCTTCGTTAGTCATTGCCATGCAATGTTCTCCGGCTTTTTTCGGTCCGATCGCCCTCGTTGTTCCGGTTCCAACGGTTCTGAGACTTTTTTTTAAGAAACCAATCCAGACCGGACCGCCATTTGACATGTTCAATTTTAAAAATCGCGTGAACTAGTCTAACTGCTCGTCCCGGTTAAACCATGGTTCATACGGTCCTGCTTTCTTGAGCGCAGACCAGTTTTAATCGAACCGGTAAAGTATGTTGTCGTCTGCTGGGCCGATCCAGTTTTCATAACATTTGTATTATCGTGCTATCAAAAATGGAAAGCTCATGCACCTGGTGCACATGGTGCATTTAACTTATTTTTTTATACAACTGTTAATTTAGGTGTATTTAACATGTATATCAATTTTTACCATTATTAAAAAATTTTAAATTTTGTATATTTTTTAAAATCAATGACATTTTTAGTCATATAAAATTACAAAAATGCCACTGATATTAAAAATTTTTAAAATGTAATAATCTCCAAAAATAGAAAAAATTAATACACATATTAAATACACTTAGATTAATGGTCATGTAAAAAAAATTAAAAAATGAATATTTGCACTTAGGTTCATGAAATCGGGCTCCATCAAAAATTACTTTCATTCAAAACTTATGTTTTGTCAAAGCTTAACAAATTTTGAGATTGAATATATAATTAATAATTTTTCAAAAACGTATGGTATAGTATATGAAATCATACATAAATGCATATGAATAAACATAATAACTGATCTAGATTTTTAAAAAATATATTTTAAAATTGGGCTCCACGTACTTGGGGTTGTCTTTGATCCCATTAATGTGCATCAGGACGAGAGAAAATAAAAAATACATACACAAAAATTTGGCACGTGATATGCACGATTGGTCACAATGATCTACCATCCATCTGGGCGGAAACTCGTTTTTTAAAACTTTTTTTTTTTTTTTATAGAATTGTTAATTTAGGTGTGTTTTAACTTACATATTAAAATTTACCATTTTAGAGATGAGTATATGTTTTTTGACTTTTAAAAATATGAATATGTTAGTCATTTTAAAATAACTAAAACTTCCTTATTTTTAAAAATAAAATATATACATCCATATTCAAAATTGTTAAAACTTAGTTTATAAATCAAATATATGTGGATTAACAATTTTATTTAAAATTTTTCAAAAAAGTAAATCAATCAGTTTTGCACGGAAATGCATTGAAATTTCAATGCATGCATAAGCACTGAAACATTACTCATTTATATGGCCCCTCCCTCTTTCTCTGAATGAGATCCCCACTTCCTTCCTATCCACATTTCCTCATATCATCTCTCTCGGCCCTGGATTTCAGCTCATCAATGTCCAGCTGCCATCGTCCTGTTCATGTGGCGGCCATCCCATGCCATGGGCGTGGCCACATCAAATGCCATGCTCCACTTCTGTAGGCTCTCTAGCACCCCAAAAATCCAGGCCTCTCCATAACCCTCTTAGTCACAGAGCAGTGGCTGGCATTGATTTTGGAAGATCTGCACCAACAACCCCGTTCTTCTGCTTTGCCCGCCAACGTCCACCTTCGGATCGTTCCCAACGTCCTGCCTTCCAAGACCGCCCGAGCCAACGACTTCCCTGCCTTCTTCGAAGCTGTCTTGACCAAGATGGAGGCCCCCGTCGCCAGCCTCTCAGACCACCTTCACAACTCCAACAGCAGCCATTAGCAGTATCGTATCCGAGACCCTGCTGCCCTGGGTCGTGGCCTTGGGGGAACCAAATAAGTATTCCAGTAGCCTCGTTCTGGCCCGAGTCTTACACCGTTTACTCCATCTGCAATCATACTCATCTTCTTCGTGCTCATGGTCATCATCTATTCAATGTAACAGGTTATTAATTCATCATCTTCATCTTCTTATTGCTAATTTATGCGTAATAATCCTTCCTCTTTTATGATCTGTCTCTCTTTTCTTTTCTGGTAGAGAATGGAGACACAAGTTTTTGTTATTTTCCGGGGGTCTCTTCCATCCGTTTGAGGGACCTACCCATCAGCTTTCGTGGGCGAAACTCCCCCATCCTACGAAGGCTTCAAGAAGCAGTGGCCTCCGTGCCCAGGGCGCAGTGCTTGTTTCTCGGTACCTTCCAACACCTTGAGCCCAATGCCTCGGATAACATAAGGACCACCTCCACCCGCTTCTTCCTATCACGGTCGGCCCATTCACCTCTTACCGAGACCCAAATGGCTGGAGCAACACAGACTACTACAAATGGCTTTGTTAGATCTTGTAAGATCTTGTAAATTAGTCTAATATAATATATAACTTTAGATTCTGCATAAAAGTGGCAGCTTAGCTTATTTTGGAATATGACAATTTCCTTAGTGGTTGATTCTCTTTCTATTTCAGCATGATGGGAAGGATCTATATAAGTAAAGGAGTCTGGGTCTCTCAAACAAATAACTTTTACACTTGTAGTTGCCCATTGGAAGCTGGTATTAATAGGAGAAAGTGCTGTAGGAGAAGACTTTGCATTCGGTGAGATTGTTCCTGTCATTTCACGTGGAATCTATGGCATCGACGGATTCAGGTACCTTTCTGCATTACTTAATTCCAATATGTTGTATCAGAGCCCACATTACGATTTTGGGTATAATAGATTTTATTCATAATTTTGATGAAAATTTTGTTATAAATATTTGCATGTAAAATTTATATTTTATTATATAGAATTGGTAATCTGTTCTGATAGTGATAACAGATTTTACAGGATGTTAATTATTTTTATTTTCATCGTTACCATGGATTATAGTTGCATATACGCATTTTAAAATCTATGCCAATGGTTTGAATTATATATATATATATATGCAAATTTTAACAAATATGACTATTTATGGAAGTATAGTTATGGTAATTGTTACATGCCTTTTTTGCGTTTGTTTTGTTCTTTCACTAGCATGGACATTAAAGACTATCTAGATTAGCAGAATATGCCATGAATTTTTATTTTATTAGCCAGGGATAGAAAATCAAGATGATTATAGTGGTTTCGATCTCGATTTTCTATCATGTCCGGCCACACTTCTATAAAACCAAAATTTGATTTGCTCTGTAATACACATGACATGTTTTTATTTATCAATTAGACTATATGATGATTGTTTGAATCTTGAATTCAACCATTTACATAATCATGCCTTCCAGTGATTATAATTGTTCTGCACAAATAGATGATTTTATGAAACCATCTAAACCAAATGACATGCTTATATATTAATTTCCATGTCCAAAAATTATAATCATAAAAGAGAATTCCATACAAGTTCTAGAATTACATTAAGATCTACCTTGCCACCTAAGGTTAGTCGTCAATTTTGGCATGTGTTTATGTTTTATTCTATTCCATACTTACATGTTAATTTGTTATCTATGTCCACATAATTATTTTGAACAAATTATTAAATTTTATGGCATGAATAGATGTATATTACTGAATGCAGATTTCATGCTTTAATTGTGATTTCTTTATTTCTATCATGTGTCGTTACCAAGATTAGAAATATGCTTAGTATGCATCATATAGAAAATTATATTTTCCATTAATATACCTTCATATTCATCTAGGTGTGACAGTGACTATTAATAGATTTAAAATAAAAGAAAAGGAAACTCCATCAATGGTAAATAAAGTAGCATGCAATATATGAATAATTATATAAGTTATAATTATTAAATTTTATGGTGATATTGTATTCTATGGTATGACTGGAGGTTTGTGTTTAGGCAAGAGGTGTTGAAGAGGATCATGTGGTTATTTAATTAGGTCTTTGCTATGCAGGAAGAGTCTCCCACACCCTACCTTACTCACCTGGCTAACCAAAAGAAATACTATAAAATTTAATCTCAAATAATAAATTTAATAATCATTATTATTAAATTATTCATATATATAATACTCCATAATTTAATGGGAGTTCACTAGTTGATTAGTTTTATATATTAGAAAAAACTTAGTGCTTTCTATTAAATTAAAAGTAACCTATTATTGTGTAAATTTCATTAGCATTCATAATTAAACATATGTTATTATTATTGTTTTCAATTTATATGTAAAGAATGTTAATTTTGTAAAATTATTAGGTAATTTATATTGAATAATTTATGAATAATATGGTATTACTAGTTAACCCCAAAGAGTCTAGAATACTTCATTTTCAAAATTATTAAATAATAGAGAAAATATTTTGGTTTATTTTTCCTCATGATAGAAATTGCGTTATAGTTAATTTAAGCAATTTATGTTTAATAAATATTGACTACCCATATATTTTTAGTTAAACCCTTTAATATTAAGTTAATCAAATTTATTAAACGGTGGGAGAACATTATTGTATATTTTCTTTCATATACGAAATTGCATTAAAGAATATTGAAATATAGTTCTGCCCAAAGGTGACTATAATTCAATTTTTATCAATAACTAATTAGAATTACTTAAACAAGAAGAATTTATTTCCCAAAGGTGGAAATATCTTTAACTTTATGTATTCTTAATTAATTATTAAATATTGCAGTTCTTTATGACAAAATTGTAAAATCATGCATTATGTTTTGTGTGACATTTATGAAATTTAGCCATGATAGTTTATTACTTGAATTGTCATATAGAAGATTATCTGAATCACAAAAGGCAACTTGAGCTTAATTATGTTTCTTATATCTATGATTCCTGCTTACATTCAATATCATGTCTCACATACCGACACTAAATGGGTCAAACTACACTGATTGGCATGAAACTTAGCCCTTCGCATTGAGAAGCCTAACAAACTTACTTCTGAAAGTATTGAAAGCGAAAAGATGCAATTTGACAAATGGAAGAGTTTTAATAAATTGTCACTCATGATTATAAAGAGCACAATTGAAAGGACTATTAGGGATTCTATTACTGAAGATGATAGCGCTAAAACCTATTTGGACTTAATTAAGGAGAAATTCAGTGGGCCAGATAAGGCACTAGCAGGAATGCTCACGAATAAGTTGACATCAATGAAATATGACGACATTAATGGAGTAAGAAAGCATATAATGAAAATATCAAACATATCTGGAAAACTTAATGCAATAGGGATGAAAATTTCTGATACTTTCCTGACTATGTTTGTTTTGAACTCTCTTCCATCACAGTTTTCACATTTCAAATTTTTTTATAACACACAAAAGTAAACATGGATATTGAATGAATTAATATCCATGTGTGTGCAAGAGGAAGAGAGATTGAAAAATGATAGCTCAATGATCATTAATATTGCTCGACACCTAGGCAGCATAAGTCACAAAAAGGAAAGAGGAAGATGAAATTCTCAGTAAAAAAAAGAGGATGGACAGAAAAAGTCTAATGAAAGGTGTCACTTTTGTAAAAAGAAGGGGCATTTAAAAAAACTGTCTTAAACGCAAGAGTTGGTTTGAAAAAAAAGTAACAATCATTTATATGTTTGTTTTCAGACCAATTTCATGAATATTTCCTCTACTTTATGGTGAATTGACTCTGGTGCTGCTATTCATGTTACAAACTTCATGCAGACATTCCTTTCAACCCGCAAACTAAAACCACATGAGTCAACAATTAAATGAGCAATCTGTCAAAATCAAAAGTCAAAGTAGTTGGGAATTGCAAGCTTTGCCTTGATATAGAACATTTTTTTGAACTGTATTATATTTTTTATGTTCTTTTAATATCTAAAGATTTAATTTTTTTGCCAAAACTTGATGTAATGGTTATTCTTTTAGTTTTGCAAGCTTAAAATTTTTCTTATTCAAAAATTCTATTTTAATTGGTATCAGAACACTAGTTAATGGTTTATATCAAATAAATACAGATTGCTCATTTATTAATGATTCATCTATCTTGAATGTGTCTGTTGGTGTTAAACGTGGTATAATTAATGAAAATTCCTTTAAATTATGACAAAAAAGATTATGTCATATATCGAAGGAAAAAATGTTAAGATTGGTAAAAGATGGAGTGTTACATACTCTAGATTTTACTAATTTTGGCATGTGTATCAATTGTATTAAAGGAAAACTCGTTAAAACCCAGAAAAGGAATGTCATAAGAATTGAGAGACTCTTATAATTGATTCACACTAACATTTGTGGTCCATTTTCATCATATATAGGAAGTGAAAAATATTTTATCACATTCATGTTATGGTTATATTTTTCTCTTACATAAAAAATCCGACTCCTTGATTGCTTTTAAAACATATAAAGGATTAGTAGAAAATTAATTGGAAAGAAAAATTAAAATCATGAGATTTGATAGAGGTAGTGAATATTATGGTAGACATGATCAATTAGGTCGAATCCCTGGCCATTTTATGCAATTTTTAGAAAATAATGACATTCAATCTCAATATATAATGCCAGGAACTCCCCAACAAAATAAAGTTGCTGAAAGAAGAAATCGTACTTTTATTGATATGGTGAGGAGTATGATTAACGACTCATCCTTACCCTTAATTTTATGGAGCGAAGCCTTGAAAACTGCTATGTATATCCTTAATAGGGTTTCCAGTAAGGCCGTTCCTAAAACTCAATTTGGGTTATGAATAGGAAAGAAACCCAACTTGAGACATATGCATATTTGGGATTGTCAAGTAGAAGCAAAGATATACAACCCACAAGAAAAGAAACTAGACCCAATAACCATTAGTTGTTTCTTCATTGGTTATCTAGAATGGTCTAAAGAGTATAAGTTTTATTGTCCATCTCACACTACTAGAATCATTGAGATTGAAATTGCTAGGTTTATTGAGAATGGTGAAAATAGTGGGAGCATAACTTCACAGAATGTGGAGTTTGAGGAGATTAGAATCCTTTCCTAGATATCTCACTTACAAACGCAAGAACTGAGATTATTGATCATGACTTGATAGATGAACAACCAGATATTGTTGTGCAACCTGCTAAAGAAGTCAACAATGAACTTACATTAAGTCCAAATAACATTTATTATGTAGATCATATTAATGAACCAAGAAGGTCTCAAAGAGTTAGAAGACCTGCTATTTCAGATGACTACGTTGTATATTTAGAAGAATATATTAATGATCCTAGTATCGAAGATGATCCATTTACTTTCAAAGAAGTCATTAAGAACGAAAGATTTGAATCATGGGTCAATGCTATGAAAGATAAGATGAAGTCCATGTATGAGAACGCAATTTGGGATCTTGTTGGGTTACCTGAGGGGTGTAAACCGGTTGGTTGTAAATAGATTTTCATAACCAAACGAGTCCCTAAGGGAAATGTAGAAAGGTACAAGGTCAGACTTGTTGCTAAAAGATTCACTCAAAAGAAAGATACCGATTATAAAGAGACATTTTTACCAGTCTCTAGAAAAGATTCACTCAGGATCATTATGGCCTTAGTGACTCACTTTGATTTGGAATTACACCAAATGGATGTAAAGACAACCTTTTTGAATGAGGATCTTAAAAAAGAGGTATATATAATGCAACCAGAAGGTTTTAAAATGGAAGGAAATGAGTCATTAGTATACAAATTGAAAAAATCCATTTATGGACTGAACAAGCTTCCTAACAATGGTACTTAAAGTTTAATAAGGTTATCACTTCCTTTGGATTTATAGAAAATATTAGAAATCAATGTATATATCTGAAGTTGAGTGGGAGTAAGCTTATATTTCTGATTTTGTATGTGGATGATATTTTACTTACTACTAATGATTTGGGTCTCCTATATAATACTAAGAGTATTTTTTCTGAATATTTTGATATTAAAGATATGGGTGAGCATCACGGGGGTGTTTGGCAATAACAAAAACTTTTCCCATAAAACTTTTCAATTTAAAACTTTTCATTCTCTACAACTTTTCTATTTTTAATTATTTTTTTACATCTTCCAACACAAACTACCCTACTTTTCAATCATTTCTACACAATTACCTATATAACTAACCTATTTATTTTAACTTTATTCTCTTTGCTCCTCATCATTACCCCTATCATATCACATTATTTGACAACTTTTATTTTTTAAAACTTTTCACAAAAAGTTTTATTCATTCCCAAACACACCCCATATGTCATTGGAATTGAGGTATAACGAAATAGACCTAAAAGACTTTTAGGGTTATCACAAAAGACGTATATTGAGAAAGTCTTAGAAAAGTTTAATATGTCGAACTGCTAATCATGTGAAGTGTCAATGTTTAAAGGTCACAAATATAGTTTGCATCAATGCCCACAGAATGAGATTGAAAAGCAGGAAATAAAGTCCATCCCATATGCATCTGCCTTTAGGAGTATGATGTATGTCCAAGTATGCACACGTTCTGATATTAGCTACGCAATAAGATTACTTGAAAGATATCAAAGTAATCCAGGAATAGAATATTGAAAGGCAGTGAAGAAAGTAATGCAATATCTTTAATGAACTAAAAATTATAAGCTCACATATGGTGAAACAGATCAACTAGAAGTAATCGGTTACACAAATTCAGATTATGCTGGTTGCTTGAACAGTAGAAGGTCCACATTTGGATATGTTTTTTATTAGCTGGTGAAGTAGTTTCATGGAAGAGTGACAAACAACATTGTGTTGTTGACTCTACTATGAAAGTTGAGTTTTTTGGTTGTCATGAAGCATCCTCACATGCGTTGTGGTCGAGGAAACTCGTCTTAGGGCTTAAAGTTGTAGATTCTATTTCTAAATCTCTGAGAATGTATTGTGATAATTCATCAGCGATTAGTTTATCTAATTATAGAAGGATTACTGGTGCTAATAAGCATATTGACGTTAAGTTCATCTCACTGCAGGAAAGGATTAGTGATCAACTTATATTCATTAGTCTTGTTGGCAATAAAAACATGATAGTTGATCCCATGATTAAAGCTTTGACGCCTAGTAATTTTTCAGGACATGTAAAAGAAATGGGTCTTATTGTTTGAGATAATTATTGATGTAATAGATATATACATTTCATGATAGATTATTAATTTTTTTCTTTTTCATTATTATATTTTGTTAACTATTATGTGTGGTTGAAAAAGAAGAATATGTTTATCTGACGTTAAAGTGGGACACTATTATAAATGTACCACATTATTGCAAATTCACTATGTAGAACTTGATTAAGTGAATGTGATAATATCATGATGTATGGAAGGAAATGTGCACACATTGCAGACAACCACCATGATCTGTATTAACAGATTTTTTAAATTTAAATATAAATGTTGAAATTGCGTATTCGCTAACTACACATTTTTTAAATGAGTGCACTCATCCGGAAGTTTTCAAATGCTGAATTAAGGAATTTTATTTTTATAATTTTTTTAAATATATATATTAGACCAAGTGGGAGATTGTTAGATCTTGTAAGATCTTGTAAAGCGACCTAATATAATATATAATCCTAGATTCTACATAAAAGTGGTAGCTTAGTATATTTTGGAATATGACAATTTCCTTAGTGGTTGATTCTCTTTCTATTTAAGCATGATGGGAAGGCTCTATATAAGTAGGGGAGTGTAGGTCCCTACTATAAATAATTTTTACACTCGTAGTTGTCCATTGGCTGCCAGTATTAACGGGATAAAGTGCTGTAGGAGAAGACTTTGCACTTAGTAAAATTGCTCCTGTCATTTCACGTGGAATCTATGACATTAATGGATTCGGGTACGCTTCCGCATTAACTAATTCCAACAAGATTTACTCAAAAGCAGAGCAAACAATGTTGTATCTGTCTTTCGATAGCTATCTAGATGTTTTAGTACCATAGCTGTAGGAGATTGCTATAGGGTTGAGAGCTAGTAGAGTTCATTTCTTGTGGGCTACTGGTTGGGCAGACAAGAAGCACTTACAAGAAGTTTGTGGTGAGAAGGGGCTAGTGGTGGAATGGTGTGATCACTTGAGAGTTCTGTGCCACCCCTCTATTCAGGCCTTCTTAATGCATTGCAGCTAGAATTCGACCATGGAAGCTGCGTATGCGAGCGTCCTTATGCTCACATTCCCATTAGGAGCAGAGCAGCACATGAATGCCAAGTTGATCGTGGAAGAATGGAAAGTGGGTGTGATGATGCTGAGGTGGGTGGAAGAGTGGAAATTGCTAGGATTGTGAAAATGGTGATGGATTTGGAAGAAAAGGAAGGCATATAGATGAAGAGGAGTTGAGCAGCTTCAGGAAGCTTGCAGAACGGCGATTGGGAGTGGTGGTTCGTCTAACACCAACATACGTGCTTTTGTTAGAGATTTTATGTTTGGCAATTTTCTGTTGCATCATGGCTGATCAGAAATATTCACAAGTAGTTGGCAGCATTGATTTAATCTGTCTTGCAATTAGATGACATTTTCAGAAGGATCGTGTTCATGTTGGCTATGTATTTGATTTTTAGAATCCAAACATTATTTGCAAAGAGAGGTTTCAAAAAACACCTTTCTCGTTGTAGTCGATGGGAATTTTGATCATATCTAAAAAGATTATTATTTTTATTCTTACATTTCTACACCTTGTATATAAATACGGTTTAAAATATCAAATAAATTTTTTAAATTATCAAATTTCACATGAAATGAGATCTAGGAGGAGCAATTTTAGCATTGAACCAGTTATTACATTTTTATGGGTATTATGTACATTATGACATCTGATATTATAAATCATGTACTTTCACAACCCTCTCCATGAAGGGGCATTTATTAAATACCCACATAGATAATTGCAAAATACTCCAAACTGGAGAACAAACATTTACACTCCAAAGAAAATGGGAGACTATGAAGCTTTGAACACCTAACATCTAATGCACTAGATACTGGTGTTGTCACCAGCCCAACTAACATGTGATGTCTAATACATTGAACACCAGCGCTATCACTAGCTCAACTAGACAGTAACCATTTATTACATTGATTTGACATTTATAGATGGAGCCCATAAATAGGGATGCTAGATAAGTGAAAGGTTTTCTATGATAATATAAATGATATTAAATATAATAGATAAAATAAATTTTCACTAAATTTAAAAAATTTAAATAAAAAAGGAATTACATAGAAAAATGGTTTCATAGAAGTGAGTCTGCATAAGAATTTACCCCCCATGTTATTGCACACATATATGGGTCCGCATCTTATATGGCCACATGAGCCTTGCCCATTAAAATTGGTTATTTTTTTGAATTTATTATTTTTATTTTAAAGATAATAAAAAGACATAATATATGTCATGCATTCCTT
>JAXCLR010000063.1:36335643-36349876 GCA_035584095.1 Annona squamosa | reverse complement strand
TATATAACAAAATTTCTGCATTTATCGATTAATGCACAACGTATGTTATTGCTAGCTAGGCAATTCACTTATTATATCAGTTGTATTTACAGAGAAGGACCTCCCCCGCTGAGGGACTTTCCCCGCTGCTTGCACGCAGGCAACTCTTCTTCACTACAAAGAAGTGAAGAAATTGTAGCTTGGGTGCCCAAGGCATATTGCCTGTTGGGTAAAGAACTCCAAAATGGAAAAGGGAAAATTTAAGTAAAGTGAGAAAATATTCAAACCAGAAAATAAGTTTATCCTCCAAACGTGTTACAAATGTCACTTTTCTTAAGGCAATATTTGTATCCTCACAGCTGTTTAGGGTTATAGCAACTTGCCCTCAGGATACAAAGAGAGAACCTAATCTAGAATGGAAACAGTCTCCCTTCTAGATTTCAAACACTTGATGATAAAAGCAACTAGCTTCGAATGGAATAAAATATTTGAAAGAAAACTTCGAGGATGAGAGCATAAGCTGTAGAATGAAGCATTAGTGGTTGTAATCAAATTTTCATATCACTTCAAACAAACACATATGGTTTATATATACTAAAATTTTAGTAATGCATATACCGTTGAAATTTCAGCAATGTATGAAACACATGGCCTCAATTTCAAAAACATTCAACTCAATGTTCCATGCTTAAATGGAAATTAATTAACAGTAAGAGAAACCATTCCCAAATACGATATTTTGAAAATCCCCAATATTCCCCAGCCATTTTCAAAATTAAGTTCAATTTCATTCAAACTAAGAAAATCTTATACATAATTAAATGTGTCGGATGGACTTGAACCTTCACTTAGTAAAAATTAGGAGTGCAACTTGGGTCGAGTAGGTCCGGGTAGGGGTGGAACCTACCGTTACCCATTTTTTAAAAACTTCTACTCTACCTTATTTTAGGTTGGGCCGGTCCGGAGCCTATCCTACCCAATTTTCTCAAGAGCGGGTCGGTTCTGGTTTGGTTCCAAATCGGTTCCTAAAAAAGTCATGCATTCAAATATATCTGTTATATTAATGTTAAATCCATACACTTCCATAATCCATACAATTTATCTCTATGAAATGTATCAAATAAGTGTAATCTATTTTCATATACTATACAATACAATCTCAATCTAGCAAAACAATCTCACTGAAATATTGAAATCAAGCAAGATTAATGAACTGAAAACAGACTTCATATATTCCAATCATGAAACCAAAATGTAAACAGCTGAGGAATTGCTCGCCTGTACTTACTCAATTGCAGCCTAGCTAAGGAATTGCCGAATGGAGATGGGAGTGGGTTTGATTTGGGAAGGATCGCTTCTATTTTTTTCGTTGTCAACGACGAAAACACAGGCAACAACGAAGGCAGTAGTGACGCAGGCGACAAACGAAGATGCAGGCAGCAACGACGCAAGCGGCGAACAGAGATGTAGGCGACAGCAATGATGCAGGTGGTAGTGATGCAGGCGGCAATGATGAAGGCAACAGCGACGCAAGCGACAACGATGAAGGCAACAACGATGCAGGCAACGACGAAGACGCAAGCGGCAAACAGAGATGCGGGTGGTAACGATGCAGGCAGCGAACAAAGACGCACGTGGCAGCGATGCAGGCAGCAGCGGTGCAGGCGAACACGATCAGAGGCTGCTACGAATTCCAAAAATTGAGTTCAGAACAGATGATTTTAGGGACGAATTCCAAAAATCCGAGGTTGCGCGTTAGCGACAAGAGAGATGGAGAACAACTAAACAAGGTAGCGCCCACTACGCGTTGGCGACGAGAGGAGAGATAGAGATCAAGTTCAGCAAGAGAGAATGGGAGAAGGGAGACAAAGATGCTGCAAAGTGCAGATGCACGATTTTAGGGGAGCTGTGACGGCAAGGAGGGGGAGAGAGAGGGGGAGAGAGAGATCACGAGCCTTGTTGCCATGAAGAGGAGCTGTGCCGACACCGCAAACTGTGAAGAGGAGTTCTGCCAGATCGTCACGAACTGTGGAGGGGAGCTGTGCAGGCAGGGAGGGAGGGAGAGAGAGAGAGAGAGATCACTCATTGCCGTGGACGGGAGATATGCTGGCACCACTACCGATTTTCTGCCACCCGCAATAGAGGAGAAACGAATTGGGGATTAGGGCTGGAGCCTGGTCATGGTCGGCTGGGGAAGAAATTAGATTAGGTATTATAATATATATATATATATATATATAATATGAAATTCGGGTTGGTTCCGAGTACCCAGAATTGGAACCGACCCCTACCTGAAATTGATCGGGTATTTTACCTGAGGAACCGAACTTACCTTATTTAAGATACATAGCGGGTCGACCCGCGGGTACTCAAACCAAGTTGCACCCCTAGTAAAAATACATCTTGATCTACCGAGGTGTATAGTAGCCAAGACTTTGAACTATCGACCCTGTTTGATAGATCGAACATATTTCATATACATGATTTCAAAATTACATCAAATGTTTACAAATATGACACGTTACAGCAATGCTTCAGTATTCCAGTTTCATGAGCATCTCAAAGTGAAACTGCACACTCTGGTAATAGAAGTGCAGCACTTCCAATACTCATATAGGTAGATTTATTTAGAGTACCTTGTAATTAATACTCCAACGCAATAGTTTTAGATCCATTCAGAGTATAATACACTCATTCTCATAAATACCTTACAGGAATCAAGCACTGACTAAGGGATGTTAAATTAAATAAAAAAATATAACTAGTGTTTGTAATTTGCGAAATAACATACTTTGCTCATTGAACTCTACACCTAGGCTACAAGCTTAGAGTTGAGTTTCAGTCATTACAACTCATTATATGTGGATTTAAGTCTCATCCCTCTTGCTATTTTCCAAACCACATCCTGAGTAAGGCCTTTTCTAAGCTGGTCTGCCAAGTTTTCACTTAATCTTACAAAATCAATATTTATCACTCCGTCTTGAAGCGATTGTCTTATGTAGTTGTGCCTCAATTCAATATGTCTTGATTTCAATTGTCTTATATAATTGTGTCTCAATACAATATGTCTTGATTTACCATTATAAGTCTTGTTGTATGCTCTTAATAAGGTACTTCGTTGTCACAATGTAAATAGATAAGAGGTATAACCTTAGGCCAAATAGAAATTTCAAGTAGTAAATTTCTAAGTCGTTTTGCCTCTTTTCTTGTTGTAGCTAAAGCAAGAAACTTGGATTCCTTGGCGGAATGTGTAATACAGATTTGATTTTTGGAAGCCCATTAAACAGCAGCTCCTCTAATAGTAAAAATTCAACCACTAGTAAGCATGGATTTCTTAGTGTTTGAAATCCGACTTACATCATTATATCATTCCAATACAATGGCTTCACAACTAGAATGCATTCCATAAGCAGTCGTCTTTTTTTAAATATTTTAGTACCCTATAAATTGTATTCTAATGTCTACATCTCAGATTACTAGCGAACCTGCTAAGTACGCCTACAGCATAAGCAATACTGGTCAAGTACAATACATAACATACATTAAACTTCCAATCGCTTTAGTATACTCAAGCTGAGCTACAAATCTTTCATCGTTTTTACATATTTTAATGCTATAATCAAAGGAAGTTGAGGCTACACCCGCATCAAAATGGTTAGACTGCTAGAATATCTTTTCAATATAATATGATTGGAAAAGAGAAAAGACATTATTATTTCTGATAATCTTAATGTCAAGAATAACATCAACTTTGTCCATATCTTTCATGTCAAAATTATCTAACAAAAAGCTTTTAGTTTCTTTAATAATAACAATGTCGATCCCAAAAATGAGCATATGATTCACATATACACAAATAATGACACCTCTATTTGCAATAAATTTACTATAAACACATTTATGTAATCAGTTTAATTTAAACCTATTTGATAATACAACTTGATCAAATTTTTTACGTCATTGCTTAAGTGCTTGTTTTAAACCATATTAGGATTTTATCAGTTTGCAAATTTTCTTTTTTTGTCCAGGCATTATGAATCCTTCGGGTTGTTCCATGTATATTTCTTCATCTAAATCTCCATTTAGAAATGCAGTTTTTATATATATTTGGTGAATTTCAAGGTGATGGATAGAAGCTAGGGCCATTAATAATCTAATGGTCGAAATTCTAGTTACTGGGGCTTAAGTGTCAAAGAAATTAATACCTTTCTTTTGCCTAAACCTCATAGTTACTAACCTAGCTTTAAATTTATCCATTTAGCCAATAACTTTTTCTTTTTAAAAATCCATTTACAACCTGTAAGTTGAGATTATACTAGTAAATTAACTAACTTCCAAGTTTAATTTTTCATTATTAAATTCATTTAATCATGAATCGTTTTTTTATGATATGATACATCTGGAGATTTCATGGCCTCTTTATAGGTAGTTGGATCCCTTTCGATATGAAAAATAACCTTATGTTCCTCATTTATATTATCTCTGGATCTTTTTCCTAGGTAGCTGAAAATTAGACCCAAAGCGTTTATAATGGTCTTTTCTAGCTCTTTTACTTCTCATATTTTCATTTTTTTCTTCTATAGGTTTATTTGCAGGTGTAGAATCATTACTTATAGATTTACCCAATGATTGAAAAGAAGAAGTTTCATTATTACCAAGCTTAGAAATAGTTTTGTAAGTATTTTTATAAAAATCAGCATATCTGGATTCAATAATGGTATTTTGTTGAATTGGATTATTAAGCTTTACAACTACAAATCTATAAGCTTTACTATTTATTGCATAATCTAAAAATATGCATTTTATTCCTTTTCATCTTAATTTAGGCCTTTTTGGATCAGGCAACCCAAACTTTTAAATGTTTAAGATTAGGTGACTTATTTTTTTCATATTTCATAAGGAGTAATTTAGTTTTCTTATGTGAAACTCTACTAAGAATGTGGCAAGCTATTAATAAAGTTTTACCCCACCAACCAATACTTAGGTCTACATTTATTAACATTGAATTTACTATCATAACTAATGTTTTATTTTCTCTTTCTGTAGTTCCATTCTGTTGAGATGTATATGAGTTTATTACTTGGTGAATTATGCCACTATTTTCACAAAATTTATTAAAATCACTAGATAAATATTCACCATCTCTATCTAATTTTAGAGATTTAATGGTTTTTACCAATTTGATTTTCAACTTCACCCTTATAAGATTTGAATTTATCTAACGTTTCATCTTTAGTTTTTAGAAAATAAACATAGGTATATTTACTAAAATCATTTGTAAATATTATAAAATATCTTTTATCACCACTTGTTAGGTTATTTTTCATATTATATATATCAAAAAGAATTAAATCCAATAATTCTGAGTTTCTTTCTACCTTTTGAAATGACTTTTTACTAATTTTAGTTTGAACACGTAGTTTACATTTATCAATTGATTCATTAGATGTTCTAGGAATTAATCCTAATTTCATCATAGTGTCTATACTTTTAAAATTAGCTGACCTAGTCTATCATGTCATAAAGAAAATAAATCAACAATATAAGCAGAAGAAGATAATTCATTATTTATGTTCAGGCGAAACATATTATCTACTATATAATCCTTCCCAATAAAAACATCTCTTTTGTTAATGATAATTTCGTCTGACTCAAACACCAATTTAAAATCATATTTGTTAAGAAGGCTCACTGAGACCAAATTTTTATGAATTTCTGGTACATGAAGTACATTTGTAAGAGTGAGTGATTTTCTAGAAGTCAGCTTCAGAATAATAGTTTTTGACCATACTGCTTAAGCGGTAGATGAATTACCTATGAATAGATTATTTTCATTATTACTAGATTTATAGGTTTTAAACTGACTCCTATCTTTGCATACATGTCTGCTAGCCCCAGAATCAAGCCACCAGGTTTGGTCATTACTCACAGCGCAAATTTCAGAAATCATAGCAATAAAGTTTTCTTCAGTTACGTATGTCTGAGGATCTTTTTTAGTGTTATTCTTCTTTTTGATAAGCCTACACTCCCTTTTCAAATATCTCATCTTTTTGCAATAATAGCAAGGTCATTTTCTCTTCTTAGCAATAGTTTTATCGGTATTTAAATTAGATTTTCTAGAGGGCTGATTGTTGTTAACTGTCACCTTATTTGAAGTTTCAACCACGTGAGCCTTAAATCGACCTTGCTCGTCTTTCTTTTCATTTTTTCTTGATTTTTTCAATACGATGATTAAGAACAAGATTATCTAAACTCAATGATCCTTTAATTTGTTTTAAACTTTTACTTTACTTGTTCCAAGTAGGTGGCAATTTCCCAATAATAGCACTACCAAGAACATATTCATCTATCTAACTGCCAAGTTGATTGACAATAAATTCAATCTCATTAACTTGATCAAGAGTTGGTTTATCGTCGGTCATAGTATAATTAAGAAAATCGCTTACTGGAAATCGTTTGACGCTTATATCATCAGTAATGTATTTGTGTAAAAGCAAATTTCATATTTTTTTGGCTGTATTTACATCTTACTACACTTCAAATAGCGAGTCGAACAGTGCTTCAATAATATGCCCTTTGCAAATATAGTTGTCCATATCTCACTTCGCTATTCAACGTTGATCTTGCAATGTTTCATCCTCTTTTTCTTCAGATCTTAGCATAGTAAAGATGTAAACAACTCCAATTCGAGTTAGAAAAAGATGAAGTTATTCTTTCCATCTTTTGAAATTGGTACTGATACAGCAATCAAAAATCTTGGAACATTAGGCTTTATGAGTAAAATGGATGATTAGGGGGTCATTTATAAATAATAGAAAAGGATAAGATAAAAAAAATATTGCCTTAAGACTTTTGGGGGTAAGAACATGGAAATAGAAAAAGAAAAATTTAAGGAAAGTGAGAAAATATTTAATCCAGAAAATAGATTTCTCCTCCGTGCGTGTTACAAATGTCACTTTTCTTAAGAAAATATTTGCACCCTCATAGCTATTTATGGTTATAGCAACTTACTCCCAAGATATAAAGAGAGAACCTCCATTCTAAATTCCAAACACTTAGATGATAAAAGCAACTAGCTTTGAATGGAATAAAATATTTGAAAGAAAATTTAGGATGAGAGTGTAAGCTGTAAAATGGAGCCTCAGTGGCTGTGAGCAAATTTTCACGTCACTTCAAACAAACACATATGGTCTATATGTACAAAAATTTTAGTAACGCATACAGCGTTGAAATTTCAGCCACGTATGAAACACATGGTCTCGATTTCAGAAACGTTCGACTCATGTTCCATGCTTAAATGGAAATTGTTCCCAAATATGATATTTTAATCCCCAATAGTGCCTTCTCCTTGCTTCCTTCCGTGAACTCGAGGCCGCCATTAGGGCCCTTCTCATGCTGCCTCGTTTACACTATTAGCCCATCCATCCCTTACATGACACTATGTGGTAGATCCAAATGGCTGCAGCAAAAAGTACTACTACAATGGCTGGACAACAATCGGTGTTTTATGTGCCCTTTGGTAGTTATCTGGGTGTTTCAGGCGCATAACTAGAGGAGATTTGCAGAAGGGCTGAAAGCTGGTGGAGTTCACTTCTTGTGGGCCGTCGGCATTGATCGGCAGCACTTCTGCAAATGCTGGTGGGCACTTACAAGAAGTCTGTAAGTGCCCACCCCACCCCCACCGCCACCCCACTAAAGCTTTCTTGACCCATTATGGTTGGAATTCGACCATGGAAGGCATATTTGCTATTGTGATCATGCTTACCTTTCTCAAAGTAGCCTACCAACACAAAATTAAAAGTGGAAGATTTAAGTTGGTGTGAAAGCGAAGTCGTCAGACATACGGAGTCTGGATTGTAAGAAGGGTGATGGATTCGGAAGGAATTGAGGGAAAATATGAAGAGGCTTGCTGAAGAACTGCAAGACGAACTGCAAGACTCCAGCAAAACTGCAATCGGGGTTGTGGCTCGTCTAACACCAACATAAATGCTTTTTGTCTGTTTCTGTATGGCCATTGATCATCAGAGGAGAGTGATTATGTTAGTGGTGCTGCATTTTGATGAGAGTGCAAAGTCAGTTGAGAAGGCGTATTAGAGAAATTCGTGCATTCTCAAAATTCAGTTCCTATGTTTTTTTGTTCCTACTCAGTTTTTTTCGTAAATGAACACCAGAGAAACTTCTAAATTCAATCCTGTCAACAATAACACTTTCAGTTGAATAATGATGGGTGAAATCCAAACTTCAAACAAGAGTGCCCAGCGCCTCCAGATGAAAATTCAAACAAGCATATGAGAGAAACCAGATGAAATCCAACACATAATGTATTGAAGCAAAACGGAAAGATTTAGCCACACTAGGGAACAAGTCATCTGTGAGATGAATATATCCTCCCCCCCCACACACTCCAAAGTCGAGTGGAATATCCCTGCATCCAATTATGTACATAGTTGTGCCGGAAAAAAAAAAAGGAAAAAAAACTGGTCTCATGCGACAGCAGTTTCCTTCAAGTCCTCCAAGAGTAGCTTCGATGCTGGCGGGAGCAATGCAACTCCTCCACGGAGGGGACTTGAATATTTCTTGTATACTGCCTTGAGCTTGTCCCCTGCTGCCGCCGAATGGCATATCACCAAGAGTTTCGCGCAGTCCCTGAAAAAATTGCAAATTTGGACATTAATTACATGGAAATAGATGACAGACTGGTTTCCTCATGTGCGAAATATCAAATCCAATGGGTCCATAGTGAAAATGCAGGAAATGGATGCCCTAGTGAGGAAGAAAATGGAAATTCTTATCGAGGAAGAAAATGCAGAGAAGCAAACAGGAAATGGATATTCTAGATTCCATCACCCAAGACCCAAGTGGTACACAGTGCAGGAACGGATATTCTAGCAAGGAATAATGGAGAAAAGCATACACAAGTTCTAGTTCAGAAAACCCAGTGTGACGCTTGAGAGTCTCGTTCCAAAGGGGATTCTTCTTCAAGGTGCATTGGGCTGCATACACTGCAGCGGCAGCAACCATGGAGGGACAATATACTATCATGGAATACTGTGTCAATGCCAGTTCAGCGAAAAAGAAGACCATATGTTCCATCTGCATTCAGAGAAGAAAAGGGAGAAGAAATTTATCATTCAACTACTGAAAATGTAGCAGGAGAAATAATCCTTTTCTCACATTGGGCAAACTGGGAAAGATTTAATTCATCGGGTTCAGAAATAGGAAACAAAAAATAGAAATTTGGCCTTGGGCGTATCTGACCTCCTTATCAGATTGCGCAGCCTTCAAAAACCTCAAAAGGAACACATATGTATTAGGAACAGTTAAGCTCCATTCAAGCCGGTTCAAAATCCTTTTCTCCATCAGCAATATTTGTTCTCTGGTGTAAGCCCGGTCAGATATACAGATGAAGTCGTTAACCTGCAAATTGCGACAACGAGAAGTTCAACCATTGAATCGTGAAATGAAATCTACCTGACTCTATTGCTCCGAATGCAATTGAACATCTTCCATTAAAAATCCAATGAAAGAAGGATGCGTACCTCAGGCGCCCAAATCTCTTCATACTTGGAAGCTATAAGCATGGCACCCATGCCCACGAGTTGCAACTCCTTCCTCAATACTACTTTCATAGAAAGATATCGATCCACGATGTGGATAGTGAGATAAAGCGTCTCTGGCATAAGTTCGAATTTGTGATGCACGTCAATCAACCAGTCTACGAGGATAGCCCTCATTTTGTGGTTTATCTCAACCTGTGAACTCATATATTCATGAACCATAGTGGATTTCTGCATGGAGAAGTACACTTTTGTTAGTTCATCAGCAAATATGATGGAGTAATCGACTTGGAACCAAATTCAGGCATAGGTTGGGTGAACAACTTGTGAATTGTAATGCAAATGTGATCATCCTTACAAATTTTTGATGTTCTTCTCCAGTTAATGACAGAATTATACCTCAGAGGACTTGTAAAACTTGTAGATGTCTTCCACGTAATCAGCCACTGCCAACTGATCTTCTGAATCTGCTGCGTCAATGTCAAGAACAGCTTTTGTCAACCCGCAGGCGAACTTGCTCCTGGCAGTAAGGACTGAAGTAAGACTTTCCACTTTCTTTCTGGATGAGTGGTGCCTCGAGTTCTGGAGACCTGGATTTTTCTCCTTTCTTTCCTCCTCTGTGTCTGGAGAAATCTCTATGATCATTTCGGGTTTTGGTTTTATTGTGACTTTCTGTTTGGCTGCCTTGGCAACCTTCCCTCCAGCAGAAGGAGCCGGTTTCTGCACCATTACAGTTAAGTTAGTGATGGTTTTTTCTAACAGAAGGGACCTTTCAATTCGTCAATCAGTAAGGGAGTTACATCATTCGCAGCAGTTGCAGCTTGTGCCTTGGCAAGAAGCTGTGCTCCAAAACTCCTGGACACAGGAGCAAGAAATCTTTTACATTACTAGAAAGGGAAATCCGCTCTTCCTTACCCCCACAGACAAGAAAGAAAGACTACAGATTCCAAGAGAATGTAATACAAAAATCAACAACGTGGATCACACCCCCAAGAGCTAGATGGCACATGAAAATCGTCAATGTGGGTCACCAAGATAGGCATCCTCAAGAGTTCGATGGAGGCTCCCATAAGTGCCATTCATTGACGTAACCAACTTTAAAATAAAATAAAATAAAAAATTATAATTCTCTATGAAAAGAAGTTTGAGATTAACCTTGTTATTGGGCGAGTGATCTGCTGGACTTGCGGTTTCCTGCTCATGTCAAACAGGAGAAATGAAGACCGTGAAGACATAGGCAAAAACGTCAATGCATTAAATATCAAACACAGAGGCAGTGACTTACACATCAACCCCACCACGGACATTGACCAGATTTCCAATGTCACACAATGCTCGCCTATTGTTTCCTTCACCTGCCACTGGCTTTTGCTTTCCAACCAACGCAGCAGCTCCTCCTCCTGCCAAGTCAATGGGCACGGTACTTAAGACATGAAGCAAAGAAATTCCCCTTTCGAAAAGACATCAAAGAAAACCCATAGCAGCTTTTGCAAATAACCCAAAATCCCAACCAAAAAACGCCAACCGAAAACCAAAGAACATGGAAAAACAGACCAACACGCGACTCTCTCTCTCTCTCTCTCTCTCTCTGTCTCACACACACACACACACGCCCAGAACAGACCCACCACCAACAAAAAACGAGCAAGCATTTTCTTCTCTCCTGTAAGTACCCAATGTGACAGTTACTTTGGTAAAAACCGCAAATCAAAGAAAACCCATACAAGAAATCAAAAAAAAAAAAAAAATTCCAAGGAAATTGCAGAAAGAAACATAGCATTTCCTCTGCCAGATATCAACCTAGCCGACAGGATAACGAAACAATATCGAGAAGCAAAGTTGGATGGGGCTACCTCTTGGCTGCTGCTGTTGGGGGACTGTCGCACGAGAAGCCATTTCTCCTCCTTGATTCTGCCCAAACACAATGGCTCCGAGGCTCGAGATTACCGACGATAGGAAGACCTGGAGCCTTCCGTTCTGGGACTCACCGTCGATACTTGAGTTCGCCACCACGATCGACGATCAATGGCCTCTAGATGGAGATACGTCTTCCGTATTCTTTCTTTTTCTCTTCTTTCCCTCTTTTTGTCGTCTTTCTTTGCCTAGTGAAAAATGGGATGAAAAATGTATATAGTCGACTTTTATTTAAGCGACCAAAGCCCTAACGGTCGAATTCTCTTTGGCTCGTTGTTGGCCGTTGGATCGTCGGATTAAAGGCGGAGGTCCGATCGTAGAGGTGCGGGTTTAAAAGTGGAAACTGATTCGAGCCGTTGGGAGATTTTGAATGGTCCGCCAATCTCAGAGAAGCCGGAATTGCGCGCATCGCCCAATAGACGCGAATCGCGCTGCCATTGGAAGTTTGGAACACTTGTACAGGAGGGGCTGAATTTCATGGAAATGAAATCCGATCCGTCAATTAGCTTGGATATGCAGAGATATAATTTTAAGATTATTTTTATTTATATTTATATTCCAACACGCTTCACCCATAAATGATAAAATCACAGTAGTCTACATTTTTTTCCTTCTAAAACCATGTGAACATTAAAAAAAATAAAAAAAATTCACTCCGCAGATTTTTTGGGGTCCGTCGTTTTTCGTTTGGAGTAGCCTGTTTTCTTAAAGAAATTTATTTCTGACAGTCATTCCATTGGAGAGCTGTCCACAAATCCGTAGGTGATGGACATGTGTCGCTATGCCAGCATGTATGCGATTGGACTAGATGAGTATTACCTAGCTAATGCTGTAAGAGACCATAAAAAGTTATTCTAATGGCTTCGTTGCATTATCTTCCGATTTCTAAATGAGAAATCACTAAATACTCATGAAATTGTTCAATATTTGTTTTTTGATGGATATATTTACGAATACTGTTTCAATGCACCCTTATGAAACCTCTTTTTTATATATTTTTTTGAAAAGTTATTTTATAAAATTGTTAATCTATGTGTATTTAATCGATGAAACTGATTTTGTTAGGTCGGGCTGACTAATGCCTTAGTTAGCCCAACCAAAAAAGCATATTTTTATTTTTTCATTTTTCATAAACATAAAAAGCTAAGTGTATTTAAAGTATAAACTAGGTTTTACCATTTTGAATGATTTTAAATATTTTTTGAAATTTTAAACATGGTGGTATTTTCGTAAATTTTTCAAAATTTACAAGTTCTTGAAAAAACTAAAATATACGTTTTTTTTGTTGGGCTAACTAAAGCCCGTCTAACAAAATCAAGGTCCTTTAATTTATAAGCCAAATTTTGGATATGCGTATATATTTTTTTTATTTTTTAAAAACAAGGGTACTTTAGCCATTTTTAAGTGACAAAATACCCCTTTTATAAAAAAATTAAAAATATATATTTATATATCTCCAAAAATGAAAAAACTTAATACATAAGTAAAACACACCTAGGTTAATAATCTTATAAAAAAAATTCAAAAATGGGTTTTGCACTCCAATTTCAATGCATCAGAATGCATTGAAACGTATTTCTATAGTTACAACTATTACAATTTGTATTACATTTAAGCCCTAAGACATTCTTATAACTTTTTAAAAGAGAAAATTTTGCTTTCATCAATTAAACTCTTACAAAAAGGGAAAAGTAAAACTTCTACAAAATTGATGCTATGGTAGACTCCTTGTGGCAATCATTCAATACTAATTTTACGAGCTCTTACATCATTTTCAAAAACACCACGTTAACAAAAACAAAAAAAAAAATTGTTGAAACTAGGGGTGCACATGGGTTGGGTTGAACCCACAGCACGTTGAACCCAACCCATTTAAACCGGGTTAGGGTTGGGTTCGGAAAGTTGGGTTGGGTTGGGTTGGGTTGAACCCGCTTTTGAATTTGATTGAAATCGAGTTGAAGAGTCAGGTTGCTGTCAACCTGTCTTAAAAAAAAACTTAACCCATTTTCATTCCTCCAGTCGTCTCTCCCTACCACCCGCCGTCTGCCCATCTCTCCAGTTGCTTGCTCCATCACCTCTCATTCTCCCACCGTCTCCTTCGTCGTCATCGCTGTAACTGCGTCATTTCTGCAACTCTCCCTTTTTCTCACTGCTGCGTCGTTGTCTTGCATCTCTCCATCTCTCCGGCTCTCCCTCTTTCTCCTTCCTCTGTTGTCCTCGGATTCTAGCATTTTTCTGGCCATTTTTGCTGCTGAGGCTTCGTTCATCTCAAGAAATCGACAGTTTGGGGTAACCCATTATTCCAGCCAACCCTCCTGATCGGTGACCGTCTACTCCAACTTGTTGCTATAGCTGTTAGGTGGGTTCCTCCCACGTGAAGTCAAAGTGGGGGGGCCCACCCATTTTGGCATTTTTTGAAAAATGTCTTACCTGCTCCTTTTGCTTTCGGCGCGTGAGAGAGAGAGAGATATCATATCTCTCTTCTCCTCTTGGCAGCGACGATCAGTCGTCAGAAAGAGAGTTTTTTCTTCCCGTCTCGGTTTTTCAAAGAAGCAGCAGCAGCAGCTCCGACGGACGGATGAGGATTTTATCCTCATATGCTCAAGGCTTCTACGACAATTATCTCTTCCGGCCATCAAGAGAGAAAATTCTGCCGTCATCTCAGATTCGGTGAGATCTATCCTGGTTAATTTCTGTATTGAAATTCATCCTTATTGTGATGATGAAATCCTCTAGTTTTGACTAGAGAAGACGTAGCATTGTAATCCCATTATTTTATAGTG
>JAXCLR010000063.1:36320716-36333078 GCA_035584095.1 Annona squamosa | reverse complement strand
AAGCACCACTCCTTCACATCCGAGACCACCGGTGGGGTGCCCTCCACCCAGAGTTGGTTCCGTAGGTACCAAATGCGTCAACAATATAGGATGAAGAGAAGAAAAACATCCTTACGATTTGTAGAGATGATAGCCCGAAGGATATCCAAAATGGAGGTGCCCCGAACGGAGGGAAGCAGATCGCCCACAACATTATAATAGACCGGTCGGGTGACGTTGCAGCTAATAAAAAGATGAAATATATCTTCCGTATGCATCTTGCAAAAAAGACATGTGGTGTCCACAGAAATTCCACGTCGCTGCAAATTAATAAGATTGGGAAGGGCATCCAGTAACAGCCTCCAACAAAAGATGAGTATCTTGCTCGGGAGTTTTGTATTCCAGACGAGTTTGAACATCCCCCGATCACAATCAATGTCGGCCTCACCATCCACCAAAGTCCTATCCGATGCCCGTGTGAGAAGCCGGTATGCAGATTTCACCAAGAAATGGTCATCTGGTTCCAATTCCCAATAACAAAGATCGTCCACCCCTCCATTTGGAGGCAGATATGAGAAAATGATGTCACGCCCCGCCTCACCAACCGCTTGCAAAATAAGGGTCTCCTCCCATTGACCATCCAATTTATTTCGGAGGAGACTAACCTTTGCGTCATCGAGAATGTGTGCAGGTAAAGGCCCAATCTTGGAGAGCGGAGAGGGGAGCCACTTGTCATGAAAGAAGTTCACCCGGTCACCCAATCCAATACGCCATCAACACCCCCTCAGGATGACATCCCTAGCCCAAAAAATACTTCTCCAAGTGAAGGAGTCAGTTGGTTTCGCCTTGCAGGCCTAAAGGTTTCCATGACTAAAATACTTGGCCCTTAGAGCGGAGTAACAAAGGGAATTAGAATTTGAAACCAATGCCAGAGAATTTATACTTCCCTTGTTGTAACTTTTGTTATGGTAGATTATATATTTCGTATTTGATTTTAAGGTTTCTTTGTCTTGATTATACCTATTCAAATTATTTAAAACCAGTCATGGATTGTTGTGGTTTTTTTTATAAAAGTTTGTAATATAGTAATATGGTTGGAATTGAGTTAGATTTTAAGTTTTAGAAAATGAGTTAGGTTTGGGTCGAATCCAACCCAACACAGTTTGCAAACCTAATCTCAAGTGGCTTTTGCTCGGCAGTGGACAGAAGGGCCAAGAGAATGGTTGGGAAGCAAAGAAAAGGGTTGAGCAAGATCTATTTTGCCTACATACGCTCAACACCCAAAGGCATTAAGATGAGGGATATAAATCTCTTCGGAGAAAACAGAGGCAAAATTTGCGAGTCATAGCATCGCCGTCATGCATCTATGGAGATTGTTGATGAAATCATCCGACTTGATGTCCAATGGCAACATCACCGTTGCCACTATTTATAAATGCATGATTTTTTATATAAACTTGAAGGAATGTGTGTTAATATTTCCTATTTTGTATTTGCACTCTTTCTTGCTATTTTGCAATATAGGAAGTTAATGTGTAATAATAACTCCAATGTTAGAATTAGGGTTTGGGTTGAGTCGACGTTAGTTTCATGTTTTAGTATTATGTAAACCCGATATTAGCTTCGGGTTCTCCTGTCTAATTTGAAAATTTTTCAAAAATAAAACCTAAATTAAATTTTGAAGTCGGGTCAAGTTGGGCAAGTTGAGGCCTACTTGGTACCAAGTTGCACTACTTGAGAATTGTTTATGTACTAAGTAATTTTGTTGAAAACATTTTGAATTTGTTTGTAATAAAGTCAAATTAGGTTGAAAACTATGTTCATAGTATAGTTGAGTTGGGTTGAGTTGGGTTGAGTTGGGTTAGAATGAATTAGGTTAGGACTGGGTTGGGTTAGAGGCTTTTAGAAACTTGGTTGGGTTGAGTTGGGATGAAAATGGGTTGGAACTGGGTTGGGTTCAACTCCAACCCAACCCAACCCATGCGCACCCCTATACTTGAAACTGGCTGAGCTGTAGTCAGAAAACTAAAATGATATGCGAGCATGCTTCCTTCCATCTGCATGAGGGTGCTTATATTTGGTAGAGAGACCTTGAGCAAGGTTATGATAGCGATGACCATGACAAGTCCCACACGTTAATCACCAACAACGATAGTCTTGCATATCTTTGCTCAAAAAAGGACACTAAACGAAAGTGCAAGTGTATATCATATGTTGATATTACTCAAAAATGCCATTCCACATCTAAATCAGCAATCAGAAGTGTACTACAATCAAGCAATCAAACAGAAGCGCTACTTCTGAGGAAACACTAAGGCAAATAAAAAGGCTGCCTTTGTTGTTGAGAGGCAACCAGAATAGTGGAAGCCTCATTTTACAAATACAAACTGGTTGTCTTCCCTTTTCCACTGACAAACATACAAATTCACAAACACTTTTGAAAACCTCAACATAATTACAGTTAAATTAGTACAAAGGAGGTGAGACTAATATCTACTGGCTTCCCACAGCAGATCGGTCACCTGGTCCCCCAAGTATTATCTGCCAATCAGCATTTCGAGATTCAGATTTCACAATATTATGAGGTAACCATACAAGAAAGATTACAAAAATTCATTGCAAGCAAATATTGCAGCTGTTTGTTTTCAAATATACATAGGGTTTTGCTTCTATGGAACCAAGTTACATACAAGCGGTCCCATGTAACGCCCTTAAATTTCAAAATCTTGATCCTCGATGGAAAATTCAATCCATTTATTGTATTTGACATTATATGTTTTGCTGGGAGACCAAGTTTCATATAAATCAAGTATATGCATGGGCCACATTTGTTCAAAAATGTATATTCACGTGTAAATTATGAAAAACACTTAGATCTATTCACAGATGTATTAGAATGTAACAATACTTTATAAGATCATTTATCCACATATTATTGATATTTTCGATGGTTTAGATATTAAAAAATTACTTTAAAGTTGATATTTTAGCATTGAACTATTTTATTACATTGATTTTACACACTTATAAAGAGGACCCATATATAGTGAAATTACAAAAAATAAAACGGTTTTTAGGATAATATAGACGATGCTAAATACAATAGATGAAGTGAATTTTCTACCAACCATCAAGATTATAAAAATGGAGGGGGTTTCACAGAAGCATGACTGATGTGTGTGTGTGTGTGTGTGTGTGTGTGTGTGTGAGAGAGATATTCAAGTGCAACTTCACTACACCTAAATGGGTTTCACATGACCATAAAACTACAATCTACTCAACCCATTGTATTCAGAATTATGTATTCTATTATCATACCAATTGGATGTGTATGGACCCCATCTAAAAATGAAACAAATTCAACGTAATAAAATCGTTTGATGTAAATAACAATTGTAAAGTGGTTTTTTCAACATGTAAACTATTTGCTATTAAATTTATACATGAATAAATGGTTGTATAAAATATCAATACATTTAAATACATGTGGGGCTCATTTTTGACCAAATGCAAAGTTAATTATGATATGGCTTCGCTGCACAGGAATCTCTATGTACATACATACATACACACATCATCTCGCTTCTATGTGATCAGGCTAAATAGAAGCAAAGCCGTGTAACCCCTTCAAAATCTAAGATTTTGATTCTTGATAAAAAAAATTCAATCAAAGTCATTGTATTTAACATCATTTGTTTATCCAAGAGACCAGATTTCATCCCAATCAAGTATATTTATGGGTCGTATGTGCTCAAAAATATATATTCATGTGTAAATTATGAAAAAAATTGAGATTCATTTACACATATATTAGAATGTAATAACACTTTATATAATCATTTACTTACATAGAAATGATATTTTGGACAGCTTAGATGTCGATAATACTACTTTAAAATTGATATTTTAGCATTTTTCACAATTTACACATGAATATACATATTTTCTAACAATGTGACCCATAAACATCTTGATTGGAATGAAATTTGATCCTTTAGACAAACAAATGATGTTAAATATAACAAATAGATTAGATTTTCCATCAATGATCAAAATCTTAAATTTCAAAAGGGTTACATGGCTCAGCTTCTATGTAACCTAATTACATAAAAGCAGAGCCTATATTTATATATATATATATATATAGAGAGAGAGAGAGAGAGCAAGAAAGAAAGAAATATTCAAGTGCAACTTCACTGCGCCACAATTACGGTGCAGTTACCTCAAAGTGGACCCCACATGGTCATAAAATTATAATTTACTCCACCCATTGTATTTAAAATTATATATTCTCTTACCATACCAATTTTCATCTCAATTGGACATATGTATAGACCCCATCTGAAAATGGTATAAATTCAAACTAACAAAATAGTTTTATATAAATAACAACTTTAAGGTTATTTTTTCAACATGTAAACCATTTGATATAAAATTCATATGTAGATAAATGATTGTATAAAGTATCAATACATCTAAGTACATGCAGGGCCTATTTTAGGCCCATGTTAATTATGGTGCAGCTTCACTACACAAGAAAATATATATACATATAGGTTCCACTTCTAGAAACGGACTTGTAGCCCCTTCAAAATCTATGATTTTGATCTTTGATAGAAAATCTAATACATTCATTGCATTTAACATCACTTGTTTATCTAAAGGATTAAGTTTCATCCCAATCAAGTATGTTTATGGACCACATTTGTAAGAAAATGTATATATTCATGCGTAAATTATGAAAAATGTTAAAATATCAATTTTAAAGTAGTATTTTCAATATCTAAACTGTCCAAAATATCATTTTTATGTGAATAAATGATTCTATAATGTATTATTATATACTAATACATGTGTAAATAGATCTAAGCGTTTTTCATAATTTATACATCAATATATATATATATATATTTGAACAAATGTAACCCATAAACATACTTGATTGGGATAAAACTGGGTCTCCTAGATAAAAAAATATGATTTTAAATATAATGAATGAATTGAATTTTTCATTAATGATCAAAATCTTAGATTTTGAACGGGTTACATGAGTCCGCTTCTATGTACGCATTACATAGAAGTGTGTATATAGATATATCTGTTCGGTACAACACCCTACATTTGCCCAAAAATGGACCCCACACATATTAGAATGCAATGAAACTTTATACAATCATTTATTCATATATCAATTATATAGTCAATGGTTTACATGTTGAAAAAACTACTTTAAAGTTGTTATTTATATCAAATTATTTTATTATATTAAATTTGTACCATTTTCATATGGGGTCCATACACATCCAATTCGGATGAAAATTGATATGGTAATAGATATACGGTGCGGTTGCATCAAAATAGACCTCAAATGATCGTAAAATTATAATGCACTAAACCCATTATATTTAGAATGATGTATTCTATTATCATATCAAATATAATTACAGTGCAGTTGCGCCAAAATAAGTCCCACGTGATCATAAAATTATAATTCACTCCACCCATTATATTTAGAATGATGTATTCTATTATTATATCAATTTTCATCTCAATCGGATATGTGTATGGACTCCATTTGAAAATGGTATAAATTCAACGTAATAAAAAAGTTTGATGTAAATAAAAACTTTAAAGTAGTTTTTTCAACATGTAAACCATTTGCTATAAAATTTGTATAAGGATAAATGTTTGTATAAAGTTTCATTGCATTCTAATATGCGTGGGGCTCAAAAATGGGCAACTGCACTGTTGTTTCGGTGCAATTGCACTACACTAGAAAGGTCTCATATATATGTATGTGTGTGTTTGAGTGTACAATCATTTATCCATATATAAATTTTATAGCAAATAGTTTACATATTAAAAAAACTACTTGAAAGTTGTTATCTACATCAAACTATTTTATTACGTTGAATTTGTACCATTTTCAGACGAGGTCCATACACATATCTGATTGGGATGAAAATTGATACAATAATATAATACATTATTCTAAATACAATGGATGAACTAGATTATAATTTTATGATCATGTGGGGCCTATTTTGATGCTACTTCACCGTAATTACAGTGCAGTGGTGTTGCACTTGAACATTTATATATAGCAAAATAATCAAGTGCATTCAGACTGCACCATAATTACGGTGCAATCCATGCAAGGTGATATATATTGCAGCTGTTTAATAGAGATTTAGACTGGACAGTCACAGGATATAGGATCCCCAGAATTTCCCAGTATCCCATGAAAGGTCAAAAGAAGGGCCAAGTTTCCATCATCAATTGAGCAGGTGATAATTGCAAGCATGCTTCCTGATCATTTTACTGTATGAGGGCGAACATTGACGTTACTGATACCCAACTTTTTTTCTCAAAACAAGCAGCAATAAGAAATATAAGAAAAGGGAGCATCCACAATTAATTATTCTAAAATCAAAACACAAATAAGGATGTACGGCTGAGCAGCTTGTATTATCCACTTATTAATTATCCAATGACAATGACAATAAACTTTCCAATGCAACTAAGAGTATCAATGCTATTGAAAAAAGAATTTTAATCCCATGCAGAACTGGAAAAGGGATATGCCAAGATGCTTGATATATGCAATCAAGCTTCTATGATGGTAGTGGTTTTGAAATGTAGTGGTATCTGTATAACATATGAAACTAAGAAAACAATTTTGAAAGCAAGAGATACATACGTTACAATCAAATGCAAATCTCCTGGCAAGCATAATTGCCGCATTTCTTTCTCGTTCTGACTCAAAAGCTAGTGTAAATGAGAGCCCCTTCTTCGGTTGCCAAAATAATGCCTGAGCTGCAGCATTGCCACCTCCTCTAACTCCACACAACTGGAGATGTACAACCAAATTAAAAGTTTGAGAAGTGTCCAAGAAATATTCCAATTCACCATAGTGAATACAAACAAAAACTACAGTAAATTAACCAGCATTACAGCCCTATTCCAAACCTATTGGATTCAATAAATCCCTCAACAGGAAAACAATGCTATGGAAAGCATCATACACAACAATGATAACACAATGTCAAGACTGAGACAACAAGCGAATCTGCGTGTGCAATTAAGCAAATGTTTACAAAACACTTCTGAGGAAGCATTTAATATGAAACATACTAGGATATTTCTGCTGTCCTGCTTCCTAGATCCAAGCAGCAGACATATCCACTTGTGATTGACAAACATGTATATAAATGAACAACCCTATGAGATTCCCTAAATCCTAACTCGAAAAGAATAAAAAAGAGACCAGCCCCAAGACAAGGAGCATAAAAGCATAACACAGCTTATATACTGGTTTCTTGTAGTGTATCTCCTCATGTATTTGAACTGTAAAAGGGAATATGAGAAGAAATGAGGATAACCTGGTTTATCAATAGGGAAATGTTCACATTGTCATACATGAGGAACAGAATCATGTGACGATGAGCACTAAGACCAAGGAAAAGTTAGGTTGTTCAAAGTGAAAAAAGGGAGATGGATTATAGGGGGGGAAATGAGGAAACAAAAACAAAAACAAAAACAAAAAATTTCTTTCCTTATTGACTAATTTTTGGACAATGGTCCATTGCATGTGCGATAGGGAAGTGATATAAAATGGCTGCTACAGAAATGTTTTCACAGCTAGCTCTTAGTTGTGTCAGTGATGACACTTCATTCTTATTGTCTGTTTAGGTGAAACGTGGATACAGTTTTACCTGCATCGCAGAGGAGTATGGCTCTTTGGCCTTTGTAATCATCCCTTTGCGGAGTCTTATTCTCATCTTGCCCACATGAAACACGTAAATTGAATGTGAAGCATGGTCATGTCCATTCATTTGAGTCACAACAACCTACCAAGTGACATTAAAAACATTAAAAACATTAAAAGGATAACAGAAAATCTTCACAATAAATATTTTGACAAAAAAAAGGGTCAATCAAGCTGGTAACCAATGTCTCAATATCTAGCAGGGGCCTGGTTCCATGGGCAGTCTTGTTTCCAACCTGGACCCAGTTAGACCCATCTCAGCATGATCCCCAGGAGATGGATACAGATAAACTTAGATTCAACCTAGCCCAACCCATTTAAACTTTTAAATAATCGAATGTCAGAAACGAAAATATCACCCACATTGAATTCACTGTCAGCTTTCCTCACTAGTGCCTCCACATAGCTACCCAGTCCCGCAGCTGTCAAATGTCAACTAATCAGAAGAACCTTCTAATTTTGATAAGTTTCCAAAGGAATAAAGTGCAACAAATGAAGGAAAATGGGCGCAAAAACAGAATGAAATCATCCGCCAAGATTTTATTGCCACTTCATAGGAATAGATGTGAAGCAATGAATTCATTGGTAGGGAAGCAGCCTTTTCTTTCTTTCATGGCAAGATATGTAAAGACATTATTCAGGACAATGCATGCAATGTCATTGGCATTTTGAAGTCATGAGGGGAGTGCAGAGGAGGATTACCGAATTGCATGGAATTATGGTTTAAACATCAGTACACTAGCATGTGGATGCTGAACATTGGCATATATTAACTTGCTCAAACCTCCTCAAGTAGTGATATGCATGCCAGACGTTTTTTATCCAAGTTTTGAATTATTTCACATACCTGTTTCATGATTGCTTAAAAATGGTTTAACTCTTAAATTTTCTGTCATTTATCATCAGGTCCCAAGTTGCAGTGTTACACCAAAGTTTGTCAAGTAACCCTGTTAATGGCCCCCATTTTGCGGATGGAATAAAAAACGAACCAATTATATTGTTCATTTGTTTTATCACAGGACAAAAAATACCCCAATCAGAGTTGTAGGAGGGACACGTTGCTTAAAAATATATCTTCAACTTGTGATTTATGAAATATGCTTAAATCCATTCCTAAATACATTAGAATTTATTAATATTTTATGGAATCATTTATCTTCATAAAAATAATGTTTCAAATGGTCTAGATGTTGAAAATACAACTTTGAAATTGATATATGGATCGAACAATTTTATTAATATTTTATGGAATCATTTATCTTTATAAAAATGATGTTTCAAATGGTTTAGATGTTGAAAATATAACTTTGAAATTGCTATATGAATCAAACAATTTTACTAAATTAAGAGTAATTTTTCCTCATACTTATGGTTTTTTTTTTTCACAACTTGCATTTATGCCCACGATTTGAAACTTATTACAAATGTGCCTATGATTTCAAAATTATTGCAAATATAAAACATGTACAGTTAAGGCTATGGAATATTTGCAGTTATGGCTATGGCAAGTTTCAACATCTTAATTTTTATAAAAGCCATAGGTATGAGAGCAACTACCTGTTAAATTAATTTTACACATTTTTAAGATGAGACACAAGCACATCTTTGATTTGGATGAAATTTGGTTTCCTAGCCTAATAAATCATTCTAAATGCATTCAGTGGGTTGAATTTTGATACATCATCAAAGTGGATACATCATCAAAGTGGATCAGATCCACAAGGTCACTTAAAAATGTTGGTGTAACCCAGTGACCAATTATCATTCCAGTATATTTGATTGTGAAAGGACACATTAGTTACTTCCTCCGTGTTATGTGAAACAGAAAGAGCCATGTCAGTTGACTTCCACAGGTGAAGCAACAAGAGTTTACTGCAAACGAATAAACAAGAAACAAAGTATACATTAAGGATATCATCAGGTGTGCACTTAGGTGGCTCAGCCCTATGCCGACAAGCAAGGTGATAGAAAACGCTAAATAGAATAAAGGCCAAGGTTTCAACTCAGGTGGTCTCCCCTATGGAAAAGGAAAAACATTTGAATGGAAGTTTCCTTTAAATTAAGGTGTCTGGTTTCGCTAGGCAAGTGAAAAATGACCAAAGGGGAAAATGTAGAATAAAATCATCACTATGGCTGATCAGAGATGTTGTCTCACATCCATGGGAACCATATATAAATGGTTTCTAATGAATAGAATGGTTCTGAAATGGTTGTATGTAGTCATCTTAATGGGCGGACATAATCTTTGCCAACAGATGGTTTTTCCATGATTCTTGGTCCACAAAGGCATTCCATACCTTGGAAAATGTACCTCACTGGAAGTCACAGTAATCTAAGCAGAATCACATGTTCAGACAGGATCACTACCATATATAATCTGACTTGCGCTGGTAATCATCAAACAGATATTAGTTCATCATTCTAATCCTCTACAATGATCTATTCCTTTTTCATGTTTTAGGTGAGAAAAAGAATCATTAGAACAAAACAAACCAGGATCTATGAGGCCAGTGGTAGTTACTACAACTTTTTGGTCATTTGCCATAATCTCTGCTAGTAAGCATCGCCCAACATCATAAGGTTCTGGAGCATAAGAAGATTTTGTGGCACCTGATAGAAATAACAGAGTTAGTAACACGTGGAGTATAAATTATAAAAAGAGTAAATATCTTATAACGATCCTCTGAAAAAAAATTAAATAATGATGGAAGCAATTTGACATGTTATCATCCAATGCAAAAGTCTATGAATTCAAATTGAGAGAGATACTTTTGAACATGGATATAGGGAATAAGAAACATGAAGCAGCCTAAAAACACACTGATAATGAATAAAAACCATTTGCGATCTTCATAAAGAAGAATCACTGTCAATAATGCACAAGTCATGACTCAGAGGAAAAGATAATCTCTCACTACTAATGAGGAAACAAAATTTCCAGCCATGGCATTCAGTTGTTGACACAGGTGTTTCCAAAAATGGAGGTAACAACAGTCCAAAACACTGCAGGTACACACTTTAAATAATCATTCAAGGCTTTCCTCAAGTACTGAGCTCAGCTGCAATCCATTGTCTTGCCGCTCATTCATATCCAAGTTTTAATGTGTTGTGGAACACGCCAAGTTCAACAGAACTGAACTTAAGAATTTGGAGCTCACTAATCTGCATTATTCAGATCAAAATTTCACTGTCTTTGGTTTTGATTAATGCATTGCATGTGACATGGGAGGCAGGAGGCAGAATCCAGAATACAATGTCAGAATTCTGAGATACAAACAACAAGGATTGAAACTTAGCATTTTATTCCATAGTTGTTAAAGGCACCTATAGGCGCAAGGGATAGAGAGCACAGCCCTTGCACACAAGGGACACCTCTTCAAAGACAAGCACAAAAAGCTCCATAGACGCTTGCATATACATATATATACATAGAGAGAGAGAGAGAGAACTGTTCCAGTGCAGCACCACTGCACAACAATGGTACATTTGCTCATTTTTGGGCCCCACACATATTGGAATGCAATGAAACTTTATACAATCATTTATCCATATATAAATTTTATAGAAAATGGTTTACATGTTAAAAAAAATCATTTTAAAGTTGTTATTTACATCAAACTATTTTATTTCGTTGAATTTGTACCATTTTCAGATGAAGTCCATACATATATATCCGATTGAGAGGAAAATTAATATAGCAATAAAATACATTATTCTAAATATAATGGGTAAAGTAGATTTTAATTTTATCATCATGTGAGGCCCATTTCAGTGCCACTGCACCATAACTTGAATATTCCTCATATATACATAGTTCAGCTTCTAGACATCTGGATGTACCAATTTACTTCGGTACTCCGGCCTAGTTTAGGCCCTATTTTGATGATTTTGTTAAATCTAGTTCATCTATTATATTTAGCACTACTTATTTTATTTAGATACCAAAAATCATATTAATTGGATGTATGTATGTCACATCTTCTAAAAATGTATAAAATTGTACACAAATTTAGAAAACCACTTGAATCCATATATCAAAGTTTTAGAATATTATAAAATTTGATAGAATTATCAAAGTTTTAGAATATTATAAAATTTTATAAAATCATTAATTTAAGTAGGATGAATATTGTAAATGTTTTAGATATTCAATTGAGATCTCATGAGTCCTTATAATAGACAAATCATTTTTAATGGACTTCAAGTCACTCTTTAGTGATTGTTAATTTTGAAAATGTTGCAAGTTACGGATTGAGATAATTTTTAGTATCTAAATAAAATAAACGGTTCTAAATATAATGGATGGATTGGATTTAACAAAATCATCAAAATAGAGACTAAACTAGATGGGAGTACCGAAGTAAATTAGTACATGCAGATGTATAGAAGCTGGACTCATAAATATATATATGAGAAATATTTAGATGCAGCACAACTGCACCGTAATAGCGATGAAATTGCTCCAAAATGGTCCCCACGTGATCATAAAATTATAATTTACCCCACCCATTGTACTTAAAATCATGTATTCTACTACCATACTAATCTTCATCCCAGTCGGATATGTGTATAGACCCCATTTGAAAATAGTACAAATTCAACGTAATAAAATAGT
>JAXCLR010000063.1:36309512-36320616 GCA_035584095.1 Annona squamosa | reverse complement strand
GTACTTAAAATCATGTATTCTACTACCATACTAATCGTCATCCCAGTCGGATATGTGTATAGACCCCATTTGAAAATAGTACAAATTCAACGTAATAAAATAGTTTAATATAAATAATAACTTTAAAGTAGTTTTTCAACATGTAAATCATTTTGCTATAAAATTTATATATGGATAAATTATTGTATAAAGTTTCCATGATTGTATAGAGTTTCATTGCATTCTAATGTGTGGGGCCCATGTTTGCTGCACCGGAACAGCGCTCTCTCTCTCTCTCTCTGGGTGCATCTGATTAGGGCTTTTGCCCTTTCCATCTCTTCCAATTCCAGGAAAAAAAATAGAGTTTCAGAAAATTTTAAAAAAAAATAAAAATTGAAGAAGTGGTGGGAGGTTACGAGTATGCCTTCTTCCTTTATTCTCTTTCTTCTTTTTCTTCTTCTTCTTCTTGTCTCTTTCTTCCTCCTCCATCTCCTCATCCCTTCTTCTTTCTCTTCTATCTCCTTCCTCTTCTTCTCTTTTTTTTTTCTTCTTCTTCCTCTGTTTTCTTCCTTCCTTCTTCTTCTTCCTATTTCCTTCCTTTGATTCCTTCCTTCCTTCTTCTTCTTCCTATTTACTTCCACTTATTCCTTCTTTTTCTTTTGTCTTCTTCTTGTCCACGCACTTCTTCTTCGCATCATAGCCCCCCCGGACTAGTTGCCCAACGATTTCTTCCTTTTTTCCGACTACACCTGTTGCACCCACTGTCCTACTCCCACCTTTTCTTCTTCTTCTTCCCACCACATCCTACCATGGATTCAAATATCGTATCATCCGTATTGTATCCATACCAATCACGTCTGATACGGGATACGGGGATGTTTCGGCTAGGGTTTTAAAAAACTGAGTGTATCGACCGATACAAGGGGCGTACCAGCTGTATTGGGGTGTATCGGTCAAGGTGTATTGGCTAAATGAATAAAACTGTGAATTCCTTATATACCTATGAATTTTACCCATAATTCCACTTATACCCATGAATTTTCAAAAATTCCTCTCAAACTCATGAATTTTTATCATAATTCTACTCATACCCACACCGTTAGGGATTCGTTGCAGACGCCGTTAACTATTTGGGAAATGACGAATATGTCCATCACTAATTATGATTTATAGTTAAAAATTCATCATATAATGAATTTTTAGCAATTTTACAACTATAAAATCAGATATTATTTGAATATGAATCATTAACTTCAAGTAAAATAACCATAAATTGCATTAGAGATTGGGCATATTCGTCATTTTACGAGGCTAACGGCCCATTTAACAGATCCTTAATAACGTGAGTATAAGTGGAATTAGAATGAAAATTCGTGGAGTATGAAAGGAATTTTTAAAAATCCATGGGTACAAGTGAAATTAAGGGTAAAATTCGCAGGTATATAACGAATTTTCCCTAAATAAAATTATACAAAATTTTATTTTTTTATTCTTTTGCACATGTTTTCTCTTCCAAAATTCTCCCCTTCCTCTACACTCATTACACTAATATTCATTGCTTTTATTGCAACTAGATAAATTTTTATTTTATTTTATATATTTTTAATCTTCAAAAACCTAAAAAAAATTTAAATTATTTTGAAAAACAAAAAAAGAACTTTTTATTAGTTACAAGAATTTGTTTACAGTAATATAATTGATTTTTTTTGCAATTTAAGTAAAATTTGATGTTATTTTTACTTCATATAAATTTTTAAAATCTAAAGAAGTAGACCTGAACACCTCAAAAAAAAATTATCAACTTTTTATGGGTTTTTATCTTGTGCTTATGCAAATTTTTATTTGTGAATTGTAATTAATTAATCTACGATTTAGTTTATATTTTTTTACTATAGTCATATTTAATTTTGCTATGTATCATTGAATTGTTAATGAGTTTACATGTCTTGTCTATGATTTCTTTTTTCATCTAAAATTCTTACTATATGTTTTACCATAGACAACTACTTATAAGAGAAAATAGACCGATACATCATCTTAATATAGGCAAAATGCTAAGTAATTATATATTCTTGCATTTCCCAATTTTCTGATTTTTTACATATTTTTCATATTTTTTTATAGTAAAAATAAATCTTGTCTGATGCAGTCCGATACTGATACGATATGGTTGTATTGTATCGTTTTTAGAGATGACTGATATGCCTTCCAATACCGATATTCCAAACCATGCATCCTACTGACCCACAGCATCCTCCAGTCATACAAGCATTGCTGCTGATGGAAGGAAAGGCAAGAAAAAGTACCAATAGATGTTGATTGCTGTTGTTTTTATATTGCTGATTGCAAGACAATTTATTTTATGCAGATGGTTTTTTTGTTAATTTATTGCTGCCAACATCATTTTATTTGTTTATTTTAATTAGGAATTTAATGATATTTTTTAGTTATATTAATTTGCTAAATTAAAATATACAATTGTCAAATGTTACATTTGAATTTTTTCCCTTATTATTGATGGTTTTAATCCAAGAATTTTTTTTCCTTTTGAATGATATAATGATTCCCTACTTGCAAATTATATGTACCATTATTTTTTAATAGCTTTTATATAAGATGAGTCTTACTTTAACAAGCCAGCAGCTTGCCTGTACACCTTGTGCCTACGCGCAAGATCACATTGCGCTTTGGCGTGCCCTTGTGCCTTAGACAACTATGTTTTATTCTATACTAGATAATGTTGGTGTTGCAGAAGTAAAATAATACTAGCACATCAAAAGCAATGTGACACCAATGAGGCAAGATTAATACATGTACTCGAGTAACCACAAACCTTGGAAATACAAGGAAGAAACTGGAAAAAAAAAGAAAAGGAATTATTATTTACCTTGAATCAACTCCTTTTTGCTACCCTCAGGTGAAATGCGAAACCACTGGATGTAGCATCTTGAGATATCTGGTGCACTCTCTGAGCAAGGTACAATGCGTAAACATGAACCCAAGGTTTCAGAACCATCAAGTTCATACAAATTGGATTTGTTTTCCTCAAGCCTTTTGCTCATTGCTAGCTGAAAGGAGGGCATTGTAGTTAATATCTGCAGAACCCAACTCTCAAAAGCAAGCATCATATATCGGAACAAGAATGAGCAGTAGACCAACATGTTTTAAATAAGTATCTATTTGAGAATCCAGCCACCAGTAAAAGGATGAATTAAATCATGTTGATCCAATCACAACCTGATCAAACCACAATAACTACTTCACAGCTTACAGTCTACACCATGTTTTAGTTATCTGGGTGTCCAACTGATCGAGCCCGACATAAAAAATAGAAGCCCAAACAATTCCAATTTAACAAGTAAATAAGACTAGTTTGAGATGTTTTAGCAAGAGTTCACAATGTTTCTTGATAGCAAGGCCTGTCTTGTCTTTATGATAAGAATGGTCTTCAGGCATCTCATCTTCACAGTAGAGCTAGCCTACTAAGTTTTTTGGAAGATTCACCAAACACTGAAGTTCACACAATCGAGTCCATGTGTTTGATCATTTCCTCTGAAGTGTCCCAACAAAAGCAATGAAATAAATAACATACATACTGGTGCAGGTTATAGCTCATGCCCTTGAATCTGTTTACAATTTTATGGTTAACTGTCACTCGGTCATATAAGACACTCAATGAAGAAGTTAGTTTGGTTGTCAATAATGCTGGTCATCATAGGTATTTTCATGCGACTATTCTTATAGATTTCTGAACAAAGTTGAGAATTGAGATTAACTCTCGAAAGTTCAATGTTGAAAGAGTAGTGGACACATAAGCTAATGTTGATCGCCAGAGAGTTGCCTTGCAGGTCTCCTGAATTTCCTACCACTATGATTTTAAAAAAAGAAAAAAGAAAAAATATCCAGATCCTCATCGTTATAACTTTTAGCTTATTTTTACATTTTGTGAGGTCTTCACCAAACGCAATTCTCATTCTTGAACTTAAATGGAAACTGGCAGAGAAGGCCAGTGTTAAGTCTTCAAACCAACAATGCTGACTACACGATAAAAGGAGGAAAGGAGAACAAGAGAAAATAAGGATCAGGAAAAAAAAAAAAAAAATTCTTGACATGAGCATGAAAGAACAGCACTCAAATTTTGGAAGAATTCCAGAATAAATAAACCTCTTTAAACTACTAGTCACTAGCCTTGAGAAAACACAAATCACAGATGAAGATAACACTTCCAACCCCACTGACTTGAATTCCTTCTTACACAAAAAACTGTATGTGAAGACGACACACAAGATTCTTTTGATTTTAAATCATCATAAAAATCCACATGAAGCAAGAAAGAAACTCACGTGATGATTCATGAGTAAGGCTAGGAATCAGAACCAAAAAACAGCATCTCATTTAAGTTCACTCACAATGTACCACCCAAAATAAGAGCACAAAATAAAGAAGAAGAAGAAAGACAAGGAGAAGTCAAGTTGCAGTAAAGAAAGTATTAAACCTCTTTCCGAAGCTGAAGTGAATACATAGATTTCTCTCGTAGCTGGACCCGTAATGCCTTAAGTTCATGTTCCATATCCATTACCTGAGGAAAATGTTTGATCACTCAATACCAAAAAATAAACAAAATTCTGCATTTAACAATTAATCAAAAAAAAAATGCACAATCCAATACAGGACAGCCCCAGTCGGGCATAGACCATGTGGTGGGTGGGGCTTCGACAAGAAATGTTTCACAAAGATTGGCCCTGGTTGGTGTGACTATTATGTGAGCTCTGAAAATCACATTTAATCCAGAAAAGATCCTCATTTACAAATTATGTCAAAAGTATAAAAAGGAAATACCAATTTTTTCCTGCAGCAAACTAGCATGCAAACAGCCTTGCCTTCAAAGTGTAGACCCAAAAGATTTTCCCCCTCTCAATTTCATCAGAACAAATTCACAGTATCTCACTACCAGCACAAGATCCAAATAAACCCCCAGATTCTCAAGATCAGAGACTCTTCAATAGGCCTTCTATGAGCTCATCACAAGTCCTAATCGTGACATCATCACAAGTCATGATATCCTATTATTTGCATTAATTGTCAATAACGAGGCAGTCCAACAAACATTCACGACTCATACCTAGTGTGACAAATTTCAATGCTTCAATTCCATCAGCAAATGCAAGTGCACAGCCCACACTCATGTGGACTAACCTTCTTCTCAAGTCAACCCAACGAACGTAACATACATGAGGTCTTAAAAGTTGTTATCATATGGAAGAAGCTAATTAAAAATAAGATCAAAAATGAACAGCAATATGAAGGCTTATTTCATCCTTAATCACATCTTTTCATTGATACTTCCTCAACCACTCAAGGATTTCCTTGCAACTACTAAGCCAAAGTAGTAAGAACCACAGACCCACACTACGTACCCTTCTGGATAGAAATGTTTTCTACCAAGATAAGGTAACAACCAAAAACAAATATCATCAACCAAAAACAACAAGATGCTGTAGCAGGATCATGAGATCCTTAGCTAGGTGTTTTCATAAAGTGCATAATGGGAAGCTAAAAGTCAATTTAAGTGGACCTTGCTTGGTTGATGTAACATTTTAATTCTTCGAGCCTCTTGAACCTCCTTCATCAATTCTTCCATGTCCTGAGGATTTCGAACATAAAACATCAAAGAATGAACTCAGCATAACAGTTGGAACATGTAGAGTTGAACAAACTATAACAGTTTCAACTGTGTATGTATAGATTTAATGGCCATCATGAGGAGAAGAAGATTAGCAATTCCCCAAAACTAATGCAATCTAGCTAAAGAATTTTTCCCATGCAATTTGTTTGAGGGCCTCATGTATTTCACTTCATGTGATTTTCAGACAGAACTGCAGCATACAGAGAACAAGCTGCCTAACAAAAAAAACACGACATAGATCCCCTTAAATTGGAAGAAGAAAAAACATTTAAAAATAATAATGTGGAGAGTACTGGAAGGAAATTCTTATCCTTCTGCTGCAAACAGTACACTGACAGTTCGAAAGGCATGCCCCACACAAATCAGCTAATCTGTCTAGAAGGAGGACATTAGCCTATTTATATTATTATCATTGTTACAAATTTCCTGGTGGGATAAAGCGCATCTTACCTGGGATGTTCCACAATGGACCTTTACTGACAAATGGTGTTCCATGATAAACATGTCTCATTTATTTGCCTTTTACAGAAAGTTATCCGTTCTCTTCATAACTTAGCAGCAAGCATTCAAAGAACAAAGTGAACTTGCAATAGCTAATGTAGAAAGAGGTATAGGGAAAACAAAAGTCTTTTTGTAAGATAAACCTGTTTCTCAGAAGATCTTGACATCCGTTCTTGTTCGTCAATAGCCTGTTCAATTCTTTGTACTGTTGCTCTGGCACTTTCAATTTCAGCACGAGCAAAAGCCCTTTCTTCTTCGACCATTTTTTTTGCATCTTCTGAAGCCTAGAAATCAAATGTACCAGAAAACCAATTATAACACTAAACCAACATACAAACACATTAAAATAACCAAAATAATATGTAGTTGCCACTGAAGTAGGAAACGGCATAGCATAGTGAAGGAAAAACGTTGACCAAGGATAAATAAGCAGCAAGGAGAGTAGGGAACAAAGAATGCCAAAACAACAAAGAATAATGCAAAATATAAGTGAATTTTAAAGGTTCTATTGCAGAAATATGCCAATACAAATAATCCTAGCGTCTAACCATATGCACCAACAAAGTATTTCCTAAGTGAAATGGCAACACACAAGGTTGTGTTTGGAAAGTAATAAAATTTTTTACGAAAAATTTTTAGCATGAAAGCTATATAAATTGAAAAAAAATAATGTAATATGGTAGAGACAATGATAAGGAGTAAAGAGAATAAAGTTAAAATAGATAGGTCGGTTGTGTGGATAGTTATGCAAAAATGATTAAAAAGTATGGTAGTTGTATAAAAAAATGTGAAAAAATAATTAAAAAATAGGATAATTAGGGAGAGCAAAAAGTTTTAGCTTGACATTTTTTACTATTTGCCAAACACACCCAAGAAGCGAACAAGAAACAAAACATCGTGTTTACGTATATATAATATCCCACATCAGTTAGGATGAAGGAGAGAACTTGGGCTAGAAGCAGAAGTTCTGGTTAAATGGTCGAGACGCCTTTTTGGATGAACCAGAATGACAAAACCATGCAGGTGCAAAGCCCAAAGCGGACAATGACTGCGACTGTTGGCCAGGATGTAACAAAATGGTATCAGAGCCGACTCCCATTATCCTGCTGGTTTATTCAACGGGAACTCATCCAGCGATCACACTAGAGCCCTAAGGAGGGTAGATGCAATATCCCACATCGGTTAGGATGAAAGAGAGAGCTTAGGCTATAAGCGGAGGTTTTAGTTAAATGGTCAAGGCGCCTTTTGGGGTGAGCCCAGAAAGACAAAACCATGTGGACGCAAGACCCAAAGCGGACAATATCTGCAACTGTTGGCCAGGGCATGACAGTATCATATACGTAAACCATAGTTTATGTTCTTGGACTGCATTTATCCATTGCTTTATTACAGTACTTCCATAGACATCTTAACATTAAAGATGCCAATGGTAGATTGAAGCATCAAATGGTAAAGAATACAAGATCATGGTCAAAATATACACAAATAGCTTCTCGGTATGGCTCTAAAAGTGAGAAAATATATGAAATAGTCAACAGCTATATCACTATTCACACTTCACAGTCATCAACAACTATAGCAGTCATACCATGAGCACAACTACAGAGAATAGGGAACTTGGTTTGAGATGAAAAGATTTAAAACAAAAGAAAGGTCTTAAAGAAACAACATTTCTAAAATTAACGAGTCTCAATCAAACTTGCTTTTAGGTTCAAGGTAGTGCGCCAGCTACAGCAGAAGCATTGGCAAGATAAATATCTGAACATGATTCTGCCATAAACTATGAGCGGTCCTTTGTCATGCTCCTTGTGGCCAAATAGTAGAAGACTACATTTTGAGTTTCTCTAGAAACAAATCACATGCACCTGATTCATGAATAAAGGCTTCTCGAAAGTTCCATCCTAACTCAAGAATGATTTGAAACAGAGGACACAACTGGACATAATGTTAGCCAGAACTTGCAACATGCATGTCAAAAAAAAATGCATAGAATCACCTGTTTAAGAAAATTTGCAAGTTTTTTCACTTCTGCCTTTTCTTGAAGTAGTTCACCTTCCCTGTGAGTCAACTGAACAGCTAAAGCTTCCACCTATGACACAAAAGTATTTCTTTCATGCTCATTGTAACAATAATCAAAGCATGCATGATGAACAGTGAGAAGCAGTTTGCATAGTATTACCAACAACTACTCAACATATCAAAAGAATCATGGAAAAAATTGCATATTAAAATAGCATAATCATTAGAAACTGTCCTTTTACTTTAGCCAAAAATAATTCGTTGGTATATGTGAATAGCATCAGTAGATTAATTTATCTGATGGAGCATCAGCTACTTTCCTTTCCAATAAAGAAAAATGAAAACCTCTCCAAGTGATTTGTCAAGCTGTCAATCCAACAGGCAATATATGTATTGCTACCTCTTCTTTTCCCCGTCACAAAAACGCAACATGACATTGTCATCTCTATTTGCAGGACAATTTTTTATCCACTTTTTCAAACTCAAACCAAAGCTCCAGGTCAGTTTTTTCGCACTCCAGAGAAGGGAATGCAGACAGATTTTCAATTCATGCTTATCCATGTGAACTAATTTAGAAGTTTCCAGTATAGTAACACATTCCTCCTGTCCCAGAAAATTAACATAATCAAACTACTGAACACATGGAATTAAAAATAACCAATTAACCCTGCCTTAGGAGTGAAAAGATAAATATGTAATACCAACCATAGAAATGGCCTCCTCTACGTCATCCTTATTTCGTCCTGCCACACGACCTCTCAGTGACTCCAGAAGGTCCCTGAGCTTCTTTAGGAGGACATGCTTGTCCAACGAAGCTGCCTCCCTGAACTTCGCCTGAAATCCATATGACCCACTTAAAATATTGACTCTCAATGTGTGACAAAACATATAAATAGTTATGCAGTAAGATCCACAAAGAAAGCACCAAAACAAACCTCATCAGACAACTTTGCAGCAGCTGCCAACCCCTTCTCAAACTTATTGGCCAGATCACGAACTGACAGACGTTTTTGCTGCTCTAGCAACTGGGCGGTTTCCCTTGCAACAATCTCTTTCATTGATGGAATCTCTGGACCCTCCTTCGGCTCCAAAATTCGATCATTGGCTCCTATTTTATAGTTTGGGAACTTGTTCGAAACAAAACTAACATCCACTGAAACTGAATGCCATATATCCTTCTGCATTGTGTTACCAAACTCACGGCTTATCCTCGTCATCACCGCTAAATGTAAATTGAATCTCTCTGCTCACAAACACAGCTCAGTTAATGACAATTATGGAAACCCCTTCATTTCTGAAGCAATCCATAAATCGGATATAATGGTAGAAACAAGACAGAAATTGTACTTGACTTTTGAAACTAAAATGTAAATAACCTTTCCACCAAAAAAAAAATGTGAATAACCAGTTTGATGATAAAGAAAAATGATCGATTCAACCTATGGGTAGGATTGAACTTATGACGAGCAGCAAAAGAATTAATGATTTGTAATGTAGATCAAATCACGGCATCGTATACCTTTTGGATGGTTCAGATCCTGAACAGATGCAGTTTAGCTGCAAAATGTAGCCTTCCAACTCTTCTGCTGAAAATAGAAGGTAAGCTATTTCCAGACTAACTGTGGATGGACGTGAAAACACAAGAAAAATTGCTAAAACAGGAGGAAACCCTCTTGTATTAGTAACTAAATTTCACTGCCACTGAATTGCCATTTCAATCTGAGAAACAGGTAATCTGATCATCAAGACTCAAGAGTGTTTTGCAAATTACCCAAGACTAAAAATCAACCTTTCTAGGTGCATTTTGAAATTTTGTTGGGTGTACAAGAGAGCAATGGCATTTCCAAAACGATTCACCTAAAAACAGCTAAAAAGGAATCCAAGAAATTTCCATACATGCTAAACACCAGAATGTATGTGATTCATTGTATTCATACAGGCAGCCTTTCCTGCTATAACACGCTAAAAACTAGTACGGAAATTAACTTTTCTACTCCCTCGATAAATACTGTTAATGACAGCCTTTCCACGTAATTCGATCAATGACGCAGAGACCAGATGCACCCACATTAAAACAAAAAACTATGATGACCAAATTACCCCTGCAGAGCTGGAAACATCAGCTTCAGTGGGTAATTTTATCCACAGTAGTTGGGGTGGGGCAACCGGCAATTTTAGGTGGCGGAACTATGACTTCCGTAAATTACGGGAATGGCACCCACGCCAGGAATTCCAAATTTTCCGCCAATGAAATTACCGCAGGTGCCACTGTAGCAAAATGTAGGTAAAAAAAAAAGTCAGCTTTCCTAATTTTAAACGACCAAGCATTCTCTCGCGGCACATTCATCGACAGGTACAACACGTAAATAAGTTTAAAATAGAAAATGAGCTCTAGCATTTACGCCTCTGTCATTTCATCTTTACTTGAACAAAACAAAAACCGATAAATTCGAAGAAAAATTGCAGAACTTAAAAGGAAAGGAGAAAAACCCTAGAATTCGTTTCTTTTGAAGAGAAACGGAGAAGAAAACGGATAAGAGGACTGCAATAAGCAATTGTCTTCTTCCTTCTTACCAATGAAAGAGAGAAACGGATAAGAGAGTTCGGATTCCCTTCTCGGATTCTTCTCGATTTCCTTTCTCAACAATGTGGATTTCGGATTCCTGTTCTGAGAGACGGAAAGTGCGAGCCGGAGAGACGCAGGGTTTAAATAGAGAAGGAGAAAAAGAAAGCGAATGGTCGCTTTTTCGAAAGGAGAAGAAAAGCTCGCTCTCTCTTCTTCCTCGACATTCCATACTCCAGCGGACGATTATACATGGTCTCCTCCGCGGCCAAGATATTCAAATATTATATCGGCGTTTTTCTAAATTCACCCACGAATTTTGAACATAATTTCTTATATATCCATGTATTTTTACA
>JAXCLR010000063.1:36272246-36309412 GCA_035584095.1 Annona squamosa | reverse complement strand
TATCCATGTATTTTTACAAAACAGTCTTAGATAAAATGAAGTGAGGAACATTAATATTTTTGATTGAAAAAAAAAGTTGGTGAACATAATTTCTTATGTATCCATATGTTTTCAAAAAGTACTCTTAGATAAAATTAAATGAGGAATATTAATATTTTTTTATTGAAAAAAAAGTTGTTTTAGCAACCCCTCATCGTGAGGATATATTATTTATTTCACAACCTTCAACAACGTGGATATGAAAAGAATATTCGGATGTATCTGGAAGATAATAAAATTTTTGAAAGAAAAATTTCTATGTTAATACTTAAAATATTTTCAACTAAAATTTTTTAATCTAAAACAACATTTATTAACTGCACTCAAAAAAAAAGGAAACTATATGGTATGGTATGGTATGATGGGATGGGATGGGATGGGACGGGCTGGGACGGTAATCTGCGGAGGAACCGTTTGCCAAGCTCATCACTAATCAACTAATATCTATATTTTTTGTTTTTACTGATGTATTTCAATCATTTTCCTTACTAACTATCTTCTAATAAATTTATTTTTTCTAACTTAACCCTCATAATTTCCTCCCATAAAAAATATATTTCATTTCTACTTCCCTTCTCATCTCACAATCCTTATAAAATTTACTTTATCAAATGTCAACGTAATTTAAAACTTTTCACTCTCCATAATTCTATTATTTTTTAATTATTTCTTCACTTATTCCTGTACAATTATTTTATTTTTCAATCTTTTCTGTATAACTACATATTTATTTTAACTTTCTTTTTTTACTATTTATTATTACCTTTATCGTATCATATTGTTTTCTTATATTTTTAAAATTTTTATATTAAAAATTTTCTATCGAAAATTTTATCATTTCTCAAATATATTGTTGGTGTAAAAGTTTTCTAAATGAGAGAAAATGATATGATAGCATAGGAGCAATAATAAAGAGTAAAAAAAATAAAATTAAAGTAGATATGTTAACTTCACAAGGAGCTGTACAAAAATAATTGAAAATTATAATAGTTATATAGAAAATTTAAAAATAACATAATTATAAAGAATAAAAAGTTTTATTTTTATATTGAAAAGTTATTGTTTTAAAGATTCTAAGTGTAGCCAAACACACTTTCTTTGAAAATTTGGGAGTAGAAAAAAATTATTAAAAATACACGAAGAATTAATGGCAAACCTACAGGTGTATTTGGAAACTCTCCTATTATCTCGGCAAATTGCAAGACATTTTCTAATTATTTTATTTCATCTAATCGTGTTAGATTATTTAGTGGAAACCTATTCAGTGGCGATATATTTATTCCCACGAAAATTCAAGGGTACGAATTAGAGTCCGGTACTGTCAGTTAAGAGGTTGCAACCTCCAAGAGTCCAGTTGTTATCGTTCGGTGAGTCCGTGTGAAGCAAAATGTCTGCTAGCGCTCGCTTATCGGGATGCATGCTCTTCCAGAGCATCGAATCGTTCGCTTCCCCTTCACTTTTGGAGAAGATTGCAGTGCTCTGGATGAACATCGTAGTCTATGCTCATGCAGCTGAAATGTTCGAGCTTTTTTCAACGTACCAAACGCGCGGTGCATGAATATCAAATAGACGTCCAAATATTATGGCAATTGTTTATCAATCAAGGGCGAAAGTCGTAGGCATTTTTTAATTTAGACCGACTTATGACTGCATGTGTTAGGCTTGCGAGAGCATTGGCCGTTTTTACATGTCTTTTTTGTTTTCTCATCCCATGATTGTCGCCCTCCCAAGCAGCACGCATACAACAGCCTCAAGGGTCCCACTACAGGAGGGAACTTGAAATGACGTCGCTGAATTTGGGCATTTATCAGCTGGACTGGGAAATTTTGCTTCATCAGAAATTTGACTCTTGCAATCTGTGTGTGATGTGCACACCATCATCCAAACTATTTTTACATCGATATGATTACATCATATTTCATTTTCTTAATTTACAATCAAGCTTAAAAATTCTTACAATTATCCAAAAAGAGCATACACTTCCCAATTACAACGAAAGAGACCGCATGCTTCCAAATTATCAAGAAAGATACCAAAATGTTATTATGCTAAGGATAGTTTTCAAACCCACATCTTTCAAGCACATGCTAACGCCTTTACCACACGGCTACTCAGCCATATCATCATCCTCATTGGATCAAAGTGAAGCTCAATTTTTTGTTCAAGACCATTTAGTTGAATGTAATACAATGAGATTGAATGAAGGGACACTAAAACGAAAAAGAATATTTGTGTAATAAATAAAAATTATAGCATATAATTTTATAAGCAGGTAATAAATATTTGTTGCATATAGTTTTTATGGATAACAACAAAAATTTGTTGTATACAATACTATGAAATTGGGGAATGGACAATACAAAAGCAAATGCTTAACTATCCTTTTTCTATTTTTAGCTATATATTTCAATTATTTTCTCATATTTTCAATCTTTTATACGTCTTTCCTAAAAGAATCACTCATGTTTTTTCTTTATTTCAACTTCGCCCATATCATATACATTCCACTTTCCATTCTCCACTTTCACTCTCCTTCCAAACAAAATTTACCAACATACTTATTTGTTGGAAGATGAAGGAGAAGAGGATAGGACGTTGATGTCATAACTCAGTTATTCTATTGTTTTATTTTTACTCCTACATTCTAATTATTTATCATATTTTTAATTATTTTCTCATATATTTTTATACAACTATCCTATGATTTATTTTTTCTTTATTCCACTATACTATACCAATCCATTCTATTATCGATCTTTTCCCCTCTAATTTTCTCCAAATAAACACACTTTATATATAACTGCTAGATTATTCCAAAGTTTTTTATTGCATATGCACTAATTTTTTACTTTAAATTACGCTACTAACTATATTAATTACATGATAGTAAAATGTTTGTCACTTGTAAATATATTTGACAATTCTTTATTTAATGCACCAACTTTTGTTATGGCATACATTAATTTTTCTTGTTGTGAAGTGCTATTGTATGTTGAGAAACAAAAAATTTATTATTAGAAAAAGAAAAGAATAATATGAAAAATGAGAAAAAAATAGTCTTGTGAACAGTTGGAAATTAGGCAAAGTAGGATGGCATGAGAAAGCATGGTATAAACATTATTCTATAAATGATTTAACAACTCAACAACTCTATTTTTTTAACTTTTTATCCTTATATTCTAATTATTTTTCTTTCGAATACCTTATTTATTCAAACTTTTTTCTTATTGTTTTATATAAATCATCTAATTCTCAAAATATTTTTTTCTCACTTCCATCTCGTCATAAAGTTCCACCAATTTTTACATTCACAAATGATCCCTTCATATATTTAAAATTAAGATAATAAATTGAAACAGACCCTTCGAAAATCTTCCAATAGTAAAAAGTGTCTGCTTAAATCTGAATACTCATACGCGGACCCACGTCCTCGCTTTTTTGTTGTAGATTTTAGATTTTAGCCCTCGTACTTTGCTTTTATTTACAATTCTGCTGGAGTATGGAAGGCTTCCAGCCCGTCCCTACAATGTCGAAAGCAGCGATCCCTAATGTCAGGCCTGTCCGATGAAAACGCCATCCAATTTCTGCAGCAACCATTCATTGACAATGCATGAAATAAGCTGAGACCATTAAAAGGGTCAGATGTCGTAGGGCCGTGAATCTAGTCATTCACAAGAGTTGCATTGCCCATTTACCGGGGTGTGTTTGATAATCATGAAAAATATGTTAATCCAAAAATTTTTAATATAAAAATTTTTACTTTTTACAACTATTCTTTTAAACATTTATCCATATCTTAATATACAAATATAGTACTTTTCAATTATTACCCTACGATTAACTATATAACTACTGCATCAAACATGTGGGCTTACGATAACCCTAGCGACCCACTTCAAGGACACATGGGGTTAAGTCCCATTATTGGGAGTGAAAATATTTATCTCCTAGATTGGGATATTTACAATTGTTCTCCTTAAGAGTGGAGGTATTTGTAAAATATCACTTGAAGATGAGTATTGTGAAAGTGTCTAATTTATAACATCAGAAATTTAGATGTCACTATGTATATAATATCAATAACAAACTATATAACTATCATATATATTTTAATTTTATTCTTTTTACTTCTTATTATTAGTTATATCATATCACACCACTTCTTCCATTGACCAAAAAAAAATTACACTAAGAACTTTTTATTTAAAAGTTTTATCAAATGTCAAATATAAATTAAGTATTTTTTTTTCCTTACCGACTCCTACACTAAATACAGCAAAGCCCCAAATGAGTCCCCTTAATTTTTTAGGCCATTTCTAGCTTGGACCACCATTTTCACCTTGCAAGCACTAGCTTTTCTTCCTTTTTTCCACTGGTGAGTGCATGATAAAGCGGGAGATTCAAACAATTAGGGGCGGTAGAGAAGGATAAAGGGATGGTGGTTGGCAAAAGTGGGTGGGGGAAATCAAAACTAGTAATGATAGGAGGATGACCCGCCAAAAGGTGAGTGGAGGGACCAAAGCTCAAGACAATGCTCATGGCATCGGGATTTCAATTCTAGACACAGGTGGGGTGCATTCAAGCAGGATGGGGTGCAACATGGTACAACTCTAGGATGGTAGACCATCACTTCATTTACTTAAGGGAGAAGTAAACATTAGAGATATTAGGTGGGCCCTTATTGCACTTAGGTGGTTAGCTCTAGTGCACTAGAGTGCTTTAACTCATTTTTTATTTTTTTTTAAATTTTTTATACAGCTATTAATTTGAGTGCATTTAACATGTGTATTATTTTTAGATATTTTTTATTTTTGAAAATTAGTGGCATATAAAAAAATTTAAAAATATAAAATTACTAAAATGCAACTAATTTTTTAAAAAAATATATCTAAAATATTCAAAAATAGTAAAACTTAATATATATATATATATGTATATATTAACAGTTGTATAAAAAAACTCAAAAAATAAAAATTAAGTTAAATGTACCTGAGTGCATCTAAGCTAAGTATACCCAGTGCATTTAGCCTGTCCCTTGATTCGTTGTCATTGTTGTGATGAAGGTAGAGTGAGTCCATTTGGTGGGTATTTGTCCATTGCTTTCGTGGAAATGTGCTATCACCAAGTTATCGTTATGTAATTAATAAATTTTCCACACAAGTCTTACGAACATAGTGCCCGTTCAAAGCATTCAATATTAGGATTCGATGAGAAGATTGAATAAGAGAAGGTTATTGTGTATTGAAAAATAAGATATTATATTATAAATGATGAAGGAGAACTCGCAATAAAAAAAATAAGATTATTATGTATTAGAATATGGAAGATTGTACAGATAATGAAAAAAACAATAATTCGATCCTCATCCCATTACATCCAATGGGATGCCCAAAGACTTCTACCGAAATGACTCTTTTTGGCATGAAAAAATAATAATTGGCCCCGTCTTAGCTGTCATTTTACATGAATCTTTTAGTAGAAAATTATAAAATGTTTTGTAAATAACTCCAAGGTTTTTAAGATTTCGCAATATATACTTGATAATTATTTATTTTACATCCATTTGTTGATTATTACTGTAGATTGCAAACGTTAGTTACAAATAATCATACTTTTGCTCTTTTTCTCTTGTATGATCACTCGTTTACGTCAAACCTGATTTTAGATGGATGCAGGCAATTGAGATATAGAAGAAATATCAAGTTAAAAATTAAGAGAAAATCCTTTTCTTATTGTCAATTTTTATCAATGAGCGACCGTTGAAGTCTATGCATAGAATTATTTTGAACAAATAGGAATGTGTTCGGCGAAATATAGGGAATCTGCAAAAACAATAATCATAGGAGATATTTGCAAAACCAAATGTTACTGGGTATAATTAAATTTTATCATCAAAAAAACTTAACAGGTCCTTTACGAAAAAAGAAATCCTGAAATATGCTATTTAATATCTACTTTTAATAAATTAAAAGTAAATAAAGTTAAGTAGACCGGCCGTTTGATTAGTTCGTAGATCAAGCAATTCAACCAGCTGGTCTGTTATTGAAATAAACTAATCTTATATATATATATATATATATATAATATTTTAATGCATGCAATTGTACCGTGCAATCCATGTACTGTGGACCCCACATGACCATAAATGAGAAATCCACTCCGTCCATTATATTTAGAATTATTCAGTCTATCAGCATACTAATTTTCATCTAAATCCAACATATGCGTGTTCTTCATCTTAAAATGGTACAAAATCAACGTAGTAAATTAGTTTAATATAAATATCAAGTTTAAAGTAGTATTTTCAACATCTAAACTGTCTGAAGTATGATTTTTATATGGATAAATGATTATATTATTACAATCTAATATGTTAGAGCCCATTTTTACAACATACTGCATCGTCCATCTGCACATAAATATATATATATATATATCGTTACAATCATCTTAAAATTAGGCCCAAAGAAACTAGGGAGACCGCGGTCACCACTACTCAATCTACATTTGCCATTAAGAGCTCCAATGAAGTACCACAACATCACATGTACCATGACAAAATAAACTAATCTCATACCAGTGAAATTTAATGTGCCTGAGATAAACAAGAACTACCACTGCAAATTAGAGTTGAGAGATTATAAATGGTATTAAAATTACACAACCTATGTTGGAGTAAAAAGACCTAGGTAAATTTAGTGGCCGGTATAATGGGTTAATGAGGTTTACCCAAAAGAATAGAAGAGGGAAGTAGCTAGATAACATAATGCTACAATGTAGTAGGGTATGGGAAATTATAATAAAAAGGGTTTGTTTCAAATATGATCACAAATTTATATCTCTATTACAAATATGATCATGCACTTAAAAAATAGCATAGATGACTACATATTCTGCCCATAATTTTAAATACAACAGTATTGTTGGTTTTCCTTAGTTGACACAAATTTTTTCAAAATAACCAAATTGTACTTAACATTCTTTTGTAAAAAGAAAAATTATCCATGCGTAGATACAAAATAGCATAGATGACCATATATTACTTGCTTCAAAATTATACTTTACGCAACAGAATATCCACATAATGACCTTTTATAAGAAGGAGAATGTTACACATACAATGGTGTATTTAAGGTTAAAATATAATATTCATTTATTTTATTTTATTTGATTCTTCTTCATAAACATGTTTTCTAATTGTATTTAATCCACATATCAAGTTTTACTATTTTACAATGTCTATATATATATATTTTTAATTTTAAAAGCATCAATTTCAAGGGCATTTAAGTCATTTTTCACCCTTTAAAAACTTAATTTTTGAAAATAAAAAATAAATATGTAAAAGTATTTTAAAATAACGAAAATTGGTATGTAGATTAAATACAATTAGGGAAACATATTTAAGGAAAAAAATAAAATAAATAAATATTGTATTTTAGCCTAAAATACATCGTGATGTATATAATTATGCTTCTTATAAGAAATGTTAAGAACAATTTGATTACTTTGAAAAGAAATTACCTCGTTAACTAGTGGAAGCTAGCGTTGTCGTCATATTTGTTTATAGGGTGTGTTTAGAAAGTGATAAAATATTTTATTAAAAAGTTATTAAATTAATAGAAAATGATGCAATATGACGGAGATAATGACGAAGATTAAAAAAAATAACGCTAAAATAGATAGATTAGTTGAGTAGTTAATTGTATAGAAATGATTGAAAAGTAGAGTAATTATATAGTAAAATGTGAAAAAATAATTATGAAAAATGAAAAATTTTAAATTAAAAATTTTAGCTTAACATTTTTTCTTCGTCACCAAACATAAAGTGTACATGTATAGTCATGTGCATAGGTTGGAGTATAATCTTTGTCATATTTGAAATTAATTTGATTAGAAATGAGAGAAGTGATATGAGGAAAGGAAGACATTTTTTCTTAAGAAAATGATAAACTCTATAGTCGATGGAGAGAAAGGAACAGCTGTCATTGATGCGAGACTCAATATGATCGGACGACGTAGATCGAAGGTGGGTGCACGGCAAGTAACAAACAAGGCAAGGTGCGAAGGATGACGGATGGATGTTTTGGAGGAGCAGGTGAGCTGCTGCGGTCGCCGTGGACTGGACGTATAAAGTCAGAGGATGAGGGGAAGTTGGTATAAAAACCGTTGGCATTGTCTCGTCACGCCCATTTTCCATCATGTCAAGTCCATAGTCACAGCGTGCACGCCTGGAGCCAGTCGTTCGTGGCGGGGAAGGATCGCACCCACGACTCCCGAAAACGACGCCTCCGACGCTCCGTCCGCCACCAGTACCATGCGTTCCTTGTCTGCTTCTGGGACTCTTGTTGCGTACATCGTGGTTTCCCGGTCCGTAAGCGTGACGCACGTCATTTGTGCGCGTGCATGCATGCGTGCCGTTCGTTTTATCCAGAGTGTTGTTTAACTAACACGTAAAAGTAAAAGAAAATCATATATCAAAAAAAAAAAAGTAAAAGAAAATCATCTCGCTACTTTCCGTGTCTTTTAATGTCCCTTTACCCGTCTGTGACTAGCAGGTGGTCAGAGGCTTTTTTCTCTGCTAGGCTATATTTTGGTATCCAATTCGGGTTTACACGGTTTGGAAACTTGGTCTTTTCATTAATATTCGGGAGCATATGCGTATCTGATTGATATTTAGTAGCTTGTCATCTTCCTCGTTTAAAAAATTGTAAGAATTGTTTCAGTACTTTATTATAATATGAGTTTAGATGGAATGTAAATATTCACCAATAAAAAAAAGTCCCGCTCCCGCTTGGCTTCATGTAATCCAATCCATTTTTTACACTTGCTCATTGATAGACATATGCTATTTCTATGGAGTACACTTAGCATTAGGAGATCAAGTTATTTGCAAACCAAAGCTATCTATGAATACTTTTTTTAAAAATATATATTTATGTATAAATTATAAAAATATTTAATTATATTCATATATTAATATATGATAATAATTTACAATATTATTTACAAACATACAAATGATTATTACATGGTTCAAATATTGAAAATACAACTTTAAATTTAATATATATAATTAAAATATTTCATGACATTAATTTTAGACATTCATAGATAAAAACGCATGTGATAATGTTACATAGAAGTGAAATTCCAGATTTATTTTTAATATAATTAAAATATGAACGATCTTGTTACCTATTGGTCGCTAATTATTTTTTCATATTTTTATATGGTTATCTTGTCTATTTTAACTTTTTCCATTTATTTTTAATCATTATCTATTTTACATCACAATATTTTCTCTTTTTTTAAAAAATTTTTTTTCTTATTTTCGTTTTTTTTTTACTTCTTGTTTTATGTTTTTCCAGACAAACTCTAATTATTAATTTTATTGTGAACCACAACAGCTTGGTCCCTTCTGACGATGGGGATTTGCTCCATTTTTGGAAGAATGCCGATCGAAAGCCAATGAAAACTATAACTCCCGCCCAGAAGCTTATTTTTCTTTCTTTATTGTATTTAGATGTTTGGAACTTTGGGGTCATTATAAGTTAAAATTCCAGCTAATTTCTAGATTACTTCTCATCCACGAGAGGTGCAGAGATTTGATTGTCCGCGTACGTCGACGTGTCAACGGCGTGTTTCCTAGATTAGTTCAATTTTCAGGCCATGCCATTGCCTGCAACTAGCGAAAGTGGCAGAGGGCATGTCATCTTAGATAAGTTATTCGAGCTTGAAATTTAGAGTGGAAGATTTGTCTCCATTTTAATATTTGGGAGCTCGAGCTTGTACCTTTAATACTTGGAATGATCTCTTTCTTTGATATTTTAAAAGCTTATAGTTTTTCTATTTGAATCCTATAAAAATTGTCTTCGAGCTTCATTATAAATGTATTGAAATGTAATGTACAATACCCAAAAATAAAAAAAAAAATTTCAAGGCATACACATATGCAGTTCTATTTGTAATTAATTTGTTATCCTCGATTGCTTATATGCTGAGTTTTCTCGCTAGTGTTGATGAAAATATATTTCAAAATTTTAAAATTTTTAATTAGATTATTTGTCATCTAAATGATTCGATAAAACATGTCCATCCAGCCACTTATTTTTTTTATTTAAATTTTTTTTTTCAAATCTAATAAATTTACTTATAAAGTCAACGTCTATACATATAACCATACTACCAAAAGGGAAACAAAAGTATAGTTCAGGCTCATACTCATGATCTTATGAATTCAAACTCTTTATTAATTTTTTTTGTCACATATTCTGTTAAGAAAACAAAAACCATAAGAACTGAGCTTGGAATGCCGTGTGTCGTGAGTTTAAACCGCCGTTTACCTCATGAGGGCGTTTCTTCGCGAGAACGGCTTTCTATCTCAAGAAGAATTTCTTGTAAAAATTAATTTTTTAATTTTTTTAAAATATAAACTCATATATTATTTAAAATATAATTTTAACCATTCATAATAAAAATAATTCAAATATAATGGAGAAAATTAAAAATTATGATATAAGGATATTAATGGTGTGTATATTTTTAGATCATAAATACTACAAAAAATAAGATTTGTATGATCTGAAACGTTAGATACATATATTTGGTTTAGACGAGTCTAAAAAATCTTTTTTATTTTGCTAAAATATAGTATATTAATTTTCATTTGCTATATTTGTAAAATCTATGATTTTTACATATTTAAGGTTGCCATAACATATGATTTTTTTAATTTTTATTATAAATGTTCAAAATCATATTTTAAATAATATGTGAGGTTAGGTTTAAAAAAAATTAAAAATAAATTTTGAAAGGAATTCCTGTTCAGATAACGGGAACTAGAAGCCATCTTCTTTCATCCCTCGTGTGATGTGCCGAAGTTGTACTCTTCTATGAGCTTTAGGTCTTCTATTTCGTAAAAGAAATTTTATAATGGTATTTAAGGGGGTTTATTTGTAAGATAAAATGAATAAAAATGATGTAAACTCTTTGAGCTTGGTCGCAATGTATGTTGAAATGAGATATAATATAAAAAAAAAAAAAACAAAAATCATCTCTATTTTTCAATATTTCTTAAATTAAGATTCATGAGTGTTAGTTGCATAACTGGCACACGATGGTAACTTTTTTCAACACAGTCGCTGACACTGATTAAAACAAATGTTTGTACGCTAGAGTTTGTATATATGGTTTTTTTTTTAAAAAAAGTTTTCTTACATCTAAACCATTCCGAATATTTCCATAAAAAAATCATTCCAAATATAAACTGATGTATATATTTATTATGTCGAAAATCATTTTGTTCGGAAACTTATTTCTTATAAATATATACCATCATTTCATGGCGAATATGATACCATTAACATTGAAAAATAAATACATAATGTATGAAATATATTAAAATATTTAATTATTGTCATCATAACCAATTAGATATAGATGATCTAAATATTAAAAAATCTTACGAAAATTCAAAAAAAATTATTTCTATTTGTTCCCCTTGTGAACAAATATGTTTAAGTAACCTTCCCTTTCGTATTTGTAATTTTGGGCTTGTTCATAGCATTCTGTCGGATGGATTGAAATGAAGATTTGATTGCTTTTTCCCATGTAATTTGTCGTTTTCAAATACATAATAATTATATTTTTCTTATTTCCGAATATTAAATTTTCGTTCCCCAATCGAAAGCATCCCTCACCCGTCCCAATCAAGTCCATTGGCACAAATCTCATCAGTTCATGCTTCCAAACAGGCCACTCTTTTTCTTTTACATTTCCGCGATTGTCCGGGTCACGAGTCAGTCCAACGTCGGAACATCTGTTGTCGTTTTCTTTGCGCGTGTGGTCCCCACGCACGCGGCCCGATTACTTTGGAAGCGGTTTGTCCTGGCCGAATGATTTGATATCTGTCTTCCTCCATATTAAAATTGTGCAGACTTGATGCTTGGTATCTATCAAGCATCAACGCTGTTCGTAAAATCCAATTTGCTTTTAAAAATTCGAACTGATCAAGGACATTCTTGGCCTGGCCGGTTTTCTCTCTTTAAACAAAATAGTACTATGACTTGTTGGTAAAAATTTTCGTACAAGTATTTATAAAATTTTTATTTCAGGATAGAAAAGGCATCACCTGGCATATACTAGCATTTATATATTTTAGATTTTTTAAATAAAGCTTTAGGGCGTTAGTCTTTTTTCGATAAAAATGTAGTACGATGAAAGTTATAATTAAGAGAAAAGATAATAAAAATAAAATAGATAAAATATAATGAAGTAAATAAATTGAACATTTAACATATAACCTTTTACACAAGCACACGTTCACTTGCACTAGCATTAATTATCCAGTCATTCAAGTGTTAAGTGTCTCATTTTCTTTTCGAGTATATCGGAACCTCGTTATATCTATGTACTTGCTTCCACGTTAAGATAAACATGCAATGTTGCATATTAAGTATTGGCTCTATAAGCTATTACCTAAAATTCAAGTGGAAATTAAGCTATTCATGAATTTCCAAATTTGCAACGTCTAGATGAATTGTCACCAAATTGATAATAGGAGGCAATAGTTTGGGTCATACTTAATCACTACAACAAAGTGTAGCAATATAGTATTAAAACAAAAGGGGCAATTTTTTTTATTACATTTGTCGCTTTTAGGCTATTGTTAACGCGCATAAGCTATTGGTACCACTTGGATGATGAAGTGGTTGATGTGAATATATGCAGAGTAGGAGGTTCAGAGTTTGAAATTAGGTAGAGGCATTTGCCTCGTCTATCCTTCAATTGGATTTTTCTCTATTAGTAGCTTGGTTGTCAAGAGAGTGACCGCATAAAAAAAAGCCCATGAGCTACTTGTTTAGAACATCTAATGAAATATCTTGATAAAAAAGTGTATTGAGAAATTTAAGATAATATTGGGACTTAAAAATTAGAGCATTAGAAATGAAAAAAAAAACAATAAGATTGTTAAATATGAGCCCTCCCTCACTGAGAATTTATTAGGTATTGGGAAATGAAAAATAGTTCAGAAAAAAAAGAAAATTACTATTGTAACAGAATAAAATATTTTTTTAGAATTAAAAAATCTCATTTTGTTCCGTCTAATTGGGTGATGTTAATATACTAAATGATAACATTAATAAAGAGAACCGATAACACATTAACAACAAAATGATAGACACTAAAATTTATTGTCATTTGGATTTTTTTTATTTTTTTTTGTCGTGGTGAATTTGCCTTTTCGCCCGGTAGGGCTCATTTAGCACAAATTAATTGCAAAGAGTAAGTGTTTAGCATCCACTTGATTTCTTGAAATTAATTTTTGGTAGTCGAGGTTCCATGCAACCGGCCCAAAAACATATATATTTTTTATTTTCGTAGTTTTTTCATGGACAAATAAAATTAAGTGTATTAAATTTATAAACTAATTTTTACAATTTTGGAATTTTTTACGTATTTGTTTTGGATTTTTAAACGTAGTGACGTTTCCGTAATTTTCTACTACCAAAAAATTACGAAAATATCATTGTGTTTAAAAATTCAAAATAAATACTTAAAATTTCAAAAATGGTAAAATTTAGTTTATAAATTCAATATACCTAACTTGTCAATAGAAAAACTTGGAAAAAAATTAAAAATTGGGCCGGGTGCATGGCTGCCTCCCATGCATCCTGATGTAAAAGATACGGCCTCTTAGTTATGCCGCTTTATTATAAATCATGCGTGAATTTCCAAATTCATTGTCTGGTGGGACGCAGCCATCCGTTAACTAAATACCTAAGATTGGTTGGGAAATCATAAAAACACCAAAAGATTCAATAATGCTTGCATGTACAGAAACACTCAATATCGATTGGGTTATCCGTGGGAAGGAATGAAGAAAATTAAAGACAAGATGGAGTCGGCGTAGCAATGAAGTCTCAGGTCTGTCCAATGAATGGAAATCAAAGGCCTGTACAATAAATAATTAATTAGTTGGTGGTACACTGCTACGAATTTTCGGGCTATATTTTTGTTACCACTTAAGTTCAAAATAAGGGAATCCCAAGATTTATGACAAGTTTACTTCGCAAGCATTCTTCGACTGGAAATTATTTGAAACAAATAAGGTAAAAGTTCTATTGATGTGATTGATGTGACCATACCGAAACTTCCAATGTTTCTTCCATAATCAATGCATTAGGCTCTAAGCGATATTTTAAACATGGGATAATTAAGCATCAATTTGATACTGTATTGGACTTCAACTGATCATATAAACATGAGATAATTGGGCATTAATTTGATATTCTGTAAAAGTTTAAAAATTAGTTTTTTAAGAAAAAATTATATTCCATATGGATCTTCAGTTTCAGTCGTTTTAATATTTTCAAATTTAATTGCTTTCTACTAAAATAAAATTATGAGTTCGGTTTTCGCATATGTGCTGTACTTACAAATTTTGGTGAAATTGCAAGCCTATCATCACTTTTGCAAAATTTGCAACCCTACTTACAAAGTTTGTCTGAAATTACAAATGTGCCAACAAAATATAATAATATCCTTGTAGATATATAAAATATAAGAAAATATCTTTAAAATACACATAATTTTTAAAATATTTTTTTGACATTAAATAGATTTATTTCATTGAGGAATATTTTTAATAATAAATTATTTTAAATTCTCAATGTACTCTATAGTTTTATTTGTTATGCAGATAATCATTTAAAAAAAGTTTAGGGTTTTAGGTGCTTACAGTTTCAAGCAAACTTTATAAGTATGGACACCAATTTCATAACAATCATGAGACGCCAGCAACCTTGACCAAACCTTGTAATATGAACGTAAAAGTCCTTTTTTTTTAATGCAAATTCTTGCTATACCTATGTCCAAAAATAATTAAAATGTGCTCATAAATGTTAACCTCTTATTTTTTGTAGCTCATGATAAGTTCGATAAATTTAACCCTCGTTTTTGTAAATCAAGATACTTTTGATAAATTTAGTCTATACATTATATTTGTATTTACTTAAGATATCAAAAATCACTTTAATTGGATAACTTAGTAAGCACCGATAAGCATAAATTCTAAGCCCATGAATTTGCACTAAAATTGTTTATAGCCCACTAAAGTATAAAATTAACGTTTATTTTTAGTATCTTAACTAAATTGGCATTAATAAACATAAAGACAGGTTTTTTTTGATAAATTCAACCTTTATTTGAACAAAAAGCAACTCTCAGAATACGGCTGATTTTATAATATAATGTATAGAATTTATCAAAAGTATCATATTTTATAAATACTTAGAGGTCACACTATCATATGTATAACTAAAAATATTTTCAAATATTCATATCCACATTTATGATAAGTTTAATTTCATCCGCATAACATCAACTTGTGTAAAAAGCTATAGCCTATTGGCATAAGAGAAAATAAGTCTAAAGTTTACGTAGCTCTCATGGGGCCGGTCACATAACAATTTTTATTTTTACAATAAGTATTATCTTAAATATATACAATTAATATATCAAATTTTACCATTTTTGGAGATATATATTTTTTAGAATTTCAAAGCTATAGATATTTTTAATCATTTTCAGAAATGCTAAAAATATACTTATATCCCAAAAATGTAAAACTTAGTATATTAATTAAATGCATGTCGTCATTATCATCATCACAATCATAAGTCATTTCCCACTTAGGTAGGGTCAACTGCATGAATTCTGCTGTATAATTTTGTAAAATTAAAATATAAAAAATAAGTTATGTTGTTCGGATGCATGGATCATGCCTCGATATAATGTTGTTCATATGCAGTTGGCCCCATGGGAGCTCGCACGCTTCCGGCCACCGAAAACTATCATTTTAAATGTATTTAATTAAAGGAGTTGTTTCTATGAAACCCTTCTTCTATTTTAATTTTTTTTTACTGATGATGAAAAATTTTCTTCATCTATTTTATTTAGCATCATTGTCATTATCATATAAATTCTTTTATTTGTTTAGTCTAATTATGTATGCGATCCATCCATAAATGTGCAAAATCCAAAAAATACACAGATTCGCCATTTTTGAAGATTAAGCACAAGACTAGCAAAAATGCTTCTCCGTTTGAAATTCTAAAAAAATATATACTTATATATCTCCCGAAGTGGTAACACTTGGTATACACAGTTAAGTTAATAGTTTTTAATAAAAAACAAAAAATAGATTATGGATTAGGATGCATGGGAGCAAATGGTATAATGGCTCCATATGATGAAGGGTTTGGCTTTTCTGTAGCAGGGATAAAAATGAAGGTTTTTTTTGTGTTATCCAATCTATTTTAGCCACCTTAATGATGATGCTGGACCCCCTCCACTTGTTTACCTAAGAAGTCAAAATTCATTTTGAAAATCAAGGATGTGCAATATGCATGGCGTTATTTGAAAAATGTAAAATAAATATAATAAAACGAATTGAATTATATATTAATTTTAGGACAAATTCTATGGATACTTGTGAATTTTACCACTGATTTCAAATATATCCACGAACTTTTAAATTTTCTAAATATACTTCCGTATTTTTCCTAAAATTCCAATTATATCTATGTTGTTATGAATTTGTTAAAGGTGCTATTAACCTATTGTGAAATAATAAATATACCCATAACTAAGTATAATCTAATAGCTAAAAATGTATATTCTAATAAATTTTTAGTACTTATGTAGTTATAAAATCATATATTATTTGATTTTGAATTTTTGACTTTAAGTAAATAAACTCAAAATTAAATAAGGGCTTAGGCGTATTCATTATTTCAAGGTAGCCTAACAAATCTTTTCACATAACCCTTATGACATAGGTATAAGTTAATTTTTGAATAAAATATGCAAATTTATTTGAAATTTTTAAAAGTTTATGAATATAAATGAGATTACAAATAATTTTATGGGTATACAAGGAATTTACTGTTAATTTGTAAATTATACTTTTTAATATCTAAAAATTTAGAACGTCGCTTCTATGTGGATTAAATGATTGTATAAATTATTATTATATTTTAATGCATTTGTGAATTGATTTAAGCAATTTTCATCATTTATACATGAATATATATGAGTAATATTCAGGTGTAGCGCACTCGTACCATAATTATGGTACAATTATCTCAAAATGAGCCTCACATGATTATATAATTATAATCTACTTTATCCATTGTATTTAGAATGATGTATTTTATTACCATACCAATTTCTTTTCCGATTGGATATGTGTATGGACCCCATCTGAAAATGGTACGAATTTAACATAATAAAATAGTTTAATATAAATGACAATTTTAAAGTAATTTTTTCAACATGTGAACTATTTTCTACAAAATTTATATATAAATAAATAATTGTATAAAATTTCATTACATTCTAATATATGTGTGACCCTTTTTGGTCAAATGTGTGTGTTTCTATATATATATATATATGGGCTCCACTTCTATTTAACCAGATTATATAGAAGTGAACTTACGTAACCTTTTCGAAATCTAAGATTTTGATCTTTGATAAAAAATTCTAATCCATCAATTGTATTTAACATCATTTGTTTACTTGCGGGATGAAGTTTTATCTCAATCAAGTATATTTATGGGTTACATATATCAGAAAATATATATATTCATTTGTAAATTATGAAAAATACTAAAATGTTAATTTTAAAGTAATATTTTCGAAATTTAACCTATCTAAAATATTATTTCTACGTGAATAAAAGATTTTACAAAGTATTATTACGTTATAATACATGTATAAAAAGATCTAAATATTTTTTATTATTTACACATGAATATATATTTTTGAATAAATTTGGCCCATAAATACACTTAATTGGGATCAAACTTGGTTTTCTAAATAAACAAATGATATTAAATATAATGAATGGATTAGATTTTTTTTATTAAGAATCAAAATCTTAAATTTTGAAGGAGTTACATATATCCGCATCTATGTAACATGATTATATAAAAGCGAGATCAGATGTATACATATAAAGCAAATGTCTAAGCAAATGTCCTCATCTGTGTGTCAGATTCTCGATTCAAATCTTGTGGTGAGTATTGTCATGTAATAAAAAGATCATTTTTGGTGTCTCGATAAAATAAATTAAGCTAAGTAGTTAATTTTTTATTTTTTTTCATAAAAATCAGCCTCATTTACCGATTATGGGGGTGTTTGGCAATGAAAAAAAGTTTTCACTTAAAACTTTTCAATCTAAAACTTTTCATTCTCTACAACTCTTCTATTTTTTAATTATTTTTTTTACATCTTACAACACAAACTACTCTACTTTTCAATCATTTTTACACAATTACCTATACAACTAACCTATCTATTTTAACTTTATTCTCTTTACTCTTCATATCACATCATTTGACAACTTTTATTCTTTAAAATTTTTCACCAAAAAATTTATTCATTCCCAAACACACCCTATATGACAAACTTCAACCCAAGTTACATTGGAGTGGAAACTAAGATCAACCAAACAACTTTTCTTTGGCACACTATCTTTACTGCAAAGCAAGAGATTTTCATTTCCAATTTTTAAAATAAGGGTTCGTTTGTAACATGTACCAATAAAATAAATTTTCGCTTTATCCTATCTATTTTTTAATATGATTTGACATTTTAGTTACATAACAACCTTAATTTTTTAATTATTAATTGTACTTCCTAATATTCTTTTTACATCGATCCATATAATTACGCCAGCTGTCTATTTTAATTTTAATATATTTTAATTATTAATTGTACTTCCTAATATTCTTTTTACATCTATCCATATAATTACGCCAGCTGTCTATTTTAATTTTAATATATTTTCCAACTTTACGAAACAATCTTAAATTTTAATTCTAACTATACTTCCTAATAGTTTTTTTACATCGATTCATATAGTTATTTTAATATTTTTTCTTAATTATCAACTCCGTTATATCACATCAATTCTTAAGAATTTTTACCGTTACCACTTTTACTTTTACTTCTACCTGTTTAGTAATGAATAAAACTTTTGATGAAAAGTTTTAGAGAGTAAAAGTTGTCAAATGATGTGATATGATAGGAATAATGATGAGTAGTAAAAAGGATAAATTTAAAATAGATAAGTTAGTTACGTGGATAATTGTGTAGAAATGATTAAAAAGTAGGATAGTTGTATAGGAAAGTGCAAAAAAATAATAAAAAAATATGATAATTGGAAAGAGTAAAAAGTTTTAACTCGACATTTTCTATCAATTGTCAAACGCACCCTACATATTTCCAATTTTACGAAGGTTAAAATATTTTACGAAAATTTTGGAGGGGGGGGGGTTGGTTACATAACAACTTTAATTTTTAATTATTAACTGTACTTCCTAATATATATTTTTTACATCGATCCATGTAATTACGCTGTCTGTTTTAATTTTAATATTTTTTTCTTAATCATCACTCTGTTATATCACATCAATTTTTAAGAATTTTTACCATTCCCACTTTTACTTTTTCCCAAGCGAAACCTCATTTATAATTTTAAATAGTTTCCAAATTTGCGGAGGTTAAAATATTTTATAAAAATTTGGGGGTTCACTTGCCTGTCCACAAGTACATATGTAGATCCATCCAAATAGGATATGGCTACATCTATCAATCCAGCCCATATTCAGTCCTCATTTGAAGTCCAAATTAAAATCGGAAAATTGATCATCTGACTCGATCTCAAATGATACATACACTCTCCAAAAGTCATCTAAACTGATGGATACGACAGCGACCTGGAACCGTGTTTCACAGGCTGTGCCATTAGATCTTTATTGGCTGGATTATGATATATGGATGGTTTTCTTTCGTTCACCCAACCAGCTGAGTTTTGTAGGTACGTTGTTGTTGTCTCTAACATACTAATTTCGCTGCCCCGCAGCGGATACAAATATAATACAACTGATAATACCAGAATGGAAAGTGGAAGCCAGCGAGTCGGACCGTCGTACAACCTCAAAATAATAATAACAATGATAAAAATCCATGGCATGGGTCCGCTGCCGGCTCATTCATTCGATTCCATCCGGAATAACCGGGTCGGGCATATGGATTGGATACATGAGAAGTTAATATTAATACTAACTTTAATCCATCTGAAAGTTCCTCAAAAATAATCCTAATTCATTTATTTATATGGGGTCAGACATGTGGGTAATGGCGTAGTCTCTATTGTAATAAAAAAAAATTAATCTGAATTTGTTTATAATCTATTTATGGAGACATCACCTTTAATCCTAATCCATTTAACATAAACGAATCCAATTGCAAGTTTGGTTGGTTGCTAATGAGTTAAATAATAAAAAATGAAAACGATAGTAAAATGTAACTGTAAACAATCAACAAAGGCATATACGTCATTGATATGCTTAAATTTAGAAGGTCAATTTTCATATTGATTTTTAATTGGAATGTTGGTTTCATTTTCAATAATTATGCATAACTAGTAAAACAAATATTAATAAAAATATTAACTATTTTACCTCATTAGTTGTAAATGGGTTATTTTGATCAATATGTTGAATATATTGGAAACATGATTGATAGGTTGGATGATCTTAATCAACGATGAGACCATTTATTTAAACCGAAATACTTCTTGTAAACTTCTTTTCTATGTAATCCTTTTTATTTTTAATATCAAGATAGTTGATGAAAAATTCACACAATCCATTAGATTTAACATAATTTATATATTATGAAATTTCATTTGTCTAATATCATTGGATACGAGCCTCATCTACAAACGTATAAAATCAACTTAATGAAATGATTTAACATTAAATATTAATTTTTAAATATTAATTATATATGGATAAATAATTCTATAAAATATTATATATATATATATATAAATGGATCTAAGTATTTTTTCTAATTTATACATGATTATACTTATTTTTGAGCAAATGTAGTCTCTGCGCATCTTGAATTTAAATGAAACTTGCTCTATATAAACAAATGATGTTAATGAATAAATTTAATTTTTTATGGAATATCAAAACCTCAAAAAAGAAAAAGGATTACATGGAACTGCTCTTATATAACCGGTCACATAGAAGCAAACTTGCAATTTATATATGTTAAATGGGCGTGACCACTTCTATATAACCTCATCTATTTTTAATATCTAAGTATTTAATGAAAAATTCACCTTATCTATTATATTTAGCATTAGCCTCAAATCGGAATTTTCCAGTTAGCTCACGGGGCTGACCCTAACCCGGTCATATACCTCTAACCTGGACGGCCACCAATAGTTGGCTGGCTCTCTGGCTTTTTTACTCAAACAGCAATGCGGCAAGGCATGCCAGTCAAGTTACTCATCAACATTCTGCCGGTTTTGCATTTCTTTTTGGTGGATGGAAATCCATTCATTTCCGCAATCTCAGGCAGGCCCAGATCCCTTTTTTCCCCACCCCCCTCGGAGACATTTGATTTTAAAATCGATGATGCAGCTAAAGCTAAAAATGCTAAATATTGGATAGAAGGAGAAATGGAACTCAATATATATAATTGAAATATTTGATTAAAACATTTTTCGTGGGCTGTCCTCACCGGTGACCAGCCGATTCTGCTCCTCAGGTCGGGGCACATCATTGGATGGATGGCCAAGAAAACATGAAGCGTGATGGATGGGTTACGGGGTGTAAGTTTCGAAGACGCACCTTTTTACTGTAGTGCTTGTACCTGTGCCTATTATTACACTGAGGGAGCTGGTCCCAATGAATTACTTAATTAAGAAGAGGGTGGATTATATTATTAAAATTGAACGGAAAAATATCTCTTTCATTTTTAACATTTAGACGATTGATGAAAAATTCATTTCATCTATTGTATTTAGCATCACTTATATTATCATGAGAACTTTTTAATTTGTCTAATATTATTGTAAATAGGTCATATCTACAAACATGCAAAATCAACGTAATAAAATAATTTAATATTAAACATCAACTTTTAAATAGTATTTTCAATATTTAAACCATCTAAAAGATCATTAATATATTGATAAATGATTTTATAAAGTATTATTATATTATAATACATATGTGAATGGATCTAAATATTTTTCTTAATTTATAGATGAATGTATCTATTTTTGAGGAAATATAACATATGCACATATTGCATTTGAATGAAATTAGTATCATAACTAAACAAATGATGTTACATATAATAAATGAATTGAATTTTCTATCAAACATCAAAATATTAAAATTTAAGAGCACTATGTGGATTCACTTTTATGTAACCCGATTTTATGTAGAAGTAGGCTTGTTAAAATTTAATCACTTGCTTACCCTTGAATCAATATCCCTTTCTAAAGAATAGTGCGCTTAGAAATAATGAAACAAATGAAATCAAACAATTAACTCCACAAGTAAGCAAAATATATAATGTGTGTTTTGGAAGTGATAAAATTTTTGACATAAAAATTTTAAAATTAGAAAAAGATTATGTTATATAATAAAGTAATGAAAAAAATACAAAAAATAAAATTAAAATAGATAGATTAGTTGTATAGATAGTTATATAGAAATGATTGAACTATAAGTTAATTGTATGAGAATATATAAAAACTGATAAAAAAAATAAAACAGAAAAATTGAAAAATTTTAAATTGAAAAATTTTAAATTGAAAAATTTTAATTTTAAAAGTTTTAGTGCAAAACAAGCAAGCCGACAGTAGTTTGTGTCAATTACCTTACTATACTTTTTCAAGCATACACCCCAATATTCATGGGTCATGAATCGTTCGAATTGCATGGTAATTGACGCACATGAATTATTTATTATTATCATTGTTGCTGTTGTTATTATTCTCAGTGTTCCATTAAAAATCTGCAATAGGTGCTACGGAGTTGAGCTACGACCCTGCTATTATGCATTAGACGTTGATTAATGACTCAAGCTCTAATCCATCCTTCAATCGGCCAATATAAAAAACCTGCTGAGGAATTTGCATCCTACAGTCTCAAACATGTCGATTCTTGGATTTTTGTTCTCCTTTAAGATTTAACCATCTAGCCAAGGCATGAAATAATAAGTAATGCTGCATAACAGTGCCGCGCATGCTGGGTTTTCAAGAGAGAGAATCCAGCTGTAGTAACACTCGCATAGTTATAAATATTCACAATGCGTACTATTTTTGTTAATAGGAATGGACCTATCATGTATTCATGTCTCTTTTTCTCTTTCTTCTCTGTTTTTTTTCCTCAAAAAAAAAAAAAAAAAAAAAAAGGAAAAAGATCGATTCCCAACACTAGCATTTTCCCGCGGCCACTGACCATAGACAATCCAATGTTTTATAATTAACATGCCCTGCAAAAAGAGAGTTGAGTGCACCCTTGGACATCATTGGAACAGAGATTTTGCTCATCGCTGACGAACTCGGCCACTGAAAAATCAAATGGAGATTGTAGTGGGTTTAGTTTACGAACTTCCTGGCAAATCATTCCATCAATGCCCTCAATGGCCAGGAAGACTATGCCTCATCCATTTCCCTCAATAAATCAGTCTTCTCTCTCATCAGATTCCCAGTTCCCTGATGCCCCGTACCGAAACCAGGCACCATCGGTGGCCGCATGAACCGAACTTGTGAAGGCCCAGAAGCAAGTAATCCACGATGATGAAATGGCCATGGGTTTTGAGAATCATTTGAAGACGAAGGGATGTTGGATTGAGGTGCATTCGTGCCACTCTTTGGCTCTCTTTCAAATCTCTGCTTCAAATCAGAAGTCTCAGAGGGAATCTCATTCTTCTTAGCTACACGAACAGGCTTCTGAAAATTTTCTCCTTCTGATCCCAAGACAGTAGTATTCTGATTATATGAGACCTTGTGTTCCGTATCCAAAACTCCAAGTGGCATCAACTGCGGATCATGACAGCTACTTCTAGTGTTTCCCTCCTCTTTACATCTGGTTACAGATTCCACCTGTGAAACACATGGTTTACTTCCTTCTAGCAGTTTAACCTTGTCTGGTTGAACAGCTGAAAGAGAAATGTCAATGGCATCAACTCTGGTATTAGAAGAACGGGCAGAAGAAATCATGGTCATGGGAAATGCCTTCTCTGGGGGAACAGCTGGCGTGTAGTTGGGTGGGAGCAGATCATCCCAATTCTCTAAAAGCTCCTTGTAGACCTTACGGAGAGTAACTTCAGTGAGGCCAGTTACCTTACATATCTCAGCCTGAGTTTTGCGTTTATCTTCTAATTGGCAAGCAAGATATATGGCAGCGGCAGATATACTGATGGGATTCCTACGTGTGCAGAAGCATTTGTTGACTACGACTTCTCCAATGTGGGCAGCAAGCTCCTGAGATGATCAGGAGAGAACCAAAAAAAGAAAAAAGAAAGTGCATTTGGAGCGAAAGTTTTAGGAAGAAAATCTCAAAGCTTGAGAATTTTTTTTTTTAATTTTAAATGTAAGGCGTTAGTAGTTGAGCCATTAAAAAAAAAAAAAAAAAGACTACCTGAGCTGACTTGTTAAGTTGGAGAAGAGTGCAGAATCTAGGCATGTGAACTGCTATGGAATTGCTGTTGATGGGTTGACTCAATTTCAGGGCTTCACCAAGTATTTTAATGTATTTTCCGATCTCCTTCTGAGGAAGGTTGGCTGCAGTTGATATTTCCTGTTCAAAAAGAGGAGTTAGCTAGCGTTGGCAACTACTAACAATAAATCCACACTGAGTTTAACAAAGGGATGCAGAATCAAATGTGGGAAAGAAATTGTAAGGAGTGGAGCCATGTGGTTGAGGCCTTCTTTCCATTTGAAGGTTCCTCAAGCCAGACAACGGGCAAATTTCATCGACGTCTGGAGCATGCAACCACACATGGGACCGACCAATTTCACATGATGAGAATGGATCTTCTGATCTTCGACAGGGAAGAAACCAATCTTCGGAGTTCAGGATAGAGTAGATTTTCAATTACGAGCAAGTAATAATGGGACGGGTCCCTTTAACCAGGCAACAGTTGGAAGGTCCAACCATCGATTGGTGGTTGCTGCAAAATGAAGGCCAAGTAAGCTGGGAAGAATTCCTCAAAGCTCTTAAGGTCTCATTCAACAAATTTTCGGGAATTAGCTAAAGTGAGCAACTATCAAGGGGATCCAATCGTATGCACCCGGGTGCGTGCAGCCTCAACGCACCCGGGTGCACACGATTGGGTTCCACTATCAAGACTCAAACAATGGGGTGATCTGCAAGATTATATCCAGGATTCCCAGAGGCTGTCAAACCAGGTGGTGGGATGGCCTGGCCTTTTGACAGGCTGATCAGATGGTTTAATGGAGATTTGAAAAACCAACTCGGGCTAAATTGAGTTATAGGAATCCCACCTCACTGAGGAATGAGGATAGCCAAGGAAGCGGCACTGCAGATTGAGAAAAGCAAACAGAATTGAAGCTGTGGATCTGGGCAGTAACCTAAGATAGTCAACTGATGTAGTCCCCCATTAGAAAGATAAAGAGCCCAAGCAAGACAAAAGAGTAGGTAACCATACTGCCCAAGAGGGTCAGTTGGGAGGAGATGAAGAGCAGAAACGATAAAGGGTTGTGCATGCATTGTGCGAAAAAATTTGTGCCAGAACAGCTGTGTTAAGCCCAGTATGCTAATAAAGTGAATAATTGTAAATACAATGAGTGGAGTAGATTTTTTATTCTGAATCAAGTCAGCCCCACAACGTATGGACTGCACTGTAATTATGGTGCAGTTGGAATGCACTTAAATAAATTCATATATATGTGTATATATCCTTCAAATCAAAGAATCAAAACAACCTTCAAGAGACACAGGGATCACAGAGGATGACATGGCAGAGCAAGGGGCACATGATGGGAACATCAATGGGGATGTTGAAATTTTCTTTCACACCTTGGTTGGGTCAATGGATAGCAGGGCCATGAAGGTGGTTGAAAAGGTTAAGAGGCAGAGTGATTCAATTTTGGTCAACAGTGGGAGCTGCCACAATTTCATCAGCCAGAGGGCAGCCAAGAGGCTCCACTGCGACAAAAGCTGAACAAAAACATTTTGGGTGATGGTAGCTAATGTTGGGAGGATCAGCTGTGATGGGTGCCACAAAAAGGTACTCCTAGAACTTTTGAGTTGTTCCTAGGAGCTTGAACTATATGTGATAGCAATGGGAGGAGTAGGCACTGTGCTCAGAATTCAGTGGCTAAGGAAATCAGGGCGAGCCGTGTGTGATTGGGAACTGCTCAACATGGAATTTCAATATGGGAATAAGAAGTCATCCTTAATGGGGGATCACAACATGAAATGGACAACTCTTCCGGTTGGAACTCAAAACAGCATCAAGATCACACCATCCTCAACACTCACAGCAACAGGTGGGCCACAAGGAACATGATGGCTTAGCAACTCTCCTCCAATAGTTCGAAGACATGTTTGGGAAGCCTACAAGCCCCACCCAGCAGAGCCCATGATCATGGAATCACTAAATCAAACCCCAACTCACACCAACAAACAGAAAGCCCTACACGTAGCCCCATATCCAACAATCTAAAATTGAAAAAATCTCTGAACTACTTGATAAAGGGTGGATAAAGCCCAGTGATTCCCCATATTCCTCACCCGTAATCCACTTTTGGAAAAAAAAAAAAAAAGAGGATGGTTCATGGCGCTTCTGTATTGACTATGCACTAAATGACACTACTGTCAAAGACAAATTTCCTATTCCCGTGCTTGATGAATTATTAGATGAATTGCATAGGACAGATTTTCTCTAAGCTGAACCTCTGACTGGCTATTGTTGAAATAAGGATAAAGCCGACAGATGCTCATACAACTGCGTTTTGCAGACATTAAAGGCACTATGAATACTCAGTCATGCCCTTTGGGTCATGCAATGTTTTGGCTACATTCTAAGCACTCATGAATGATGTCTTTGGACCATTTCTAAGGCATTTTGTAATAGCATTCTTTGATGACATCTTTATATATGGTTGGAATCGGCAGTCTCATTTTGGCCATGTGCAATTGGTTTTAGAAGCATTGGGGCACTCAGTAAGTACAAACCATAATTATCAGAGGTCCAAGGCATACACTCAGGGCGCAGGCCTAATAAAAGCAAGGTTCACCTTATATAAAATTTATCCAAAAAAAGTAGGGCCTAAAACAAGTGAATAAAAAATAGGATTACCATTCAAAAGGCAAATATAGGATAAATTACAATTATAAATAGTAAAAACACAACTCAAACTTACCATATCACAATCATAAATTCCAATTCAACAAATTAATACGATTTAAAAGCATCATTAGATTCATAATGCAAAGAAAATTCAAGGTTCGTCATTTTTAAGAAGTTCTTCTCCGTTTTTGAAAAATGTTTTTTTTGATGAAGCTGCAAATCATGTGCCTTGGGCTTGGCCCATAGGCATGTACCATAAGTGGGCCTTATCAAAAAAGTGCATCTTCAGTGCCTCCTGGGCGCATGAGGTGCGCCTAGCATAGCTTCGACAACAATGAGGTGAATATGAGGAAATGTTTGTTTGGATGTGAGAAGGTTGGTTATCAAGGTCACGTCATCAGTGGAGCAGGGCTGGAAGCTGAACCTTAACAGGTGGCAGATTAGGGATTGACCTACACCAAAGACAGTGAAACAGTGGAAAGGATTCTTGGGCTTAACAGAGTAATACAGAAAATTCATTCAAAACTACCAACTATAGCCCCTGTCACTAATCTCCTTAAGAAAGATCCATTCAAGTGGTCTCCAACTGCTCAACCTGCCCCTGGACAATCTAAAAAAAGCAATGATGTTGCCACCAATTTTACAACCAAAAGATGTTTGAATCAGTGGTGCATATTGGCATGTGCTTTCTGATTATTAGGCAAAATCAGCACTCAAAAGCACATAGAGAGGAAGCATCAAAATATAATTTCAGCAAAAAGCGCATCCTGAAATTCTCTTCTGTCGAAGTTGCTCTTCATACACAACCGCAGTCAGAGACTAAGGCTTTGTTTGGTGTTGCTTTTTAAACTGCTTTTGCTTCCAAGAAGCAGCTGTCGGCTCTTTAGTCAGCTGCAAAAAACTTCACTAACGTAAAAGCGATCACTCATATTGCCAAACGGTATTTTAATATACCGTGGTGCATTTTTCTAAATGCTCAGAAGTACTCTCAAACAGTGGAGCCAAATGGATTCTAAATCTACCCACAAGAAAGAACTAATGCCAGTAGTCCTTGGGGTCCGCAAATGGCAAACCTACCTCTTAGGCAGCAAATTCACTGTGCGTCCGACTTCAAATTCCTTCTCGAGCAGAAAATTGCTATTTCCGAATAACAAAAATAGGTTCCTAACATCGAATACAGAAAGGGGTCCTGCAGTCAAGCTGCCTATAGCCTATCAGGCCAATTGGAACTGTGCCACATTACAAGTCTATCGTCTCCGTTGAATGACCAAGTGAAAACAGAGGCGGATGAATCAACGTTCCTCAAATGGTATGAATCGATAAATTTGAATAGAGGGCAGGCCAGAATCGATGAATTCGAAAAGAAAAGAAATGGAGGAGAAGAGACAGTCAGTAGTGGTACGGACCTGCAGTGTCCTTGGTTGCTGCGCCTCTCGGATGGCATGGACAAGGGCTGCAGTGGCAAGCGCCTCGACGCTGCGGTTTCTCAAGCAGGTGGTGGAAGAGCAATCGCGGAAGAGATGGAAAGCGTGGTCGGAGATGTCGCTGTCAACGCCTAATATGGAGGCAACATCCACGATCTGGAGGTAGGCGCGGAGATTATCGAGGGCAATCCCAGAAGAGGAGCAAGTGGATGATTGGTTGTGGGTGGGGGGATGATTAGGAGGAAGAGGAGATGAGGAAGGAGGAGGAGGAGAGTCAAGGAGGAGGGAGCGCTCAAGTTGGGCAAGGTGGCCAGAGAAGGAGAAAGAGGAGGCAGCGAAGATGGGAGTGGGTTGGAGAGACCAAGTGGAGAAGGCGGTGATGAAGCCGCCGGTAGGCTCGAAGGGATCGTCGTCGTCTTTTTCATCGTTATTGTCATGAAGTGGGAAGAAGAGATCGGGAGTAACGAGGGAGAGCGGGGAGTCATCGGCTCGGATGAAGAAGAGATCGTGGGGTTGGGTTTGTATCTCCTCCACCACTCGACCGCATGAACTGCACTCCCTCGCCCACCTTCCCCATCCCCATTCGCACTTCCCCTGCACCCCACCCTCACTGCAGCAATATGGGCACCTCATCCCTCCCTGCCTCCCTCCCTCCCTCTCATCTTACCCCACGTGTAAATATAATGCATCAAGCAGCGAGACCTGAAACGTATCATGTTGAGTGGATGAAGGCTGGGGTAAAAGTTTTCGCGTATTTTTTTTATTTTTTTGATGCAACTATTAATTTAAATATATTGAACATCTATATCAATTTTTACCAATTTTGAATACTTTTAGATATTTATTTTTTATTTATATTTGCTTTTAATTTTTTTTTAAAATATCAAAAACAAAAATCTAAAAGTCTTCAAAAATAAAAAAAATTGATATACATATTAAATACATATAAATTAATAATGATATAAAAAATTTCAAAAATAAAATATAAATTTTTTGCACATGGGTGAACTAAGATGTGGACTCTAAACGTTTTGTAACCTGATTTTATACATGTGAATGCACTTAGTTTGGATGTACTTGAGGGGTATATAATATTTTTTTCTATTTTTAAAATTGTTTTACATAGCTGATAATTTAAGTATATTTAATATATATGTATATATATTAGTTTTTACTATTTTCCAAGGTTTTTAAATTTGTTTGAATTTTTTAATTTTTACAACTGAATTAAAAAAATTTAATAAAATTTAAAAAATCTTCAAAATTTAAATATTTATACCAGATGCACCAAAGCTACGCCCACCTACGTACGCGTGCATGAGGGCGTCTCGATTCTAGGCGCATAAATTTTTAGCGCGCCCCAGTGGCACTGCCGTCCATCTGTCTTGATTGCCATCCACGACATTCATTCAAAAAAATGGAAAATTTACAACTAAACTCCCTCAGTTTTTACATTTCCGCCCCCTTTACAACTTAACACCCCAAAAAAATCTGAGGGGGAGAGCGAAAGTGATGCTGAACAGAGAGCGAGAAGAAAGAGAGGCATGATGATCTGCTCGGCGATAGAGAGAAAGAGCATCTTCAAATCTGGAGGCATCAAACCATCACCTGCTAGCCTCTATCAAGTCTATGATTGTCACTAATTAATGGGGCGCAGCAGATCCCTCCCAAATTCAGCGCCCCTTTTCACGATTCCCAAGCAGTAATGAAATTCAAATTGGCACCCTCCATTAAAGTCGGTGCAATCATCGTTAATTTTAGTAATCCTCATCATCCCCTGCATTTACTCTGAACCCGGTGACGGGAGATTCATCCGCCCAAAATCACCGGGGTGGCTAATGTCTCCTACTCAAAAGTCGATGTCCTCGACAAGAAGATTAGGATGACCCTGTACATGCCGAAAAATTCCATGCTTACAGCTCGTGATGCTTTTGATTTTTGGGATGGGATTAGAATTTTTATCCTCTTCCCTCTCTGCTAATCCTCATCATATTGCTCCGCTGGAACCAAATCATATTGTGTTCATGCACCTCTCTGAAATTGATACAAATGAATAAAATGGTAAAAAGAAATGCAAATGTGAATTGTAAAATGGAAAATGCCACACTGCAAAGGAATGAAGATTTTGATTTATTGAATTGAGTCGAGGCAAGCTTTTCTTTCATTTATGCCAATCGCTTAGCCGACACCCGGTAGTTTCTTCTTCTCCGCAGCCAGTAGAAGTCTTTGGATTTAAAGATAGCCTAGCGTATCTAAGATAACCCAGCGTATCTGAGATACGTGCGCAATCCGATTCTAGGTGGAACTACACTTCTACTAAGAGTCATGATGAAAATGACTCTATATATAGAGGAGTCTAGGTCTCTCTCTCACATGCACATCACAAGTGGTGCTCATCTACCGCTAGTATCATAGGGAGAAGTGTTGAAGGAGAAGACTTCGTACTCTGCTCAGTCTATAGGTAGAATCTACACACACATGGATTCAAGTATGTTTCCGCATCACGTGATTTCAAACATATGGTATCAGAGCTTATGTTTCGATTTTGGGTATAATAGATTCCACTCATAATATTTAATAATATTTTAAATATTCACTAGTGTAATGGAATATTCATTATTGATTATTATTTGTATGGATGCATTGTGAATGGATTTTTCGGATGGATTTTCTAAAGTTGAAAAAAAAAATTTCCACACATGGATTCAGACCCATTTGCCATTAATTAAATAAAATAATAATAAAAAAATTACCAAGTTCACTGTCGTCCCAATTATTGCTGCCTGGAAGAGGCTGGTTGCTGTCGAAAAACATGTGCCGGAAAAAGGGCACTTATGACTGGCCGATGCTGTGTTAATGCCGAAACCTTGCACACACGCCCATTGCTGCTGTTGACAAAAATAGAGCAGACGATCAGCAGAACTGCATGCGGCAGCAGCAGTCCTCTCATTAGTCTCCTCCAACAGCGGCAGCAGCAGGAGGCGGTTGGCGGCAAAGGGATCCGTGCGATGGGCGGACAACAGCAGTAGTCACCTTGCCATGTGGCGAGTGAACAGCGGCAGCAGGAGTCGTTCGACAGCACCGGCAGGGGCAATGGGGTTTGGGCATCTGACAACCTCGTGCGGCGGCGTCCGCTAGGGCGGCGGGCAACAGCAGGCGGTGGGTTTCGGCGACGACTAACAAGGGAAAGGCTAGGGTTGGGGAAGAAGAAAGAGAAGAAAATTTTACAGAAAAAAACCCCTGGTTAAGAAATTTGCAAATAAACCTCGGACAGAAATTTGCATATGAACCCCTGGCTATTTTTTTATTACAGACTTCGTTTTTACCTTCTTAAGCCAGACCCTCGGCCTAATAAGCCCATTAGTTGGCTTAGTTTACGTAAGCCCATTTCCGGCCCCTTTTGCATCTGGGCTTGAGCCAACCTTACAAGCCCATGTGGTAGCCTGCTTTAGCTCAAAATTGTCCAAGCCCAAACACAAACCCAATAGCCCATAAATGACACATGACATGCTTATGACCGTCCAAATGTAAGTTAACATAATTTTTTATCCTGTTATCCAAATTGAGTGATCTAATAGTGGTTTTTCATGTTTTTGGACATTCTGGATCTAATAGAAGGGTCTGATTAAGCTAAATAGGTCTATAAATATGATCTTTTGGATATTTATACAAATACATGCAAATTTTTTTGAATTATATGTGCAATTAATTCATGTGATTAGTTTATAAATGTCTAATTAGCAATTTATTCATGATTTATTACTTTCTATTTAATTTTCAGCATGCAATATATATGAATAATTATATAAGTTATGATTATTAAATTTTATAGTGAGATTATATTCCATGGTATGACTGGAGGTTGGTGTCTAGGCAAGAGGTATTGAAGAGGATCACGTGGTTATTTAATTAGGTCCCTGCTATGCAGGGGGAGCCTCCCACGCCCCACCTCACTTACTTGGCTGACCGAAAGAAATAATATGAATTTTTTTTTTGATGAAAAAAATAATATGAAATTTAATCGCACGTAATGAATTTAATAATCATTATTATTGAATTATTCATATATATATTATATTCTGTAATTTATAATAATAATTTTGATTGTGTATTTCTAGTTGCCCCAAAGGGTCTAAAATATATTTTCAAAATTATTAAATAAATGGAGAGAAAATATTATTATTTATTTTCTCTCATAATGGAAATTTCTATTCATTGTCATTATGCAATTTATGTTTAATAAATATTGTTCATCTTTATGTCTTTTGTAGCCCTGAAGGGTCTAAGATGTTTAGTTAATCAAATTTATTAAATAAAGAGAGAATAACATAATTTTTTCTCTCATCATAGAAATTGCATTATTAAAGAAATATTATATTATAGTTATAATCGAAGGTAGCTATAATTTAATATTTTATCAATAATTAACTAGAACTGCATAAACGCGGGAAATTTTCTACCCAAAGGTGAGGATTTCTTGACTTTGTGTATTCATAATTAATTATTAAATATTATTGTTTATCATAGCATTATTGAATATAATCATGTATTATTGCTTGTGTGATTAAATTTTAAAATTTTAGCTATGATTAATTAATGTTAATGGAATTGTTACATACTTTTTATCTGAATCATAATGGTAACGTGAGCTTAATCATTTTTTATAGTTATGACTCCTGTTTCTTAATCTCATCTGTCTAATACCCCGACATTGAATGGATCAAATTACTCTGATTGACATGTGCAATTACTTATTACCTTAGGATGTTTGGATCTGGATTTAGCCATTCATGTTGCAAAACCTAATGACTTAATGACTAAAAGTACTGATAGTCAAAAGATTCAATTTGATAAATAGGAGTGTTCCAATAGGTTGTCTCTTATGATTATAAAGAGCACAATTGAAAGGAATATCAGGGGCTCTATTTCTGAACCTGAAAATGAAAGTGCCAAAATTTATCTTGACTCAATTAAGGAAAAATTCAGTGGGTCAGATAAATCATTGGCTGGAAAGCTCACTAACAAATTGACTTCTATGAAATATGATGACATTTGTGGAGTGCGAAAGCATATAATGGAAATGTCAAATATAGCTGGCAAACTTAATGAACTAGGGATGAAAATCTCTGACTCTTTGCTAGTTATATTTGTCTTAAACTCTCTTCCATATCAGTTTTTTTAATTCAAAATCTCCTATAACACACAAAAGGAGAAATGGACTTTAAATGAATTAATATCCATGTGTGTACAAGAGGAAGAGAGATTAAAGCAGGATGGATCAATGACTATCTATTTCACATCGACTTCTAACCAGTACAAATCAAAGAAAGGAAAAGGGAAAAATAAATTCCTATTAAAGAAAGGCTTAGAGGATGGATTGAAAAAGTTCGCTGAGAAATGTCATTTCTGTAAAAAAAAAAAGGATATTTTAAGAAAGATTGCCTCAAGCGGAAGAGTTAGTTCGAAAAGAAATGTAACAATTACGTACATGTTTGCCTTGAAATCAATTTCATAAAATGTATCCTCTAATTTATGGTGTATTGACTCTGGTGCTGCTATCCATGTTTCAAACTCTTTGCAGGCATTCCATTCAACCTGCAACCCAAAACCGCATGAGTCGTCTATTTTAATGGGCAATCTGACCAAGTCTAAAGTTAAAGCGGTAGGAAATTGCAGGCTTCGAGCATTTTTTAAAACTGCATGATGTTTTCAATGTTCCGTCCATTTATAGAAATTTAATTTCTTTGCCAAAACTTGATGTAATGGGTTATTTTTTCAGTTTCGTAAACTTAAAGTTTTCTTTATTTAAAGATTCTATTTTAGTTGGAATTGAAACATTGATTAATGGTTTATATCAAGTAAGTGTAGCTTGCTCATTTATTAATTATTCATCTACATTAAATGTATGTGCTGGTAATAAACATGGTATGATTGATGAAAATTCCTCCATGTTGTGGCATAAAAGATTGGATCACATATCGAAAGAAAGGATTCTAAGATTAATAAAAGAGAGAGTATTACTTACTCTAGATTTTACTGATTTTAGCATATGCATCAATTGTATTAAAGGAAAACAAACCAAAACTCAGAAAAAGAGTGCCACAAGAAGCAATGGACTTTTGAAATTGATCCACACCAATATTTGTGATCTATTCTCATCATGTATTGGAGGTGAAAAGTATTTTATCATGTTTCTTGACGATTTCTCACGTTATGGTTTTATTTTTCTATTACATGAAAAGTCTAATTTTTTGAATACTTTTAAAATATTCAAAGAATTAGTAGAAAAGAAATTTGATAGGAAAATTAAAATTGTGAGATCTGATAGGGGCGGTGAATATTATGGTAAACATAGTCAATTAGGTTAAATTCCTGGTCCATTTCTAAATTTTTAGAAGAAAATAGTATTAAACCTCAATATATGATGCCTAGAACTCCCCAACAAAATGGTGTTGCAGAAAGGAGAAATCGTACTTTCATGGATATGGTGAGAAGTATGATTAGCAACTCATCCTTACCCTTATTCTTGTAGAGTGAAGCTATGTATATCCTCAACAGAGTTCCTAGTAAAGTTGTTCTTAAAACTCCATTTGAGTTATTGACAGGCAAGAAACCCAGTCTGAGACAAATGCATATTTGGGATTGTCAAGCAGAAGCAAGGATAATCAACCCACAAGAAAAGAAATTGGACCCAAGGACAATTAGTTGTTTCTTTATTGGGTATCTAGAATTGTCTAAAGGGTGTAAATTTTACAGTCTGTCTCATAATACTAGGATCATTGAGACTGAAACAGCTCGATTAATTGAGAATGGTGAAAATAGTGGGAGCATAACTCCACAAAATGTGGAATTTGAGAAAATTAGAGATCTTTTTAATTCATTACTAATAGATGTAAGAGCTGAGATTGTTGATTATAACATTCAAAGAAGCCATTAATAGTGAAAAGTTTAAACTATGGATCAATGCTATGAAAGATGAATTAGAATCAATGTTTTAAAATAAAGTTTGGGATCTTGTTATGTTGCCTAAAGGGAGCAAATCTATTGGTTATAAATGGATATTCAAAACCAAACGGGACCCTAAAGGTAATGCAGAAAAGTATAAGGCCAGACTTGTTGCCAAAGGATTCACACAAATAGAAGGCATTGATTATAAGGAGATATTCTCACCAGTCTCCAGAAAAGACTCATTCAAAATCATTATGTCATTCGTGGCTTACTTTGACTTAGAATTACACTAAATAGATGTAAAGACGGCATTCCTGAATAGGGATTTAGAAGAGGAGGTATACATGATGCAATCTGAAGGATTTGAAATGGAAGGAAAGGACACATAAGTATGCAAATTAAACAAATCTATATGTGGACTTAAACAAGCTTCCCAACAGTGGTATTTAAAGTTCAACAAAGTTATCACTTCCTTTGGATTTATAGAAAATATTGGTGACCAATGTATATATCTAAAGTTGAGTGGGAGTAAGTTTATATTTATGATTCTATATGTAGATGATATTTTTCTTGCTACTAATGATTTAGGTCTTTTACATAACACTAAAAGTTTCCTTTCTGAACATTTGGATATGAAAGATATAGGTGAGGCATCATGTGTCATAGGAATTAAGGTCCATCAAAATAGGCCTAAAAGACTTTAGGGTTATCATAGAGGGCATATATCAATAAAATTTTAGGAAGATTCTAAATGTCAAATTGCTCATCATGTGAAGTGTCAATCTTTAAAGGTCAAAAAATGGTCTGCATCAGTGTCCACAGAATAAGATTAAGAAACAAGAAATGAAGTCCATCCCATATGCTTCTGCTCTTGGGAGCATGATGTATGTGCAAGTTTGCACACGTCCTGACATCAGTTATGCAATGGGATTACTTGGAAGATATCAAAGCAATCCAGGAATGGAACATTGGAAAGTAGTAAAGAAAGTAATGCGATATCTCCAAGGAACTTAAGATTATGAGCTCATGTGGGCAAAAACTAATCAATTAGAAGTGATCAGTTATACAAATTTAGATTATGCTGGTTGTACAGACAGCAGAAGATCCACATCAGGCTATGTTTTTTTATTAGCTGATGGAACAGTTTCATAGAAGAGTGGGAGACCAAATCGTGTAATTGACTTTACTATGGAAGCTGAATCTTTCAGTTGTCATGAAGCATCCTTGCATGCACTTTGGTTGAGGAAATTTATCTCAGAGCTTAAAGTTATGGATTCTATCTCTAGACCTCTGAGAATCAGTTGTGACAATTCATTAGCGATTAGCTTCTCCAATTACAGAAGAATTATTGGCGCTAACAAGAATATTGATGCTAAGTTTATGTCAGTACAACAAAGGATTAATGATCATCTAATATCGATTAGTTTTGTTGGTACTGCTGACATGATTGCTGATCCCATCACTAAGGCTTTGGCACCTAAGGTCTTTTCTGGACATGTAAGAAATATGGGTCTTGTTATGTGGGATAATTATTGATGTAATCGATAC
>JAXCLR010000063.1:36250396-36272146 GCA_035584095.1 Annona squamosa | reverse complement strand
AAGCACATAATGGAAATGTCAAATATAGCTGGGAAACTTAATGAACTAGGGATGAAAATTTCTGACTCTTTCCTAGTCATATTTGTCTTAAACTCTCTTCCATCTCAGTCTTCACAATTCAAAATCTCTTATAATACACAGAAGGAGAAATGAACTTTAAATGAATTAATATTCATATGTGTACAAGAGGAAGAGAGATTAAAGCAGGATAAATCAATGACTATCTATTTCGCATCGACTTCTAAGCAGTAGAAGTCAAATAAAGGAAAAGAGAAATAAATTCCCATTAAAGAAAGGCTTAGAGGACGGACTGAAAAAGTCCGCTAAGAAATGTCATTTCTGTAAAAAGAAAGGACATTTTAAGAAAGATTGTCTCAAGCAGAAGAGTTGGTTCGAAAAGAAATATAACAATTATGTACATGTTTGCCTTGAAACCGATTTCATAAATGTATATTCTAATTTATGGTGTATTGACTCTGGTGCTGCAATCCATGTTTCAAACTCTTTACAGGCATTCCATTCAACCCACAACCTAAAATCGCATGAGTCATCAATCTTAATGAGCAATCTAACCAAGTCTAAAGTCAAAGCAGTAGTAAATTACAGGCTTCGCCTTGACACAGGACATTTTTTAGAAATGAATGATGTTTTCTATATTCTGTCCATTTCTAGAAATTTAATTTCTTTACCAAAACTTGATGTAATGAGTTATTCTTTCAGTTTTGCAAACTCAAAATTTTCTTTATTTAAAGATTCTATTTTAGTTGGAACTGAAACATTGTTTAATGGTTTATATCAAATAAGTGCAGATTGCTCATTTATTAATTGTTCATCTACCTTAGATGTATATGTTGGTAATAAACATGGTATGATTGATGAAAATTCCTCTATGTTGTAGCATAAAAGATTGGGTCACAGATCGAAAGAAATGATGCTGAGATTAGTAAAAGATGGGGTATTACCTACTATAGATTTTACTGATTTTAGCATATGCATCGATTGTATTAAAGGTAAACAAACCAAAACTCAGAAAAAGAGTGCCACAAGAAGCAATGAACTTTTAGAATTGATCCACACCGATATTTGTGGTCCATTCTCATCATGTATTGAAGGTGAAAAGTACTTTATTACGTTTATTGATGATTTCCCACGTTATGGTTATATTTTCCTTTTAAATGAAACTTTTGATTCTTTGAATACTTTTAAAATATTCAAAGGATTAATAAAAAAGAAATTGGATAGAAAAATTAAAGTTGTGAGATCTGACAGAGGCGGTGAATATTATAGTAAACATGATCAATTAGGTCAAATTCCTGGTTTATTTGCTAAATTTCTAAAAGAAAATGGTATTGAACTTCAATATACGATGTCTGAAACTCTTTAATAAAATGATATTGCTGAAAGGAGAAATCGTACTCTCATGGACATGTTGAGAAGTATGATTAGCAACTCATCCTTACCCTTATTCTTGTGGAGTGAAGCCTTGAAAACTGTCATGTATATCCTCAACAGAGTTCCTAGTAAAGCTGTTTCTAAAACTCCATTTGAGTTATGGACAGGCAAAAAATTCAGTTTGAGACATATGCATATTTGGGGTTGTCAAGCAGAAACAATGATACTCAACCCATAAGAAAAGAAATTAGACCCAAGGACAATTAGTTGTTTCTTTATTGGGTATTCAGAATGGTCTAAAGGGTATAGATTTTACAGTTCGTCTCATAATACTAGAATCATCGAGACCGGAATAACTCGATTCATTGAGAATGACGAAAATAGTGGGAGCACAACTCCACAAAATGTGAAATTTGAGGAGATCAGAGACCTTTCATTTGGTTCATCATTAATAGATGCAAGAACTGAGATTGTTAATCATAAAATGATAGATCAATAACCAGAATTTGTTGTACAGCCCACGAAAGAGACTAATAATGAATCGATCTCAATTTCAAATAACATTCATCGCTATGATAATGTATAACATATTAATTAGCCAAAAAGTTCTAATCGAATATGAGACCTGCTATTTCAGATGACTACATTATATATTTTGAAGAATGTATTGACGATTCTTGTATTGAAAATGATCCATTGACAATCAAAGAAGCCATTTGATAGTGAAAAATCTGAATTATAGATCAATGCTATGAAAGATGAATTATAATCCATGTTTCAAAACAAAGTTTGAGATTTTGTTACATTGCCTAAAGGGAGCAAACCTATTGGTTGTAAATGGATATTCAAAACCAAACGGGACCCTAAGGGTAATGTAGAAAGGTATAAGATCAGATTTATTGCCAAAGAATTCACACAAATGGAAGACATTGATTATAAGGAGACATTTTCGCCAGTCTCTAGAAAAGACTTATTCAAAATTATTATGACATTAGTGGCTTACTTTGACTTAAAGCTACACCAAATGGATGTAAAGACGACATTCTTGAATGGGGATTTAGAAGAGGAAGTATACATGGTGTTGCCTGAAGGATTTAAAATGAAAGGAAATGACACATTAATATGCAAATTAAAGAAATCTATATATGGACTTAAACAAGCTTCCCAACAGTGGTATTTAAAGTTCAACAAAGTTATCACTTTCTTTGAATTTACTGAAAATATTGGTAACCAATGTATATATTTAAAGTTGAGTGAGAGCAAATTTATATTTCTAATTCTACGTGTATGTGATATTTTGCTTGCTACTAATGATTTAAGTCTTTTACATAACACTAAAAGTTTTCTTTTTGAACATTTTGATATGAAAGATATGGGTGAGGCATCATGTGTCATGGGAATTGAGGTCCATCGAAATAGGCCTGAAAGAATTTTAGGGTTATCACAGGAGGCATATATCAATAAAATTTTAAAAAGATTCCAAATGTTCAATTGCTCATCATGTGAAGTGTCAATCTTTAAAGGTCAAAAATATGGTCTACATTAGTGTCCACAAAATGAGATTGAGAAATAAGAAATGAAGTCCATTCCATATGCTTTTGCTCTTGGGAGCATGATGTATGCGCAATTTGCACACGTCCTGACATCAGTTATGCAACGGTATTACTTGGAAGATATCAAAGCAATCCAGAAATGAAACATTGAAAAACAGTAAAGAAAGTAATGAGATATCTTCAAGGGGCTAAAAATTATGAGCTAACGTATGCAAAAACTGATCAATTAGAAGTGATCGATTACACAAATTCAGATTATGCTGGTTGTACAGACAGCAAAAGATCCACATTAGGCTATGTTTTCTTGTTAGCTGGTGGAGCAGTTTCATAGAAGAGTGGGAGACAAAATCGTATAGTTGACTCTACCATGGAAGCTGAATTTGTTGGTTGTCATGAAGTATCATCACATGCAATTTGGCTAAGGAAATTTATCTTAGAGCTTAAAATTATGAATTCTATCTCTAGGCCTCTGGGAATCAATTGTGACAATTCATCAGCGATTAGTTTATCCACTTATAGAAGAATTACTGACGCTACCAAGCATATTGATGATAAGTTTATGTCAGTACAAGAAAGGATTAATGATCATCTGATATCGATTAGTTTTGTTGGTACTGCTGACATGATCACTGATCTCATGACTAAGGCTTTGGCGCCTAAAGTTTTCTTCGGATATATAAGAAATATGGATCTTGTTATGTGAGATAATTATTGATGTAATCGATATATTTTGATATCTCATGTTGGATGATTATTTTCTTTTATTTCACTATGGTATTTTGTTGACAGTTTTATGTGATTTAGAAAAAAAATATTTTTTCTATTTGATATTAATGTGGGACATTAAAATCACATAATTATAAATCTGCCATTAAGAACTTAGTTAAGTAAGTTTATTAATATCGTGATGCATGGAAGGAAGTATGTTATATATTGCATATAACCGTCATGATCTATATTGACAAATTTTTCTTAATTTAAGTATTAAAGTTAGATTGCGTATGTAATGACTGGGCATATTTTTTCAAATAAGTGCACTCGTCCGATAATTTTTCAAATATTAAATCTAAGGATTGTATTTTAAGTATAATTTTCTTTTTTTTCTTAATTTTATTTTAATTAGGCCAAGTGGGAGAATGTTAGAATTATACTTCTATAAGGTGTTCTAATTAAATAAGAAGTCTTTGGATTTAAATATAGCCCAATATATTTAAGATACGTACGCAATTCGAGCCCATGTGGAACTACACTTCTACTAAGAGTCATGATGGGAAAGACTCTATATATAGAAGAGTCGAGGTCCCTCTCTCATGTTTACATCACAAGTGGTGTCCATCTAACTCTAATATCAAAGGGAGAAGTGTTGAGGGATAAGACCTCGTACTCTGCTCGGTCTACAGGTGGAATCTATACACACATGAATTCAGGTACGTTTCCGCATCACATAATTTCCAACATGACTCACCAGATTCATACATCTCTTCTATCACTGGCAAACGCCAGATCCCCATTTTTATCAATGGATTTTGCCAGATCTGCCGCTCGTCCATTCTCCATCATTGTCATCGTAAGACATTTTGATGTCATTTGGCTAGTTGTTACTGCACCAGCATCTCTCCATCAGCGTTCTTTTCATGCTGTTGATCTACTCTTTGGTGCTGCCATCTCATCGCCATTGCCCACTTCCAGCCGCCAGTAACCATCTCTTCTTCTTCAGATTTGTCCAGCTCCTGGGCAGGCCCCCATTCAGTCCAATATCTTTCCTCTTTCTTAAGGATTTTTTTCTCCTTTTTCTCGAGGATTTTTTTTTATCTCATTGATACAAGAGGCAAGATTGTAAATATGCGGGGGACTTATCCAAAAAAATTCATCATATTGAGTGGACGATCGAGACGTGCCGCACGACAGCTAGACGGGAGTTCGGTGGGGGCACATTTAAATTTTAGTGCGCAAGGGTGCATTGAATCATTTCTCTCCACGAGGGCTTTAGGTTCGATAGGACAACGATTACACTCGTTGCCGGTAGAAGTAAGAGTGCCTGTTTTATGTAAGGATAGGAGTTGAGGCGGGCCATATCAGGTCGAGGTTTGTTCAACCACGACCTTATTTTTTAAAAATGGAGTTTGACCCTCTTTTTATATCAGATTGGGATAAGGTCGGTTTGACCCTTATTTTTTTTATAGGTCCTGGGACAAACTTCGAGTTGGCATTAGACCGGTTTTTCGGAATAGCTGGCCGGGTCAAAATAGACAATTTTAAGAATTTATATACGTATAAAACACAAGTATTTATCTATACTAAATTTAAATCTTATATGCTTCAAAAATTCACTAATTATTAAAAAACACATAATTAAGAAAATAAAATATTTGAAAATATAGTATAAATTTATTAAAATAGGTTAATATACAACTATACATAAGGGTTATATATGTACAAATTCTTTTTAATGATTCTTATATTGCTTTATGAATAAATTAATTTTTTCTATTGTTGATGAAGTTGATTATAAAAAAGTAAGAATTTTGAAAGAAAATAATAATAATATTTAAACACAGGCTTATAATTTTTAATAAATTAGTGTATGCAGGGAAGGTCGGGACGTGACCGACCCACATCGATCCTAATTTTGAAGTCGGGAAAAAAATTTCTAACTCATCCCTGTACTAGGTAAAAAATATATTAGTTTTTTCATAGTTAAAATGGGTCGGGTCAAAGCTGGGTCACGGGCTGACCCGTCCTAATTCCAACCCCTAATGCTGCGCCGTTCGATGGGATTCTCGGGGAAATTTTCCAAAAAGTCCCGCAGGTTGATGTTGTGGCAGTAATGAAAAACCAAAAAACCCTTTTGTCGGTGACCATCTTCCTTTCCCGCAAGAACAACTTTCAGTGCCTCCATGGCCTTCAAAGCTCTCTCCTCTTCATGTCACTCAAATCTCAGTCAACTACAATTCCAAAGCCCAACAACTCAAATTCCAAGATAAAAATCCTAACTTCCACTCACAGAGCTCCTGTCAGAATCACCGTTTTCCGCCCAATCTATATCAAGCAGCTATCTCGCCCTGGCTGTCCCGGAGCATCTCTCTTGGTCCTACTAATAATTCCTCACGAGCAAACTGAAATGACCGGACCCGACACCGAATTTGTGCTATTTTTTCTCCATTCCCTTTCTCATCTTCCCACTAGTGGAGACATGCTCAAGAACTTTGATAGCGACTTCGACACCGTTGTCATTCCCAGCAACAACAACACATGTTTTCATACTTCTCGTGTCTTTTCTGCAGGCTATATCATTTGTTTTGTTCCTTCTCGCAACGATGGTAGCAACAATGGTAGCAACAAATCTGCTTTCATTTAATCCCCTCCACTTCCACTGCATGCATGGATTCTTATCCCCCAAAATCCGTCCACTACCATTCCATCTTTCAAATCTCAGCATAACCCACTCCCTCGGCAACTTTCATCCAAAATCCCAAATCCCATTTCCTAGTACTAGGAATTGAAATTTTGGAAAAATCTCAACTGCCAATGTCCAAAATCCATGCATGAAAAATTGCAAGCGCACTTCACCTGGACTATGAAAATCAATTTCCAAGTTCATCTCTCCAATCAGTCCTTGCATGAACTATTATAGAAGTCTAACAAAAATCATTAGCAAATCCATGAAACTTGCAATAGTCAACCATGATGCTTCAATGCTAATTACCAACAACATTTTTTTTTATGGAAATAACACATTACATCAATGATAATCCCCAAATAAAAGAAAAAACTTCTTCCAAATTCAAGAAATAAAAAATCCTTACCCCTGAAAACAAAAACCAAGGCAATTTACAAATTTATAACAACATCGTTTAGACTCTCCTCCACGCAGGGGCAAGCAGAAAAATTTTGAAAATCTTAATCGGATGTAAAATCCACATTGGCCTAAGGCACCACGACATAGATCTCTTTTAGATGAGACAAACCCATCTTGCGAAAAGCAACATTAGCTCATCAGGATAAAACTCATCAGCAGTCCAATCTAGAAAAAGTCAAGAAAACTGAATATCTCAAGCAATTCGGTCTGCCGTTAGATGCTGAATGACCTAGTTGCAGACCACAGTGGCATCATGAATTTTAGTAGCACCAGCAAGAGACAATCTGCTGGTGGACCTCCCAACACCGCACATACCAAAGGTGAAGGCTTCCTAGCCCCTGTCAGTAAGGCCAAGTGCTATCCCGCTAAGCAGGGCGTGGTAGTCGCCGAGGGCGGAGTAGGAATGGATGAGGACAATCACCAAATTGCCCTTCGGCTCATTGGGGAGCTTGAAGAGTTGGGCATGGAGCTTTGCCCCATCGGCAGTTTCGGCATTCTAGATGATAGTGCTGTGGCCAGCCTGAATGAGAGAGAGAGAGAGAGAGAGAGAGAGAGAGCATACAATTTCGGAAAGGTGAGTTGCGAGAGGGGAGTGACGACGAAATATGCCCAAGAATGTTTTTTCCGTTTTGCCATATTATCATTGCTTCTGGGCGGTATTTGCAAATTTTCCTTCAAAATCCTATCTAACAGCGGATTGTCGTTTCGTGGACTGTGGTTCGCATACACCTACTTTTTTTAATTTTTTTTGAAAATTTTTTCATAAACTTGTTAACCCAAGTGTATTTAATGTATATATATATATATATATCAATTTTTACCATTTTTTGAGATTTTTAGATATTTATTTTTAATTTTTGAAAATTAGTGGCGTTTTCGTAATTTAAAATTACCTAAAATGCCACAGATTTTCAAAAATAAAAAATAAATGTCTAAAATACTCAAAACATGGTAAAAATTTATCCAAAGATTAAATACACTTGGGCTGACAATTTTATAATTTTTTTTTTTTAAAAAAATAAATAAAATACAACCACAGTCCCGTTTCGCCAAATCCAACGGGCGCCCTTACTCGCGCAACGGGCGGACGAAGTGGCATGGACTTCGGTCCGGACGCATATATTCGGCCGCGGCCAAATAAAGGTTTTCGCGCTCGTTGGCGCGAAATTCTTCCCCAGTACCGCTCCACTTTTCGGGCTCCTCGTGCTCTTCGTCTCTTCACTACCATCCATGGCCGTGTCGCCACCAATCCACCCCCCTCGGTTCTCAGAGGTAGAAATACAATCCATTCCTTTCCCTTGATTTTTTGCATGTTTCTCTTTTCTGGTTCTCATTAGCAATTACTATTCAATTTTTTTTGCTGCTAGAAAGTAGTTTCTCTAGTTGGACCACCATCTGTAGCTCACAAATGATTGTTGGGTACATAGACACTGAAAATTTCCAAAGCCAGCGTGCTTTTCTCGTCACTATTATTGATTTTACGAGTGCTGTCGCACGAATACTTGTGCCTAAATACAGGATAGCGCCTGGCTGCCAGCTTGGCTTCAGCCCCACCAGCTACCATTTTCTGCCCAGCTAATTGAGGATGATCAGCTTATATCGCCAGCATCTTGCAAGGTATTGTGTTAGATGCTGATACAAGTTCCTTCTTTTATACTTGCATTTTGGAAAGCTCAGAAGCATCAGTTGGATATATGAGTCATCTGTCATTGTCAACCCACCAAAGGGAGTTGCATGGTCATCAGATCAAACATCCTTTGCCTATCCAAAAGTAAATTATCTGCATCTATGAACTTGGTGTTATGAGCTGGACTAGTTTTTCATAAAGACATCCATCAACACTGAGGATTTTTTTTTTTCTTTACTTGCATGTATCAGTGGTTTTAAATGCCTTGTTTCTTCAGGATAAGATCAGCAATGGAGCAGAGGGAAACTTTGCAGAGGGAGCTGTTAGATACGGTGGTTGCCATTTATTTTTATCTGGGGATGACAATTCAGCAATTTCAAACACTCCTGGAAATGTATGCTTCTATTATGCTTTCTTGTGACTTTGAACTTCTTCCCACTAGTGATTTGTTTCATCCTTACATTTGAATAATTTCAGTGCAGTAGACCTTCTTGAATGATGCTACATGTTTCTAGCATAATCTCAACATCTAATTCGACCTGGTTACAATACTGAGCCATGATCATTTGCGCCTGATTTTTATCATTTTTTGTACAACTGTTAATATGAGTGTATTTCATTTGTAAACTAAATTTTATCATTTTTTCGAAATGTGTATATATTTATTTTGTATTTTTAAACACAGAGGTGTTTTAATCATTTATTTTTATCAAAACATTAAAAAATGTTTTTGACCCAATCGCAAATGATCACGTGTCCGATAAAAATTTGTCTATTTTAAACCTTTGTTGTTGAATTTCAGTCTTCAACTAGTTTTCTGCTTTTATACTCTGGCAGGGATTCTTGTTCTTTCCTAGAGTACTGCATCAGGTCAAGAGTGCAATGCAAATGATGTGAACATATTTTTGTTGAGGACCTATTTTTCCTCCTGCAGACCTGCCAAATTGCTTGCTATTTTTTTGCTATTGGAGAATGAGCTTTTGTCTTTTTGTGCATCCTTATCTGCTTGAGCAAGAATGAAGGGGATATTTTGATCACTGGTGGTCACTTTAGTTGAAGTCCTATGCGCCATTTTCTAGTAGTCATGATAAGATTCATGATTGACAAACTGTTCCCAACAGGTGCTGCATTTTCATCTACATCTGTCCTCTGATGGTATTTCACAGCCAGGTCAATCTCATGATGTTTATCAGTCAGAAAGGTGTAAATCAAGCAAATCTTTATACAATCAGATGACTCCTGAAGTATCAGTATTTCGGGATGACATGGTCGGTAAAGCTTGCATTGAGGATTTGATGGGATCAACATGCTCACCAAAAAATTTGCAGGAATCATTTCCACCATCTCTTAGCAAAGATAATTGCAAAAATAGGAAGAAAATTCAACGGAAGTTTGATTCTGGACACCTTCAAAATACTGACATCCTTGATGCTGTTGAACTTTCTATTGTTGCATCTGAGGCATTAGCAATATCTGAAATGTTGAATATTGACTCACCTGAAATCTTTTCAGCTGCAACTATAATAGAGATTGGGCTTCGTGTAAAACAGGCACGGAATCAGTACCATGATGGGTTGGTGTATGAACCTACTTGTGCAACAGATGACTTTGATGAGAGTGATAAGCTCTCCGACATGGATGAAAACACCTTGTTGGATGCATTTGAGGATGTTGGCTTGTCTGTTGCAAAAGTTGCTGCCATTGCTGATGGCTTCTCCTGCTGCCAGACATTTCCTGCGAAAGATCTGAACATCAGTTGCAACTCATCTATAAAGAATAAATGTGTTTCACATGTGATTTCTTCCCATACTTTAAATATAGAAGCCTGTAAAGATCAGTTTGTGTGTGATGGAGAAGTTGCAAACAAAGAGGTAGAATCTCAAGATGTTAATTTGATTGATATTACATCCCAAGAAAATATTAGAGCATTTGCAATAGAGTCAAGATCTGAGGATATTGAACATGAAGGCCATGGGATGTGGGAAATGACATATGGTGATGGTCTTTCTGGCTCATATTCCAATCAAGAATGTCATTTGAACTCTGATTCAAATCAGATTGTCCAAACAACTGCAGACCATTTAGTGGTGACTGAAATTTCATCCAAAGGAGATGGAAGTCTAAAGGTCTGTACTGTGTGCAACTTTTTCATTTGAAGGGGCAATGTTTCTTTTCCTAAGCTGCAGCATTTCATGGTTTGACCATAATAATCTTGGAACTTTGAAAATCATATGTGAATCCATCGTAACATGTAGAATAAATTTACAATTATGAACCAATTGGACCTCCATCAAACTTCACATGCATGCACCAAAATTTATTTCACGTGTCTCTTGGATGAGTGTCATATTTTTAAGATACAAATTTTCACCTAATATTTTATAATTTCATGATGACTTGCACTGATTAGATTTTCTAAATCATAGGCAATCTAAGTTACTAAATTATATTACCATCTGCGACTGGCGTAGATGGTAGAGGACATGTCCTCTTAGGCAAAGTGATCCAAATTCAAAATCCGGCGTGGGAGCTGTCTCCCCTTTTTGGGAGCTTGTAGTCTATCTTCAGTATATTTGTGAGTTGTGGTCTCTCTATTGACACTTGTAAGAATTTCTAAGAGCTTAACTGTAAGATGAATTGAGACGTATTTTATAAAATACCCAATTAAAAAAAAGTTACTAAATTATATCGATCAATCTCTATAATCTATGCATTTCATGATGGTTGGTGTAGCCAAATGCATCCTTTCAAAAGGTTGAGCCTAGTCCTTACTGGCACTGTTGGTTGAAGAAACGTCACCCATTTCAATCAAGCATTATGCTCTAAATTTAAATTTCAAGGGGATTAGGATTTTTTTTTTCTTGTTTCTTAGATAAAGCCTTCACTTCTTATTCTTTTCTCTTGGTTAGATGGGTTGTTTCTGCAGCCACAAGATGCTAATTTATGTTGCTAGGAGTTAAAGGTTATGTACATATAATTTTGTTCTGCAGTCAAAGGAATGTGATACATTCTTCATATATTGCAGATTCATGACAAAGAGGATTTGATATCTTCTCCATTAGTTGCTGATTCCAAGAAAGCTGGTAAGATCTATTTCCACTGTTGCAGTAGTTAAGATATATTTCTGCTCATGCAGTGTCTTCATTATTGGAATCGATGTGTTTATATTCACTTCCTTCTATATTAGATGCGGAAAATGCAGTGAATGGAACTGAGGTATTTATGACAGATAGATTCAGAAGCCGCTGGTTTGGTGGTTGGACTGTGAAGGTGTGCACACAATCTCTTAATATAATTGTTGCAGTTTTTTCCTCAGCTTCTCTTAATGAAGCATAGTGAAGGCTTTAGTGCTTGCACTTTGTCTTGGCTTAACAGCTAGGCATGGAATATAGTTCAAACACATATTTCTCCAATCAGCAATCTCAATGTCTCTCTTTTATGTTGCTGCACATTAGATGTCTATAAATCTTTTTCTTGGCACATGATCAGTGTGTCAATATTATAGTTTGTCTAATTTCTCTATTGTTTCAATGAACCCCATTTCACTTGAAGGATGTTGAAGCTCCAGCATGCAATGGTGAGATTAATACGAAAAACATGCTGGATGATGTGGAAGTTCCTACATGTAAAGGCCAGGATAAAACAAAGAACATACCAAAGTACTTCACTGGGGAGACCAGCTTCCTTTCAGAATCCATGGACACTTTTTCAGATGAGAACTCAGTCCATAACCGGGATTGTGGGTTTAAAAAGGTTTCATTATTTTGCATGCCTGTTGCAGCCATTCCTGGAACTGCTGATGAAGGGGTAATGGTTTCTCAGGGTGTTGTGGGTTCTTCTAATTTCTCCATGGCGGATCCTCTTTGCTCCATTGTACCTTGTAGCATTTCATTTGATGAGGACCACACCATTCAACTTCCTGGTGAGAAAATCTTAGAGGAAGTAGGAAAGGTGTCAAATCTTTTTGAGGATTATCTTGGGTTAGAAACCGTTTGTGAGACACCACCTGTTCAAGTGGAAGAGAATGTTGCTTCCAGGATGAGTAAAGAAGTTTCGACAGAGATTACACGAAAGCAATTAACTTCACTCAGGGCGTATAGCATGTTGGAGCCTGCCAGCGTTGGTAGTGCAGCAGGAAACTTTGTTTGCTTTAATGAATTGGGCCCATTGGTGGATTACCATGTGCCTCCCAAAAAGAAAGATTCTACATTTCATTTGAAATGCAGACAAAGCGAAAGAAAGAACCCCAATTTTGTAAATTATGCAAATGATGGCACAACCCATACTGAGGAGCTGCTTTTGGAGCCAACTGTTCGAAACATCTCTGAGGCGACTGATGATGTAGACATTGCACAGGTCTGTCAATTTGAGCGAGGCCCCTCACCTGTCATATTGAACTACGGAACCAGGCACAGGCTTAGAGCTCATAAGATTGTCATAAATGATACGGAAGGAGGACTGGACATGTCTTTGACACCATACAAGAGAAAATTTCATATAGGTGCATCAAGTACTGGTGTCAGCATCATGGATCAAACCACAGATGGATTTTCCCTGCTGGAATCAAGTTTACATTCACATCCACATAAAAATCTAAAAACAGCAACTAAGAGAGTTCGTTTTGCAGAACCTGAAGTTAAGCGCTATCGCAGCAAGACAATCAAAAGACTGTCAGTTGGTCATCAAGGTTTTAGTTTTGAAGTTTGTTTGTTTTTCTAATTTTCCCCGTTGTCACTTAATTTTTTTGTGAGGTGTTAAGATCTTATATATCGGTATGTGATTAGCTCTGATTTATTCATTCTTTGACAAGTGGACCGTGTCTTTTCCATCTATCCTGTTACTTTTTTGGGCCCGTAATAAAACAAAATTCAAGATTTGAGTATTCAATCAATCAAAATCATTGGCTTTTCCTCTGGACCATCTTCATGCCTATTTATTTTCTCTTGAGTATAGCTAATATCACCTTGTAATCATCATCATCATCGTCATAAGCCATTTCCCACCTATGTGGGGTTTCAGAATCCATAAGAGATGTGGCGGTGATTTTTAATGGCACCGGCTGCCAATCTGACATGCCAACCCTCCCTTTTTCCCCGGGCTTGGGACCGGCAGTAAGATAGAAACTCTTACTGGCAAGGTTTAATATCACCTTGTAATATATCATGAAAATCTTTCTGCTTCTGTATGCCAATCTTCATGTGTAATTCGAATTCATTCATGGTTTGGAATGCTACTTTTGACCTACTGGACTCATGGCCTAGATGCTTATTGCTTATTGTTAATAACATTATAATTTAGTTCTTTGTTTAGATTTGCAGGCTGCACTTGCAAATACAGTAGTCCTATTGCATTGAAAAACAAAACCAAAAATAACATTTGTCATTTGATATATGACTTACTGAAAATGACATGGGATAAAAAGTGAATTCATTTTCGTTTGCACCACTTTTTCTTATCTCCATGGTACAGAGCAACTCACATGACATAACTGCGTGTGCCATTGAGCAGACCTGGAAGGAGGAAATTATTCAGCTTTCCCTGTACCAGGTGGTACCAGAGCAACTCACTGAAGTAGTCTTGTCAAGTTTTTCAGGTTTAGGTTTTATGATCTTGCCCTGTCAAGAAACTTTTAGGGCGTTCCCTTTTGTCCAATCAAGAAACTTTTATACAAATTGTCTTTGCTAGAAAACCTATGCTGCCACTACATGTATTAGTGTTCTGCAAGAGATTTTTTGTTCTGTTGAATCAGGACAAAAACACTTTTGTCTGGTCTTTCAACTTATCAAAATTTTTTTTATCTTAGGCTTTCAAAAAAATTTTCTGAATTGTAACCTGTTGCTATTCTTTCCTTTGCAGGTTCATGTAAAAGAACTGGTAAAAGGCCTCATAAACTTGGATCTATGTTTGCAGTGGAAAGAGAAGATGATAGCTGCCTGAATGGATGCTGTACTAAGTGTAGAAAAGAGTTTCTATTTCGAGGTTTAGAATTTCTTCTTACAGGTTGTTCTAGAAAGAAGGAAAAGGAACTTGAGATTCTAATTAGGAAACATGGAGGTAGTGTTCTTTCTGATGTCCCATCACCACCACGATACTTGAGTAGAAAGAGTGAATCTAGACAAGAGCACCGGCTGCGTCCAATTGTGCTATCTGCAAAGAAGGTACGTTTTTGTACTTATCCTCACAACTTCCTGATTTGTCTAATTAGTCTGGGAAACTTCAAGAAGCAGTTTAACTTGAGTCCTAATAGCAACACATATCCTTTTCATGGATGGGAATTTATGTCTGCATCTGTTGCAAATATAGTTTACTTGTAGCTCTACCCTTGTAACTATATATTTCTGGAGTGGATACTTCATTACTTATATTAGAATTGATGCGGGAAGATAGAAAATCAAATTCAAATTTCTAGTCCATTTCCATCCAAACCTTAGAATATGATAAAAACCAATAACTTGAACCCACATTATTTTTTATTTCTTTTGCACTAGGAAACACATCCGTGCACATCTGCACCCAACCAGCCAGATTGATATTGATTTGCTCATCTGTTGATGCACGAAGATCACCTAATTGCTGCTGCTCAGGATGATAAATGGTATGGGAAAGATATACCAGAGAAAATATGCGGATACTCTTGACCTTAAACATGGTCATTTGTTCTGTATCGCTTTCCATCTAAAATGCCTTTTATTTTATTTTAATTTTTTTTATTCCCCTTCATGGATATGGATGCCTTATCATTTACTGATCTTCTCTCATCTATTTACTCAGGTGGAAACGACAAAGTTTTTGTATGGTTGTGCAGTTGGTTCCTTTCTGCTGAGGCCTAACTGGATTAGAGATTCTCTTCTGTTTGGTTCAATTTTACGACCAGACAAGTAAGCTGTTGAACCTTTCTTTAATCATATATTTCACCCTGGTGTCAGAATCTACAGGTTGAACAGAATTGGATTGTTCTACATTACATTTCATGGGCAGCAAAATTTTAAAATTCATAGAACCTGTGCAGACACATTAGGAGAATAACCAAATGCTGTAATGGAGACTTTGGATGGGAATGGATGCTCTTAAGAATTACTTTGAACTGTACAATTTCTGGTCCTTACTGTTCAGATGACTGCCTGGTGTTAGAACCTAGCTGGCCCTTGTTCAGGGCTGAGCTCCTGGATATTCTGAATGTGGAATATTAGGATTGGTCAATAACTTTAGTAATTTGCTATAGAGTTTCATACTATGCCATCCTAACTTCTACTTTCTTTTCCTTTCCAACTTTTTGATGCTGCTGTATTGCTTGCACTGTGTTTTTCGTTTTTTTTTTTTTTTAAATTCTCAACAATGCCACCCTTCCGACTCCAGTGCTGCCACTACCTTTCTGCTTTCTGCTCTTTCCTGTACTTTCCTCTCCAAATTCGACACCTCTCCTTTTCACACCATCACCTATGCGAATGAAATGGCTGGCCACCAATGTTGATCCCTCTCTTGTTCACACAAAGCCAAGTTATGGTCGACCCAAAGCTAACTTATACTCAATCCAAGCTAGTTTGGGTTGGGTTATGAAACTTAGGAGTGGGTTCAGGATCATGTTTTAGCAAATTGGGTTAGGTTTGCATTATATATATGCAAATTGTTTCCAGAGACGCATATGGCTTTTATTTTGCAATGGCTAACTACTGTAATATCTTTTTCTTATTTTTCATCTATTCATGTCTTGTTTTGTTGTCAGGTTTCCAGCTAATGCACTCTTCATAAAATGTTTACACGGTTACTATTTTATTTATCCATTTCATGTTTTGTTGTTAAGTTTCAAGCTAATGAACTCTTCATAAATGTTTACAGGGTTAATCAGTATTCATGTGCATTAACATTCTCAAAATGAAAAGAACTTTCAAAGTTTGTTCCATTTGTTGACGTTTCATGCCAATGATGTTTTCCCATTAGAAATGTGTGTAACTTTAGTGAAACTAAGTTTCATGTGATGATATTCTTAACATTTATCGTCATGGATTTTGTTTCATGAGAAGGGTTGAGCTTATGTGATGACATGGGCGTTTGCACTTTGCAGATATGTCATACTACCAAATCAAGCATTCAACCAGAAGCAGATGAAAATAGGGAAGATGGTTTATTACAATGATGATCACCAGATCTTTGACATGGCAGGGATCATGCTTTATGGAAAACCTACTTTTTGCTCCAAATTTGCAAAAGTCATAAAGGTAAAGAGAAAAAGGAATGATACTCGAGAACATCTGCAAGCATTTTGTATTGCATGCATGTGTTGTCAAGTAAATGTCATCACCACAATCTCACTCTTTGAGATTCCATTTGGTAGACCTCTTCTGTGTTGGTATTTATCGCATGATCCAGCTCTTTTCAACTTGGGCAGGGGAAGTACGTGAGAAATCTACCTATGTGGACGTGCATTTTGTAATTTGTATATATGTGAATGTGTATCTTTATACAATTCAGTTGTATACATTGAATGTCCCTGTAGTTTTCCTTCGCATGTTATTCTCAAGTAAACCTAATGTTTTGTGGATCTCCTTGGCATTTTTTTTTTTTTTTTGGATGAAGGCATTTGTTAAAACATCTTTACATATGAATATGTGGTTAAAAACCCGATGAAATATTTATTTTATGGCATAATATAGAAGCTAGGATTTTTAATGTAAGCATTGAGATGTTTATTTTTGTGCGTCGAAATTGGGATTTTTTATATAGTATCAAGGAGCAAAAATAAAAACAAACTTTGTGAATGGAATTGGATTTGAACATTTTATTTTTATTATTTTATTTAGAATTTTTATTCATTACTTCTATTTAAATTAGGGTTTTATTTTGCATGTTAGTCTTTGTAAATATTATAGCATGTTTACGGTTTTCAATTCAGCTGAGTTTAGGCATTGAGGTTGAGGAAAATTTCCTCCCCTTCTACAGTTCTTCCATGCTTCTATTCTAATCTAAGCTACTCTCTAATTCTTCACTTCTCTTTTCTTGATTTCTTCTATTTTCGCCTTTCGAGAGAATCCTTTCTCTATTCCAATTTGTCCCCCATCTTATTCTACATTAGGTTGGTATTTGACTTTTTACATGAATATGTATGACTAGGATCTTGGATCTTGTGGTCAGTGTGGCTGGATTATGGCTGAGAAAGAAATGATACTTATTTTAGGTAAAGGGTGTTCGTGGATGTTTGCTCTAGAGTTTGACCATCTAAAATTTCCAACTTTGTTAATTTAAAAAAAAAAAATCCATCGGTTGTTGTGGGATGGCATTTCTGCTGCAATGAAGCGCATCTAGCGTTACAGTCTAAAGATTTCCTTTTTCATGTTTTCAATGCACTTCAGCATGGAGGTGGCCAAGTATTCAAGTCTCTCCATTCATTAGTTCAAAGCTTGAAGAAAGGGAAGAATTCTGTGGGTGTCGTTGTTTTTGAAGATGACAGTAGAGCATTGCGTCACCTTAAGCACTGTGCTTCCGAACAACAGCTGCAATTCATGGTCAGTAGTTAGCTCTTTTCTTCTTTCTACTTTCACCCAATAGGTCAGCATTCAGACTTCCTCCACAACATGTTTTTATATTGCAGAATTATTACATGGTTCAATCCTATGGAACCCTTTCCATTTGGGGTCCATCTTGATGTTTATATGAAATCAATTCCATTCATTACATTTAAAATTATTTGTTTAGTTAGGAAACCAAGTTTCGTCCCAAACAAAGGCATCCGTAGGCCCCATCTAATAAAAGTGCAAATTAAATGTAATAAAATTGTTCAATTAATACATTGATTTCAAAACTGTTAATTCAATATGTAAACCCTATGAATGGATCTAAGTGTTTTTCATAATTTGTTCATGATTATATATTTTCTAGTTGTTACAGTTCACTCAAGACTGATTGAAACGATTGTTGGTACCATGATAGATCAAATGATGTTAAACTATATGATTATTTGGATTTCTATTTCATCATCAAGGTGGGCCCAAATGGAGAGATTCCATTGGATTGAGACCCATTATTATATGGATAGTTAGTTAATCACTTAATTGTTGTTGCCCTTCAGGTTTTGGTTTTGTCCTTGGGAGTCTAAAGTACCAAATTCCTGAAATGGATTCCTTACATATATACCCTCTCTTGTGCATGCTCAAGGTTTGGGAACTCCAAATTGGAAAAAGACTATATTTGGGTTCATATATGACATTGTCATGTATTTCAGGCCTGTATGTTGGGCTGAGTCCCTCATCCAAAATTGTAATGTACTTAGGTTTTCCCAGATAATTGCCTTTTTAAGTTTTCCCAACACATTGGATGTGAGACCCATGTAGCTTGTGACATACATCCAATAAGTGTCTAGTTGTCCGCATTCCTCTCTTTTATATATTGGCATCAGATAGGCCATTTGAATTATCAGTTCAAAAATACAGATATGTGAAACTCTTCATACTCCAGATTCAATATAGAGATTTGCTTGGTCATTGCAGTACTGATTCTGTAACCAGGGTGTCATTGCTTTTTGCGTCACAAGGATTTAGACTTATGGCTGCATGCTAACATTTTAATTCTGTAAAGAGATCTAAGAGATCTAAGTGGCATGTAGAGTTAGTAAAGGGTAGAGCTGCTACTGGGTTTTTTTTTTCCCTGAGGATATTTATATTGGATGATTTGGTGTCTGTCTTCCAAATTCGTCTCCCGATGGTAACGTTGGCATTGTTCTGTGCTGCAGCCAGCAATCTGGATCATAAACTGCCTCTATATGGGAAAGCTATTGCCATTCAAGAACAATGTCCCATTGGCTTCTGTTCCAATGGTCAGGAGAGTGGGAATCCAACCATACATGGATCTAAGTGAAGAAGTTTGATCACACTTTTTTTTTTTTTTCAAAACAACATTCATTAAACAAAGCATAAAGGTATGCCTATTGGGTTATCTGGATTTTCCAGTAAAGTGTTTCTCTTTCTCTCTAGTATAGGATCTGAAACTCTTTGCAAACTGGAATTTTTTTTTTTTACCTTGCAAGCAGGTTTTACCATTTGGTGCGCAGGATTTTATTCGTTCGGTCCTGCCAGTGGCAGCATCAACCTCACTAGATAACCATCTGATCAAGGTCTGCTTCAACCGTTGGAACTCACAGCAATCATATATGTGCTCAATTATTATTATTGTTACAACTTTTTTTTCGTGTCTTGGGACATTGTGGCGGAGCATTGATCCCTTATCTAATTCTTTCTTGCTTGCCAGCTGGAAACATCCAGAGTGTTGTTTGGCATGTATAGGCGTGTTCCATTTCATCAGTGCACAGTGGCAGCAAGCATACCGGGAATTAACTAAAGAATCTGTTTGCGCCTTTGGAATATGAACCGATCGTTCTGTTGTTGGAAGATGATCACAAGAGAACTAAGTTGTATGGTTACACCCTGCCGATGGAATCTGGCAACTTATCATATAAGCTATGGAAGTCCAGACCATAAATTTATTAAAAGGGTGGCAAGATTGGCAAAATTTTGAAGGTAGAAAGGGGGGCTTGGCTTTGTTGTCTTTGTCTTTTTTGATATTTTTATAAGTGATTAAAATGGAAAAAAAATGTTGTCGCATGATTAAAAAATATATTGCTGTCTTGAGCTGAATTGTGAAATAAAGTGGTAAGGCGGGATGAGTTTGAAGGTGTGTGTCATCTGTGTTAGGAATAGCTTTATCTCGTACATCCCAACGTGATTGAATGTTCACAAGATTAGTAAACTTCCTACAGATCAACGGCTTGTAATATTAAAGGGTGTTTTGGATGCGGCTCATTTCTTTAGTCATTTCGTGTTTAATTATTTAGCCGATTAACATCTTTAATTAGGGCCCATAATGAGGGTTGGTGGTTGATAAATGCTTTCAAACTTGGAGCATGTCCAGATGATGTGTAGCCGGGCCTGGATTGAGGTTGCATTTTTTTTTTTTTAAAAAAAAAAATGAAATTAGAACTATTTTCAATCTTAATTTTATTATTATGATCTACATTTTGAAGGGCATTGGATCAATGCAAATGCGATATCGAGCTTCAATGCTCTCCTTGCATTACCCATTTTAGAAAAAAATTATTTTTAAAGGATATGTGAGCCAAAGTGAGATCTTTTTATATATAAAATTTATATTTTTCATTTTAGAACATTTTCTTGAATTTTCAAAATGAAATTAATTAAGATTTTTCATGTGTCAACACAAGAAAAACCCTTTTTCATTTGCAAGCTCATTTTTTTTTTTTAAAAATGCAGAATTTTACGCATAAGAAGATCTTGTTTGGGCTGGTGTATCTATGCGAAAAATAATTTTTTTAAAAAAAAGATAATGCCGACGCTCGCGTTTGCATTCATCCAACACCCTATTTTTAGTCATTTAATCCTTCCTCCATGAAAGTTTATTTTTGTTGACATCGATGAGTAGTTTGATTTGAATATCCTTTCTATTTACCCTCTATCAAAGTCCACTAAAGTTGACGACAACAAGGAAAAACTCAAAACAAAGAAAAAGGAGAAAAATAATGTTTGGAGGTAACAAATTAACAATCATCCATAAGGTGATTTCTTAAATAAAGATATAATCAACAAACTAGACATGGTGATAAGAAAGAAAACAGAGAAAACCAGAGAGATTAGAGAAAAATAATCAACAAACTAGACATGGTGATAAGAAATAAAACAGAGAAAACAAGGGAGATTAAAAAACATTTTCTTCCCTTGTTTAACAGAATCCAGAACTAATCTCTGTCATTGACTAAAATCTATACATTCAACATTTATCCTCAATGCTTGTTGGACGGAAAGAATGTGAGATGACCTCAAAGGATGTGAAATGACAGATTTATAATTGGGTTTCTATATTGGCCCTTGTGAGATGGTAGAATAGGGTAAGCTTTTCAGTAATAAGATATGGGTAGAATAAACAACTACCAAAACGAACCAACTTAGACATCAATGCTACCCACTTGGACCTTGAGTGGGTTGGCTTCCAGCTCATTTTATAGGCCCATTTGATCAGCTCCTGTGAAGCCCACGCCCAGTCACAAAAGGGGTGAGGGGTAGGCTATTTTGCAAATTTTTAAAAAATGGGCAATCCAATTTATATTCATATCTATTGTATTCACATCCCATCATGATAACAATCTAAAATCTTCATGAGCCACCCATCATCTCTGAAAATAAATGGTTTTTTTTTTTTTTTTGAGAGTGAAAATAAATGGTTTTCTAAGCATAAGAATCTGGAGACTGATTCAGTGCACCCGGGAGCGTGCAGCACTGCACGCTCCCGGGCGCATACATTTATTTTTTTTTATTTTT
>JAXCLR010000063.1:36201053-36234854 GCA_035584095.1 Annona squamosa | reverse complement strand
ATCTCAAAGCCACATTCAAATTTCAGATCTAAAGCAGCAGATAGCCTCTTAGAGGCAACCTTTTCAAGATAACAATCATGGTTCCAAACTTAACCACACTTGAGAATCGTGATTTCAGGCTTAAACATTAAAAAAAAAGAAACCTGTAAGGTTTCTAGTTTAACAAGTTTAGAATAAATTTTCAGATAAGCATTTTATATAAAACAACTCTAAAGAAACCATTCAAAGATTTAAGCTTGCAATATCCTTACAGAAACAGTAACTGTAAGGCAGTTACCAAAATTGCAGATATAACAGCCTTAAGAAAAATTTTCAGATGAAGTAATCCTCAAAATAACATACAATAACCCAAAAATCTCAAACCTACATCAATATTTCAGGTTCATAATGGCAGGCAATATGTCAAAAATAGTTATTTCAACGCAACAATCATGGTTTCAGACTTAACCACACTTGAGAATCAAGATTTCAGATTTAAACATTCAAACAAAACTTGTAAGGTTTCCAACTTAACAACTTTAGAACAAATTTTCAGATGTATATCAATAGCAGATAAACATTTCAGATAAAACAATTTTAAAGAAACCATTCAATGATTCAGGTTTGCAGTAAAGTTTATAAATTTCAGACTTAATAAGATAAAAAAGACTGAATTTCAAACCTACCAATCCCAAAATAATATATAAGTTTCTAGAAATAAGCAACAAAAAAAGGGGTAATTCAAAGCTTCATGCAAAGGTTCAACGTCTTTTAAATAGCGTTTAGCAATATCAATATAATCCGATCAAATTCATCCAAGCAACATATAGAAATTTCAAGGAAACTATGATGATCCAAATTTTAAGGGGAAGAACAAAGCAAGAGGAATAGAAAGAAGTCAGCCAATAAATCAAGAGATCCTCCTACTGAATTCAACAATCTTCAAAGTAATATGCAATATGAAGAGGTATTAAGAATTTCAGATTCAACATATTTTCAAAAGGGACTGTCTTAAAAAAAACTGAGAAATATTTTAAAAACAAGATTTCCGGATTAGCAATCGCAGAGTTGATAATTTTAAGAAAAAGAAAGAGGACATTTGAGATTCAAGGTTTCAGATATAACTGCTATACAAGAGTATGACTTCAGATGGGATAACTTCACAAATGTCATAAAAATTTTAGATTTCTTAAGGTCAGACATAAATGACACATTAGAATGACTTGATAATCCTAAAATATAACATCTCGGATTTCGCCATTTCAAAGGGGAATGCCAAGTTTCGGGTATAAGTTCAGATTTAGCATTCTAGCATGTAAAATCTCACATTTCATGATCTCAAATGATAAACCAAGTTTCAGAATCGAATAACCTTAAGTCGACATACAGAGTTTCAGATTTGACAACTTTAATACAAAATTCCAGATTTAATAACTTTAAACTATTATACTTTTTCAAAGAAATGACAACAAACAGAAAGATCTTGGCAATTTAAGAAAAAAATCAATAAACTAAAGACTCCCACTTCTCAAGATCAATAGCATTCCAGGTATGATATGATACATCTACTTCCCACACTTATAGTTTAAATAAAAAAAATTTACAGCACATACCATCTCCATGAAAACGCAACCCAAAATAGAACTTAGGCCAGTCAAAAGATGCCAAGAGCAAAATGATAAGGAAAGACATGTTTCACAAAAAAAATGTTAATACTTACTTGTAAAACAGCCATACATCATTGCAAAGAGCCAGACCTGTCTTGAAATTGAGTCAAGCCTTCGTGGATTCCAGCTAAAACAGCAGGAACAAGAGGCTTCCTTAAAATGGCCAAATGCATAAAAGAAAGAAGTGACAGTTTTAAAAATTCATCGGAAGGGAGAAGGATTTCAGCAAGGATTCCTAAAATTAAGGCATTTCTATAAGTAACACCCCTAGCAGTACCCGGATGTTCTCTACGAATAGAAAACTCCCCATAAAACAGGTCTAAAGAAATGGAAGGAGACTCATTAGGGGCAGACAAATCATAACGCCTAAGATCTGCATTGAATAGAAAGGTAAAAAGGTCTTCACCTATGGGCCCGGGAGGCAAAACTGAAACATTTCTAAAGAGTGGTAACCCGGTAAGTCTAGAAACCTCCTCTAAGGAAGGAGACAGCTCCACATTCCCAAATCTGAATATTCCTAAAGAAGGAATTCAAAATCGGGCTGCAGTTTCTAACAGAGGATAATTCAAGACTACCCTAGACAGTTCCAGGCACTCTTCCATATGGAATGAAGCCAGGTCAGCCCTCTCAATAACTGACAAAGTTGTTGTCCACCTAGACAACCTTCGACCAACAAAAGGGATGCCCAAACTAGGACTACTCCCAGTAGAAGAAGATGAGTTAGAAGGGATGGACTGAACACCATTCATAATGGAGGAAAAAGACAACGAAAGAAGAAAACAAAAGGGAACAGCAGTGGGAAAAGGAGCAGAACACGTGCAAGACAGAAGAGCAATAGGAGATAAAGACAGAAGGATGAGGTATAAATAGAAAATTTCTGCTCAAGCAATGATGATCAAATAGTAGAGTCATGTCAATGGCCAGCCCATTACAAGTCAGAAAATGAATATAAAAATTAGCCTACTGTTACATATATGGGCTAAAATATATAGTATAATCATTATAGGGATGTTCACTACTGCAGTCATCATACTAAAAGAAGTACTTGTACCATACTACAACGCTGTTCATGATAGGAAAATCATGACTAAACAATGACATCATAAATCAGACAAGTTTAGTCATGTCAAAAGTCAAGTTAGCATGCTGAAATACAATCATTATAAAATATTTACAATTACAGTCATCATGATAAAGAGTACTTGTGCCATACTGTTCATAATGTGCTATCATGATCAAACAATCAAAATAAGTACAATCATGTCAAAAGTTAGCTTGCTTTAAATCAAAATAGATGGAAATTGCAGTTATATATGTATGCATATATAACAAAGCAAAACTGTATAAATATAAAGTGCTCATAATTGCAGATATCATGTCAAAAAGGTATCTGAACACTCTATATGATATACTTAAGGAAATTTAAGGATGAACAAACTGAAAATCATACCATCACAGGATATTTATAAAATAGGACTGTATAGTGATAAGTAATCATTATAAGAGTACCCAGATCAGTAGTTGTCACACCAAAGCATGACGTGATTACACAAAAGAGAGGGACAATGGAGGATCAATCACATCAAGTCATTTCTCAACAGTGCGAAGTCCTTTCATTCATCATAGGCTCTACACAAGTCATGTCCCATCAAAATGACCCATAGGATCTCATCAACACTTGTGTAATCATGGCCAACCCAAGAGAAGGTAAAGAAAATATATATGTTGAAAATAGATAACTTAAATTAAAAGGCAAAGTTACCAGAACCTTAAACATAAAAAAGAGAGAAAGGACAATACTAATATGAAGGTATTCTTACTAAGACTGAAAAAACTCAAGCAGGAATGGTTCATTAAGAGGTCATAACTCCAACCTTGTTAGAATTCTACCTTTTTAGAACTGATTAAGCTAAAATATGACAATCTGCATGAAAACTTTTCATATTTTACAGATTAATAGGTAAGATTCTCAAAAGGAAAAAATAAAAAAAAACAAAGAAAATCAGATTGCTTAATTACTATAATGACTCCGACCTTGTTAGGATTCTACCTTTATAGAGCTGATTAAGCTGAAAGTATGATAATCTCTATGAAAATTTTTCATATTTTTCAAATTAATTGGAAAGATTCTCAAAAGGAAAAAACTAAAAAAAAAAGAGAGAAAATCAGATTGCTTAATCATTAAGAACGGGCACTGCAAAACCAAAAATATATATATATATATATACAAAAGATGAAGACTTACAATTCAGAGATGGGATGATATGCAATCAATCACATTATTGGGATAAAATAGCTAAAGTACAGGAATATACCTTTATAGGAAGACAAGAGGATCAAAGGATAAAATCAAAACTCTAAAATTAAAAGCCCAAAGAGTCAAAGATTGGCATAACTATAAAAATCAAAGGACAAATAGAAAATTCAAGCATTAATTAGGCAATAGTTAATGAAAGCCAAGATAATTTTTATAAGACATATCCATATAAGGAAAAGCCCTTTAGAAAATATACTAATTAAAGGAGATATACTCAAGGTGGTTTCTATAATAAAAAAGGTCAGATTGCTTAATTATTAAGGATTGACATTACAAAATAAAAAAATATAGATATAACACAAAAGGTGAGGGCTTATAATTCAAAGATGGGATGATCAATTACACTATTATAAGTTAAATAGAAGAAGGATAAAAATAAACGAATTATTGTAAGCAGTTAAGAGGTTTAAAAGATAAGCTCTAAACTCTTGGATAACTCAAACTCTTAAAAAGTAAGAATTGACATCACCATAACTCAATAGCAAAGGAATCCGAGATAGTTTTTTTTACAAGGCACGGATAGTTCCCATAGGAAAATACACTGATTAAAGGGAATCTGTTTAAGATATTCACCATAATAATAAATATATACAATATTAGGTAAGTAGGAAACAAGAAAATAAAGAAAATAAAAACCTAAGTTGCCTAAAATTAAAGAAGATGATCAACTATTATCTAAATTCATTAATTAGGAAAGCGAAAAAAAAAATTTCATTACTGATTGAACAAACTAAAAACCCAAACTACATTATGAAGTATAAAGCAACAAATCTGCCAAAAATGCATTATAAGGTGACCTGTTTAGTCCCCAACATAATATTATCTAAACGTCATCCCAGGATCAGTTAATATGAAATAAAAAGACAAATAGCAGACCTGCCTCATGATTAGACAGGGCAAATTTACAAACTGCAAATATAACAACATATAAATCAATCACAGATCACCTGCATATTGCCAAATACGTAACATAAATCTAGCTTTAAAATGTATAGGGTAATTAGCACACAAAGAATCACACATTGTTAACTAATACACAAACTATTAAACATAAGCGCATTGTTATTTGCCTTACAATGAACAGCTAGCACAGACTGTACTAGAGACAGGTATATTTCGAACTATACATAATCAATAGAAGCCAAGGAGTAATAGCTAACAGGGAACAATCATGTTAAATAAATTAGTAACATACAAAGATACATATATGATTAGAGGAAAAGAGAAGAAGGCATCACAATAACACCAACAAAGAAAGAAGAGGACAGTAGAAAAGGAAAATGCAAGTCCATAATAACCAGGAGAAATATCATTAACGACTTGCAAAGAAAGAAAGAATGGCCATTTTATGTACTCAAGTTAGGCAACATCATCTGCCATATCGTCTCAAGCCTTTCGAGACCTGGCAATATCTCATTCCTCAACGATCTCACTAGAAAAAAAAGACGAGAAAAAAGGAAACACAAAAAGGAAGAGGGGAACGGGTGAAAGAAGGAAAGAGACGACCTGCTCCGGCGAAGTTGTCCTCTCCGACAACAGCTGTTGCCAACCTTCAGCCGACAGCTCCTTAGTACTACCCCCATTTCAGACGGCAATGACGCCTCCTCTCCCGCCAACGTCTCCAGCCATCTCAGATATAGCCTGCCAAAAACCAACCCCATCCATCACCTCCAAAAAACTAAAAAATAGATTTGGAGCCCTAGAAAAAAAAGTGGAGGACAGTAAGGCTAAGGGGCTTACCAGTGACGGATCAACAAAATGAGCAGCGAGAAGAAGAGGGAGAAGCGACTCGTTAAAATGTTGAAAGCCGCACAGTTAATAAAATTCTCTTCATGGAAGAGTTGAAGCCGACTTTTCAGCATGATTCAAGCAAATCCATCGGACAAGGCAACCCAATCCCTACTTCCTCCACAACCCAGCAAACAGCTTTGCGTGGGCTCGAACAGAAAAATTGCCGGGACCACGACTACGGCAAAGAGGAGGAAGGAGATTGGGCGTTGGCAATGAAACTCGCCACCGTGTCTATTTTCCCCATGGTTCTGAAAGCAACGGTCGAGCTCGAACTGCTCTAGATCATCGCCAGCCATGGGCCAGGGGCGAAGCCATCAGCTGCTGAGGTAGCCGCTCACCTCCCAGCCCAAAACCCAGCCGCTTCAGCCCTGCTCCAACATATCACGTGCCTCTTGACCGGTTATCCGCTCTTCACGTGCTCTGCTCGCGCACTGGCGGAAGGGGATGCTAAGATGGTGTACGGTCCGACGCCAGCTTCTAGGTTCTTCGTTGCCGACGGAGATGGTGTGTCCCTGTCGTCACCGTTTCTGCAGAAGGAGATCCCGGTGGCTGTCTTCGGGTGGCCATCTACGCCATCGAGCTCCTCGTGGCCGGGGAAGAGAAAATCACGCCTGTCAGCCCCTTCAACGTAGTCTCCTCTCTAGCCAACAACATTGCAACGGCAGATCACACGCGTCGCGTCCTCCCTGCCGACCAGCGGTCAGCGTCTTCTCCAAGGATGGCCGGCGATTTCAGCCCCAGCAGCAAGAAGAAGAGGGAGAGGCGACGAGCAGCAAAGGGGAAAAGGGGGAAATGAGAAAACTGGTGCGAGCCCTAACCCTAAGAATCCTCCCTGTTACGGTAGTCCACGCGACCATCGTCATCAGTTCGCCATCGTAAACGGGAGTTCATCTGGACTGTCCATTTAACACGAAAAGAAAAGGTGCCCTGCTCCATGTTTATTTTTATACACACACACAAAATACTTTATATATATGTATATATTTTTATTTTTTAAATACAATAAAAATAAAAAAAGGAAGTGTAAAATAAACATGGAGAACAATAAACGAATGGCATTACTAATCCTAAAAGATATGTGGCAAAATACATAGATGCAATTAGTGAGAGAATAATAATTCTCAGTAGCTCATTTTCAAAAAAAAAAAAAAGGAGAGACAGTATATATAGATACACGAAAGGATACCGGATTGGTAAATAAAAAGAGTACTACGATATTTTCCCATCCAACAAGGCCACTGCTAATATCATTATTTACAAAAAAAGAAAAAGAAAAATTCCCAAATACCCTGAAATATGGTGAGAGAAAATTGCAAAAAGGAAATAATAAAAATAAAAATAAAATAATAATAATAAAATAATCATAATAAATAAATATCTCTAAGATCTAATATAATACACTATTATGTTGATATTGCAGTTAACTCACTTGGATGGGTCAATGAAGTTTCACGCATCTGAACACCTAATAGTAAATAGATCCCATGCATATACGCTAGGTGATTCTGAACACCAATTAAAAATCAGCGCTGATACAAACCTAAGGAAAATTACTTGTCTCGAAATATAACATTAAGAATTCTACGGCTTTACTCTTCACATGGTTCAAAGGAAAACTAAGAGTTATTAAAGTGGTAAAATGAAAATTCATAAGGTTGCAACAAAATTGCTAAAAAGTATTCCAAACAATATATATATATATATATAAAAAGAAAACAACAATGATAGATAAGACTACATTAAATCACAAATTTTAGGTGTCAGCCATTCCTTCTTTAATGATAATGTCTATTATCATCAAAGAAGGAGGGCAATTGTTGACACCCTACAAAAACGTAAACAATAATAATATATATAAAATAAAATTTCAAGAGGGGCCTACTATTATACACATTTATGGATTCATTTTCTAACCCATATATTTTGCAAGCTCAACATTATGTAGGGTTTACTGGCCTTCAATACTTCAAGCCCACTAAGGAAGCAACGGCCACCAATCCATATGGCAGATCTCGGGCGATCCGCATTTGAGATGAAATGGAAGATACTTTTTCAAGACAATAGGAGCAGAATTAACAAGATGAGCGACTCGGATTAAACAAACAATTGATATTTTAAGGGGTTTTCGATGGTCAAAGTCTATTTGACCAAAGAAAGAGGGAAATTTGCAATATTCTCAAGTGCTAAATAAATTCGATAAATCTAACTTTTTAAGAAAAAATCTGAACCGTTAAAATAAATAAAGAACATTAACAAATGTGGGCTTTATCAAGAACCAAGGAAAATGTGTAATAATTAGGATAAAAATGAAAGGTCAAAAATACACAAAATCAATGGCTAAAAAAGATTTGACTCACTCGCCAAACAAAACCATGGGCCCCATGGGTGGTTTTCAAAAACGACTCACAAAATTACTAAAAGGCCCATTTTTATTATATTTTTGCAAAAAGAGAAAACCGGAAATTATGCAAAAATCAAAAGAAATACCAAATTGCAATTTCTCAAACATAAAAACCTATAAAAAGAGGACACCCTCCTCTTATTTGGGCACGGTGAAAAAATATTTAAGAACCAACCACTCTCTTTCTTCTCAGGAACCCTTTTTTTTCATCTGTTTAGTTTTTTTTTAAAAAAAAAAAAACGAAAAAAGGAGAGAGAAATCAAGTTCCCCGGATACCGCATTCATCCTTCCTCTCCCAAAAATTCTTTTTTTCCAGTGTGTTACCCATCTTACCTTTCTCATTGATTCGTTTTCTAAAAAAAAGGGAGGAAAACCAAAGCTCATAGCACGTTTCTTTCCTTTCTTTTTTTGTGTTTTTTCGTTTTTTTTAAAAAAATCGGATTCTAGTGTTCCTTCTATCTTCCCTTCCGTTTTTCTTTATTTTGTTTTTTTTTTTAAATAAATCAACGGGGAGCAAAAACACCTCAGTACGATCTCATTCCTTTTTTTTATTTCTTTAAAAAAAACAAAAGGAGAGAAGCTCCATCACGTCATCTCCTCTCCTCTTTATTTTTTCTGTTTTTTTTTTAAAAGATAAAAAAAAAGGGTCCAACACATCGTTTCTCCTTTTCCTTTTCATTTTCTCGTTTAAAAAAAAACAACAAAAGGTCTAGTACATTGTTTCTTTTTCTTCTTTTCGTTTTCTCGTTTTTTTTTTTAAAAAGGGGAGAAGCTCCAACACGTCATTTCTTCTCCTCTTTATTTTTTTTCATTTTTTTTTATAAAAAAACCAAATAGAGTTCTAGCACATTATTTCTTTTCCTTTTTTGTTTTTCGTTAAAAAAAAAGAAGAAAAAACTACCATTTCCTCACCTGCTCCAAAATTTGCGCATTATGTTCTCAAAAAAAATTTAATAAAAATAGCTGAATAGGAAAAAAGAATTCTCGCTGTCCTTTTCATTAACGTCATTGCTTTTTTTTTATTTTCTTCCAAAAAAAAACACAAGTACACTACCATCCCTTTCCATTTCATTTTTTTATTTTATAAAAAAAATTAAAAAATAAAATTAAACCATCTCAAGAAACATTTCATTTCGGCGCAACAAGAACACTTACCCTGTTCCGATTTCCAGATTGAGTTAAGGCTTCGAAAAAAGCCTAGGGATTAAATTCCCGCCTCCACCCTCCTGAGCTTTTACATACAAAATATATGTTAATTTTTCGCACTCATAGGACCAATGTATTGGAAAAATAAAATTGTATTTTTTTTCTAGTTATGAGTTCACCCGGAAAATCTCTGTAATTCAGTGCCTTTTGTAGACGGACTAACCACCGTTGTATGGTTAGTAGCGACTCCAAAAGTTAATATATTAAATTTTATTAATATTTGCTTACATATTACTAACCGCTAATTGTGTCTAATTGAAATACATGTTTGTGGTTGTTTAACTCGTATCACTTAAAAATCTCTAAATATCGCATCATCTAAAAGCCTTAACGCTTGCATCTCCCTTCTTTAACCCTCATGTCTACACCTTTTATATTTATTCCATTTCTGATCTTGAACCCCTTTTCTACACCGTTTAAATTTTTACTTTTGCACGTTTAAATTTCGTATCTAACTCGCATCATATCTAACCCGCTAACCTACTAACTTGCATCTCATATTTATTTTTTTTTCTCTGGTGCATGCATATTTTATTTTCACATTTTAGTCCATGGTTAGATATATTTTATGAGCTTACTTTACACTTTTTAGGCCCATTCGCCGGCCCATCGTAGCGCGCTAAAAACCATGTGCTACACAAGATTCTCACTCATTATTAGCTGTTGCAGCACTTGTGTCAAATTTCTAAACTGTCTGGCTCCCATCTGCCTAAAAATACTTCCGACAAATAAATGTTTTATCCTTTGCGGGACGAGAATACATGAAAATTGTTTTCCACCTGCGTTATCATTACGTAATATGCACTGGATTGACACTTGAACTACTCTCTTTAAAAAATTTTCCTCAGAAGAGTATCCATAAGTAATCGCCAGTCCAAGTTTGGATCTTCTTAGGGTTGTCTACCTTCCATAATGCATTAAGAATATAAAGGACCGAAATGTTCTTAAATGCGTATAGACTATAGAGTTTATAGTAGGATTGTAGGAGTTAAAAAGTTGGAAGAGGGTAGAATTTTAAGAGTAATAGGAGTCTCTCGAGTAGTCTTTGAATGATCCCTTGAAAATATTAAAAATTGAATTTAGTTATTCACGTCGCCATCATGAGCGACTCAGGTGAAATAATCTTCTTCTTGGACATGTTATGGGTGCACAGTCGCGTGGGCTAATGGAAAACCAAGGAAGTTTTTGGGGAGTCCATACAATGGTCCCCCCCATTGTTTTCCATGGGCGGAGAAGAGAATTGTGGTTCTTTCTCCTCATCTTTTTTTCTTTTTTAAAGTTGTATTAAATTTTGGGGTGGGATAGATTCATTTTAAATTTTGAATTTGAAATGCGTTTTTATGTTCTAACATTTCTAAGTCGTGTGTTGATTCATTGAGCACTATGTTTGGGCAGTTCTATTATTGGTATCTTGTCTTCAATAGAGGGTAGTCCTTACCATCTTTGTTTGAAAGTTCTAGGTGCTCTAGAATTTTAGCTCTTTTAGGGTTCTTCCTTGCAAAAGCATGTTTCATCCAGTGTTTTAAAAACTGGATCGGACCGTTCGGTCCGACCGGTCCAACTGTGAACTGTTCGTTTAATGGTTCGGTTCGGATACGGTTCTTCAGTTTTGACGAAAACCGTTCGAACCGTGTGAACCGGGCGGTTAGACCGTAAAAACCGGTCTGACCGCGGCTAGGTCCGCACCTTTTTTTATTTAAAAATTAATAAATAAAAAATAAATAAAATGTCGCATTTCATTCTGTTCGCGACTTCGCGCCCGCGGCTCCTCCCATCGTCTTCCTTTCTTGCCGAGCTAGGGTTCACCCACCATCGCCGTCGGCCACCTGCTGCAGCGGATCCAGGTCGTAGTCTGCCGGAATCGACGTCCGGCAACAGTCGCAGTGCCTGGTCGTCGTCATCGGTTCCGGCAGCAAACACAGAAACCCATTTTCGTCGTAGGCTCGTAGCATAACAGAATCCCATTTTCATCCTCATCGGTTCCGGCAGCATCGGTTCCAGCAAACACAGAAACCCATTTTCGTCCTCATCGGTTCCGGCAGCATCGGTCCTCAGAAATTCCGGAACACAGTCATTCTAAAACAAAGGTCATGTATTTTTCCTCTCCGCATGATACTCTTCACATTTGTGCTCTGTTTGTTAATTGAATACGTTTATGTCGAAATCCCTCTTTTCCTTTCCTATATTATTCTTTAACTGGTAGTTTGAATTTGAACTAGCAATTGACTGCATTTATTTGCTTATCTTCTCGTGTGCTGTCTCCTTGTGTTTCAATAGCACTTTTCTCAAGCGTACGTTGAATTCGTGCGAATCACCAGATTTAGCGTGGAAGCTTTAGTGTTTTTTTCCCCCTCTCTTGGGTGGATAGATTGCCGAAGAAGATCATCTTTCTAAGGCCAGGATTGATGACAAGCGTAATTTTTATATTACATAAAATTTATATATTTAATTTAATTTTAAAATAATTAAAATAAATTAAATATAATTATTACATCATAATTATGTAATACTGACATCACGGTTCATAACGGTTGAACCGGCTGGACCTGAACCGGACATAAAAACGGTTTAGTCCCGGTTCGGTTTTTAAAACATTGGTTTCATGATATCAATGGAAGGGCCAAGTATTGTACATGGTGAAAGCAGGGAGGGCTTCCATTAGGGTAGATTCCTAAGATGTCCTTAAATCAAATTTCGAAGTTGATGATTCTTATGTAGCGCAACTTTAGGCTTCATGTTTCATCCCTAAGAGGTACGTGATCAAACTACATCTCCTATGGATAAAGTGCACGTCAATCCAAAAGGTACACGTACAGCATTATAGGAGATATTCAAATTAGGGATTAGACTGCCTTTTAGAGGATCTGTGAGAGAAATTTTAAATGTTTACAAGATCTACCCAGTAAAGTTGACACTGAATTCACGGAATTAGATATTAGCGTTTAAGATGTTGGGGAAAATGCCGAAGGTATTAATGACCTGGAATGTTTTTTCTAGACTTGTCATATTGATGAACCTTCGGAATACGGATTCTGCCATTTTTCTCCAACAAACGGTGTGACTAAGCTAGTTAGCAAGAACACGAATGTGCATACAGATTGGAAAGGCCAGTTTTTCTATTTGCATGCCTATAAAAGCGTTACCATAAGCAAATTTTTCCTTACTTAAAAAAGAATCATCATAAGAGAATTTTTAATTTCATATACTTTTACTTGCTAATAAAAACTTTTTGGTTGCGTATAAGGCTGACAAAACAAACTCTCTTGTAGAGATGGAACATGGGCATGAGCTCGATGTTTGTGACAACCGTGGAGTTGGGTGCATTTGGCCAACCAAGCATCATAAAATTCCTCAATGAACCACATTCCATGTAGCTTTATGGCAAGCATGTTGACAGCTAGCGTGGCTGCATGTAGCCGTGCCTTTTGTGCAGTCTAGATTGTCCATCTTGTAGCCTCTCTGTGAATAGCATCCCAAGGGTCAAGAGTTTATGGCTTGGGTGATCTCTACAAAGGCTATTGCTGTCTGGCTACCCAAATACTTAGTCACAGAAAACTACAGAAAAGGAAATCCATGAAGAAATTCACCCTGGTTTAATCCAGTAATCAAGCAATAGCCAACATCAGGTGAATGTTATTCCGATACATCCATTCAAGCTACAAAAAAGACAACTCTTAGACGACATAGTGGTGGGTGACATATCTTCCAGCTCTCTCACTAGGACGGATGATCTTCACAACCTCTCCACGCTTCAGACCATAATATCTAGCAATTGGATCGGAAATTTGAACTCGACGCAGCTGGAGCAAATCAGTCAAAATAAGAATATGCATCGCGTAAGCATGTGATTATTATCTCTTACTTGACGAATTGAAAACTAGACTGGGATAATTTGTACATATACCCACTTAGTTTAATCGAAATTGCAAATATGCCTATATAGTTTCAAAAATTACAAATTACCTCCATATAGTTTAATTATAATTGCAAATAATATTCGCACTATTATCATGCTCTTAATATATTGTCATGGCATGGGAATTATTTGTAATTATGGTTAAACTATGTGAGATTATTTGCAAGAATTAAATATACCACTTAATTTTTAAAATTGCAAATACACACGTAGTTTACATATTTTTACAAATATACACACTTCATGATACTGTTATAATGGTGTGGAGGTTATTTGCAATTATGGTTAAACTATATGAGGTTATTTGCAAGACTTAAATATACTGCATAATTTTTGAAAACACAAATACACTCACATAGTTTGCATATTTTTACAAATATACTTACATCATCATACTGTTATAATGGCGTGAGAGTTATTTGCAATTATCGTTAAATTATGTGGGATTATTTATAATTTCTGAAATTGTGTAAGTATATTTGCAATTTGAATCAAACTAAACTAAGTGGATATATTTGCAAATTATACAACTAGACCACCTAAGTTACGGATCTCATAATTAATATTTCACTAAACGGAAAAGCGCAAGAGACATTGTGATGTAAGTCATGTTGTCATGCACCCAATTCGCACCTATTTAGGATGCAATAATAGAAATTAAGGTTAATTTAGAGTTTACTTTATGTATGTTGATGAACAGTTTGATTATTCTAAGATGATTATTTCTATTTTTGGCAAGTTTGATTATTACGTTAGTTTTCTTATTATGTCAGTTTTCGTATTTCTCATTTTCTTAAGTTATTTTTTCTTCTAAACGATTTTTATTAATTTATATATAGGATAACGTATTTAAATGATTAATCAAGATATTTATTTCTTAGAATTCTCTATTACTCTTATATAGTTCTTTACTAATTCTTCTCATTTCTTCCTCTTTCTTTCCTCCTCACCTCTCAAGAGGATCCTTTTTATCTTTTCCATTCTTTTATCTACTCATCTTGTATCAGCTTAGTATTTTCTATTTTTTATTTTCTATTACGATCTTAAAGATGGATGTCTTTTCAAGGGTTTTAAATTATGCATTCACAGTACTTCATGACATGATTTATTAATTTAGGAATTAATATTTTCTATTTTCTAACATGATATTAAAAATGGATGTCTTTTCATGGGTTTTAAATTATGCACTCACAGTACTTCATGACATGATTTATTAATTTAGGAATTAGTATTTTCTATTTTCTAACATGATATTAAAAATGGATGTCTTTTCATGGGTTTTAAATTATGCACAGTACTTCATGACATGATTTATTAATTTAGGAATTAGTATTTACTATTTTCATATGATATTAAAAATGGAAGCCTTTTCAAGGGTTTTAAATTATGCATTCATAGTACTTCAAGACATGATTTATTAATTTAGGAATTAGTATTTTCTATTTTCTAATATGATATTAAAAACGGATGTCTTTTGAAGGGTTTTAAATTATGCATTCACAGTACTTTGTAACATGATTTATTAATTTAGGAATTATATGCTGGTAGCATTTTAGAAATTTGGGTTTTAGTAAAGGTACAACTATAACCTTAGTTTAGGATAGATTTTATTGGTTTTCCTTGAAAAGAAACATTGTGAAAGTTGTGTCTATACGTGGAACATGTTAATAATCAAAAGCTAAAAGATAGAAGTAAGATTATACACACCATTACCAGTGTTGTGTCTCTTTGAAGAGACATTAGTATAGATTCAAATTTGATTTACATAGAACTCCTAGAGAGTATAATTCTATTCTAGTTAAAATAGATCAATTTTCAGAAATAGCTCACTTTCTACCAGGACAAAAAATCTGTCACTACTTCTCATGTGACCAAATTATTCTTTGAAGGAGATTATCAAAGACTTCGTGAGTTATCTTTCATAATTGTCTGACTGGGCCATTTCTTCCATTATTTCTTTTCAAATAGCTGACAAGGCCTCTTCCAATCATCCAAAAATTAGTAGATATTGATACCATCAAATGCATCTCTCTGCTATCGCTTGAGGCCCATGGAGAATCTTGAGGGCTTGGGGACAACTCAACCCAAGATCAGCCTGACCATGTCCTTAGTTAAGCATGTTCACGAGTTTCATCGGAAATTCAAATATCTGTTTCTGTCATCTATTTACACACTGGAATAGCTGACTGGATTAGTTAATTTCTAGGATCAGATGACTATGCCGTCAGGACTATCGGGTAGAGATGGAAAGAAATTCTGTAGCTTGGAGAATTCACCGTTGCAAAGGATATGTGGAATTTAAAAGGAAAAAGATAGTAACTTATCTTGTTGTGTAGAATTACTAGTGTAACCGACGAGCCCCTCACTAATTCCAAATCGAGTTGTTGTTGGTCAACAAGCTAAGTGTAAGCTCACATTTGAGTCATGACATGTGGTGTCATGCACTCCCTCCTTTTTCGAGACACGACACATGGCGTAGCGTACTTAACCTTTTTAGGTCATTGCGTGTGGCGAAGTGATCTATATTTATTTTTATTAGTCATGTCCCGTGGTTGATATGCAACCCATTTTAAGTCATGGGGTGTGGCGTATGACTGCCTATTTTGAAGTCATGGCACGTGGCGAAGTATATTTATTTATCTTTATATTTTTATTAGACACGATTTTTCGTACACTTGTAAAGTCATAGAAAGACATTCTATGCATTTTTATCATCACTTTAATAAAATAATCAATTTTTATGGATTATGGTATTTAGCTCTTTTAATCAAGGGTTTTCTCATTAGGGATGTAAAATCAACATGCGGAGCACAATGCAAAATATTTTTGTGATATACTTTTCAAACTCGGTTAAAAGAATTAAATACTTTAAGATTTTATTGGGGGAATAATTGAGTATGTATTTTCTGAAAACCACCAAAACACGAAACGGGACGGTCTCAAAAGCCTCTAAATTTGAAGCCGAAACAGCAACTTAATTAATATTTTTGTCGCCAATTACAACTTCTTGCGACATGGAAACTACACGTCCCAAAAATATTGTCGCTAAAAGTAGCTTTTCTTGTAGTGATATATCCACTCTCAAAGCGGAATTTTTTTTTTAATAATCAGTGCCAGTTATACACCGAGTTTCAGGGCATTTGGAACTAGTGAATTTCTTAATTTCACATTCGCCTATTCGTGTCATATAAATAGAAGCAGACATCGTTAACCATCAAGGTTTAAAATGTACAGATGATAGGTTTAATTTGCGATTTCTATGTAAATTAGGCATAATTTCAAACTCACCGGTCAATTCAACCCAAGTACATAATCTAATCTCAGCTTTAGGGATTTAAATTAAATTTAACAATATTAAGATATTATTCCGAAAAATAAGGATAAACTCCCGATATCGGACTCGAAGCCTGGATTTTCTGCGCTCAAGGCGTGACTCCTTGCTCTCCCAATGTTCCAATGTTCCCATGATTTAATTACGACCTCAAAATTAAATTGCCGCTAATTAACGTTCTTCAAGCTATTCGTGCGCGTTATGCTATTGCTGTATAATAAATCAGCACTTTATATCTTCTCTTGTGACATGACATGAATGATGTTTGTTGTAATTAGCTGGCAATGCTTGTGACGTTTTATCTTCGTTGACTTCCATACACAATTTTAACACAGCTTGAGAGTGAATTCCACTTCAATGAAATCACTTTGGTGAAATCTCATCACATTGTATTTAAGGTGCATTTGGTAATATATGCAGGTAAAGGAGGAAAATTTTTTAGAATTGTACGAGTGATATAATATAATTAGACCAAATTAAAAATAAATTGAATAATTGTGTAAGAAAATAATTAAAATGTATAGGTAAAATAAAAAAAACTATGATAGTTAGAGTAAGTAAAACAATTATTAAGACTAAAAAAAGTAGGCAAAATTATTAAGATATATGAGAAAAATGAGCTTTTTGGGTACTTTACCAGAGGCACCCTTAGTATGGTTTTTGAAAAATCCAATCACATTGAATTTAGTATCATTTATGAATTTTTACGCATAGCTTTATCTATAAATATATAAAATAAAGATAATAAAATAATTTAACACTAAATATTAATTTTAAAATTATATTTTCAACAAGTAGAACTTCTAAAATATCATTACAACGTGAATGAATGATTCTATAAATTTTTGTTATATTTTAAAGAAGGTGATCCTGTTAGCCTAGACTAAATAAACGTCTCATTTAACCCACTTTAAAAAACTCAATTGCAATAACTTTTTTACTCATTTTTTCATAAATTTATTTATCTAAATATATTTAACATATAAACCAACTTTTAACATTTTTAGATATGTGTAATTTTTTAGATTTTTAAAGATAGAGGTATTTTAAATACACATATACATATAGATGTTTAAAAATCTCAAAAAAATATATACATATCCAAAAATGGTAAAACTTAGCTTATATGTAAAACAAACTTAGATAAGCACGTGTATGAAGAAAAACTTATTGTAAATAAGTTTTTGAAGTGGGCTAAGTGGAGTATTTACTTAGCCCAAGCTAACATGATCAAATATATGAATTAAACTTAGTATTTTTTATAATTTATGTATAAATGCATATTTTAAGCAAATATGGCCATATATATCTTTAATATAGATGAAATTTAGGCTCTTAAATAAGCAAATAATGTTAAATAAAATGGATAAAGTAAACTTCTCATCAAGCATCAAGGCATAAAAAATGTAAATGCGTAGGTTATAGATTGGTACCAATCATTTGATCTAAATAATTTGAAGGCCATCAATGTCACACATGACATCTCCAATAGTTATTTGATAACCATCCAACCACCCACCATTTGCATCCTGATACTCGATCGAATAATATATCCATCCCAGCGTACAACCCGAGAAAGTGTACCAACAGAGAAAAGCTCTTGGGCGTAAACATCACTTTCCTTTTAATCTATTCTCGCCTGGCATAGTCCGGGCGGTATCCGAGGAAATAATTGGGCTGTTTTAAGAAAGACAACGAATCCCTCTAACGATGCTAGAGATTCCATCTTTAATTTGGATCAACGGCAAAAAGTGCCACGTTAAAAAGGAATCACGGATGCACATCCATCGATCTACACGACATCTGCACCACGTTGTGAACAGGCAAGCATCGATTTTTTTGGAATCGCTCCGCCCCGAACGGGCCCCATCCTGGTGGTGGCAGGCGCTGGCGCTAATATCCAACAGCTTCGGTTGGACTCTTGTAGTACATTATTATTATTTTTTTATTAGTAATTTACAATATCCCATTTGATATTATAAGTAAAGTTCATTTTGATAATGACATAAGCTTTTATAAATCCTCTATGGATATCAAGCCACACTTAAATTAAAATGAAATAAATTGAGGGTACGTTTGTTAAGGTACATGGAAAATGTAAGATGGGAATCCATGGATTGCTGATTCCTATGCCGAATTAATAACCATATTTTTACCATTTTACACCTACTTTCAATCATTTTTAATAATTATTATTATTTTTTTTTTACACTTCAACTATCTTATTTATTCCATTTTTACTTTTATTATTTCTTATCAATCATAGTATTTTTAAAATATTTTATTTCTCACTCCCCACCACATTTCACCTTTTACACAACTTTTACCTTACCAAACAAGTCCCGACAAAAGCGAGACCACCGCAAATGGGTGGAAAACTAGACTCCCGCAGATGAGAGAACTCAAAACCTCGTCTGTACATTTGATGGCTAGAGCACGTACCCACTGGGCAGGGACCCAGTTGTCCTCGTATGGCATTATTAGGCGCAATGTCTCTCTTTAAAAAATAAAAGGCAATAATGTGTCTCCTGCGAAAATGAGTGATGGTTTTTTGCTTGCTCCCAAAATAAGCAGCTTCGCGCACCCACCTATCAGTTAAATACGGCGGACCTAACTCGTGTTTTTGTATATGCGTCATGATTATCATCTTTCTCATTCACACGCAGATGCAATGTAGTAAGGTGCAGCATCAGGGCCAGGGGAGAAGGTTGGCATGTCACATGGACGCTGTGCTTCTGCCTTGGTCATGTGACTCGACTCCTTGCTTAATCTGGGTCCCCCATGAAACCACGGTGGGCCCACTGTTTTGTCTCTTTGAATCTTCCCACCTCATCCCATCGCAAAGACAGCAGTGTTTCGGTTCGGACAAGATCGTAGAATATCCATCCATGAACATGCGAGTCTGAAATTTTTCCCTCCTCGTAATTATTTGATATTTTAATCATTTCTTTTCATCTTTTTATATAACTATCATGCGTCATTTCTCTACCATTATTTTATTATAAATTTTTTTATCTATTTTACTTTTATTATCATTGTACTCTATTATTTTTTCTGATTATGTTTTTATTTTAAAAATTTTTACACAAAAAACTGTTCATTCAAAAGTTTTATCAAATATAAAATACACCTCTGATCAGCCTCCTTCTGGTCCCAGGAGTCCAAGTACTGCTAAATTTTTTTTTAATTGTGTTATCGTTATTGACAACTGAATGACAACCGAAATAACATTTCAATTACAAATGAATACGAAATTTGAACTCTCAAATTCAAGTAAATTGTTAGCATTAGGATCTTTATTGGTATTAAGATTATAATTTAAATAACTCATCATTTTTAATTTTTATTATTCAACACATTAGCAATCTGCAACCTAATTAAAATGGATTCGGTTCGGAGTTAAGAATTTTCTAAATGTGATGTGGATGAATTATAATTAAAGTTTTTTAACTTAGTTCTGACCAGGCTCTGGCCTATATAATCTAACCCGATTGCACCTTAATGGGTTTCGTGTGTTTTCTAATAATTTTTTTCATACATTATTTGTAAATTTTTTTATCCTATCTTATTCATGGGTTATATTGATTTTTACTTACTTCACTGCACCTACATAAAAATTAGACTAGTTTGGTTCAAGCACCAAGCTAGTTCTTTCAGCACAAAATGTTTGATTTTGGACTAATGAAGTTCTTTCTCTATATCATCGCTCTTAGGTGAGCTTTTGATCTGCATATTATGAAACTTAAGAATGCTTCTATTTAACCGCTTTTATTTTTTTTTATTTCATAATATGTTACATTATCTCAACTGGTAGTCTGGTATTGTAATCAGACTCTGACACATTCTTATAATTTTTCTATTGATATTTTACAAATATTCATGTATGTTACATTATCTCAACTGGTATTATAATCGGGCTTTGACATATTCTTATAATTTTTCTACTGATATTTTACAAATATTTAACCAATAATTTAATTTTTCTAATAATAATTTCTAAATACCCACCTACTAGATGCTCTCACAGAGTTTCTAGAAAAACAAATGTCAAGTCACCTCATATGTGGATGACAAATATTGAATCAAAGACACTCACAAAATGAGGTCAATCTCCCACCACTGAGGCAATGCTTCGACAACCATCTTCATTTTTAATATCTTAATCATTAATGAAAATTCATTTTATTTGTTGCATTTAGTGTTATCTATATTCTTATAAAAATTCTTTCATTCATTTAATATGATTATGCACGGGCTTTATCTACAAACATGTAAAATGAATGTAATAAAATAGTTTCATGTTAAATATTAATTTTAAAGTGGTATTTTAATATCTAAATCATCCAAAATATCATTATGATATGAATAAAAAATTCTATAAAGTATTATTATATTTTAATATATATATGTGAAAATATTTAAGCATTTTTCCTAATGTACACATGAATATATTTATTTTTAAACAAATATGGCTGATACAAATATTTGATTGGATAAAATTTAGTTTTCTAATTAAATAAATGATGTTAAATATAATAAATTAATTAGATTTAACATTAATTATTAACCCATTAAAAATGGAGACCTTTTTATCGCACCTTATTATATATGAGATAATTTACAAATAAACTCACTCAGTTTGATCATAATTACAAAGATACCTACATAATTTCTGAAACTCCAAATAACCTCACCTAGTTTGACTATTATTGCAAATATGCTTATGTCATTATAACATCTTTACTACACTATCATAGTATGAGTATATTTGCAAATGTGTGCAAATTATTTAAGTATATTTGCAAAAAACTAAACATGTCTACTTAATTTTTGAAATTACAAATATAATCACATAGTTTATATATATTTACAAATATACTCATGCCGTCGAGATATAGTAATGTTGCCATAACAATGCGGGTATATTTGCAACTATAGTCAAACTATGTTGGTCATATGCAATTTTTAAAAGTATATAAGTCTATTTACAATTATAGTAAAAATAAGTAGTTGTATTTGCGAATCACCCTCTACTTATATGTGACTTTTTGCAACGTGTCTCATCAAAGAAGAGATTAATAATATAATGAGTATTGGGTGTACCCAACCCAAGTTTGTACCCAAGTAGCAACACTGGCTCATTTGCTTCGCGACGACTCAAAGACACCACAAAATAGTGTGCTGCAAACTTAAAATCATGAGGGGTAATTATTTTCCATCGCTAATGATGGGATGGATGTCTCTCATCAGAGGAAAAGAAAAATGATGGGATGAATGCCCTGCCTTCGTCTCTTATCTTCCGGTTTTTCGAACTATCTCTGTGATTATCTTCGTGGGATTCGAGTATCTTTGCAGAGTACACAGCGGCCCCATTCTACCAACCGGTCCAACCCCATCCCCAATTGAAAAGATTAGTGACGTGGACATTTCTCCGTACTACTTCTGCCAGCCTGTTCGTAATCGTCCGAATTAAATTACGGAAGTCTTTGTTTACGAAAAAAAATACTTTTAGCGTGTGTTGTCAATCGATATAAAATGTTAAGTTAAAAGTGTGTGTTTGTTTATGATAAAAAAATGTCAACTAGAACTTTTCAATCTAAAATTTTTCACTTTCCATAATTACTCTATTTTTAATTATTTTTTCACATTTTTCTATACAAACTATCCTACTTTTCAATCATTTCTACACAAGTACCCATACAACTAACCTATCTATTTTAACTTTATTTTTTTTACTCCTCATTATTATTCTTATTATATCGTATCGCTTTCTATTGATTTGATAACTTCTACTCTAAAAATTTTTCATCAAAAGTTTTACCTCTAACCAAACACATCCAAAATTTTTTAATTTAAAATTTTTCACTCTCTATAATTATAATATTTTTTTAATTATTTTTTCACATTTTTCTTACAATTACCCTACTTTTCAATTATTTTTTCACAACTATCCACATAAATAAACCTATTTATTTTAACTTTATTTTCTTTACTGGTCATCATTTTCTCTATCATATCACATCATTTGACAACTTTTACTTTACAAATTTTTTCATTAATTTAAAATTTATTTATATATTACCAAACATACCCTTAATTTAAAATTTTTTGCTCTCAATAATTATCTTATTTTTAATTATTTATTCATATCTCGTACGCAACTATTATACTTTTCAATAATTTATGTACCACAATATATAAGTAATATATCTATTTTTTATTGGCATATTTATATTTATTTCAATACATATTACACCAAAGTCACCATACATCCTTACAAATTGTGGGAGACAATCTGTTTTACCTAAAAAATCTTGAATCTTGAGGACACGGCTCATCTAATAAATCAAGAGACAACTCTTAAATAAAAGATAGAGAAAACACCTCCGATGCCATTCGAAGCTGAGTTGCATGGGTTGCATCATTGACTTACCACCGGGCTGGTAGTCTGGTGGGACTAATGGATTTTTTTAATTTTATTATCTTTACTCTTTACTATTACTTGTATCATTTCTTTTATTTCAACAATTTTTACTTCAAAAATTTTTCATCAAATTTTTTTTATCATTTCTCAAACACACTTTAAGTATGAAAGAATTAGATAATAATAGTCTATTGTGTATTACGAAATGAAATATTAAGAGTAGGAATGGAAGAAATAATATTAAATTATGTATTGTAAAATGAGAATTCATGTTAAAAGTGGAAAATATTGTTGTAAATGAGAAAAGTTCCGTTGAAAAATAGAAATTTCCCTTTCATGAGTCCCATCCTACCGAGTGGTAAACCCTCAATCATTTGGTAGTCCTAGACCCATTTTCAAATTCACAAAGAAAATGAAATATGCGTTACACTTACCTGGAAATCTCACCCGTCCAATTTTCCCTCTTAGACCTTTTCCCTGACCGGCACCAAATAACTCCAAGATTTTGCCGCCAATCGAATACCATTTTTGGGCATCGTGAAAGCAGAGACATCACGGATTAGCTTTTGACCACGGAAGTTCTCTCCGGCAACATCGCATGCATGCATGCTTACACAGTTACACCGAAACAGGTTTGTTTAAAAGGTATTTGATTTCATTCACCGGTGCACCTAAAAATGTCTCTTTTTTAAAGGATTAATTTTAAATATACTACTAAATTTATCCTTGATTACAAATATATTACTAACTTTGAAAATTTTCACATATATTCACTAAATAGGGGCAAATTTTCATCTATATCTATTCCGTTGATCACAATTAAAATCATGGTTATTCATTAGGGAAAATATTAAAAAATTCTCATTATTATTCAATAACAATATTCATTTAATTATGACACAAGTCGACTAGTGTGATGAAAATTCATACAACTAAGAAAGAAGCTAAACACAATGAATTTTGACAACCTAGATATAACACTATTGAAAATAGACGCTTGATCAATTAGGGATTTTAAGATTTAAAATTATTAAAGGTTCCTAAATGTCATATTGGATATATTTGAAATTAATGAAATACTTAGTAGATGTATATGAAAGTTTTCAAGCTTAATTGGTATATTTGTAATTAAAAGTAAATGTAATTGATACATTTAAAATAACCTTTTTTAAATAAATAAGTTTTCATGGTGCATTTGTCATCTTGGGAAAAAATTTTGGAATAAAAATTTTGAAAGAAGTGAAGGTAATAATTAGGAGTAAAAATAAAGTTGAAATACAAAGTAGTTATATGAAATATAAATAAATTATCAAAAACTAGAATAATGAGATAGTTAGATTTTTACTGTAGTGCAACTTGGATCGGGTACCCATGGGTCGACCCGATGGGTACCTTAAATAGAGTTGGTTCGGTTCTGGGTAAAAAATACTCGAGGAGAATTTTGGTAAGGTCGGTTCCAGGTGACGGGTACCTTGAACCAAACCGAATATTATATTATATTATTATAATAAATATAAATATAAATATATATTATTAAGTATTAAGTTTAATAGGCTGTAAGGCTGTTGCTGTCATGTCATCTGTGCGTGCCTAAGCCCTAAGTGTCTGTCGCCTGTGTGACTGTGCCTGCATATCATCATCAACTCACCGAATCGGCAAATCCCTTCCCCTTGCATGCTGCTAGCCTTCTCCGCTTCTCGGTTGCTCTAGACCGGCATCTCGTTCTCTCACTCCATCCTGTTTCAGTGCGGAGCAGAGCTGCTTCTTCTGTTGTCTTTACAGCTCCCTCATTCTTCATCCGTGAAGATCAAATCAGAGAAGAACCTGTCGCCTGCACGGCTGTGCCTGCATGTCATCATCGACTTACCGAATCGGCAAATCCCTTCCCCTTGCATGGTTCTTGCCTTCTCCGCTTCTCGATTGCTCTAGATCGACCACTCGCTCTCTCACTCCATTCCTGTTTCAGTGTGGAGCAAAGCCGCTTCTTCTGCTATCCGTATAGCTCCTCATTATTCGTCCGTGAAGATCAAATTAGGGAAGAAGCTATATAACATTGATGGCTTTGAAGCTACCATGCCTTGACTTTCCTTCCACTTCCACCTTCAAATCTTCTTCCTCCCATTCCAAGGCTTTCATGGCTTATGCCGTTGGCTCTAATTCCAGGTGAGACTCTCTCTCTATATGTGTTATGGAATTTCTTTAGCATTCTTATCTTGCCTTAAGCAGGGGAATATATAATGGAATGGTTGTGACGAAGATGCTTGCTTTGGTATATGTGTATATGGCCCAGTTTCATCCCTTCTTCCTCATGTTTCGCAAAGGAAATTTCAATTTGCAATGCTATTGCTTTCAATGCCGATGTTGGAGAAGTTGGTGGAATCTGTATACTTATCTTATTTTTCTGGTTATATGCTGATTCAGCTGGCAATTCATGATGCATGGAGTGAGAAATTTTGTGCATTTTTCTATTGATTCAGTTACCAATTCACAATGAATGGATTTTAAATTTGCATATGTATGTTTTATAAGGGAGCAAGCATGCATGATGGGTCATCTAGATATTCTCCTTTCAGCTATACTATAGTTTAGGCTGTCTTCCTTTTCTTTTTGTCAAGATTACTGTTAGAGTTTTTGGATTGTCCTGGTTGTGGAAATTTTGTCAACATTGTCTTGATTCTAGGAACCGATTTTGGAACCGAGCAAAAACCGACCTGCTCTTGAGAAAATTGGGTAGGGTAGGCTCCGGACTGACCCGGTCTAAAATAGGTTATGGTAGAGATTTTTACAAAATGGGTAAGGATAGGTTCCACCCGTACCCGGACCTACCCGACCCAAGTTGCACCCCTAGCGGTAGGTTCGATACCATCTATAGAATGGGTGATGATGGTTGGTTTTCTCTTGCAGGCAACAATGTAGCAATACCTAGCTGCCTTTTGATCTCCTTGTGCCATCCCTTCTCTGTTTAGGGTTGGGAATTTAACACATAGATAATAGGTCAATACCAAGCTTGTAGTTTGTTCAACGACGGTCTTCCCAAAATAGCATTGTAAGCAGAGGGTATGTTGAACACCAAAAAGTCTATGTTGACCACCAAAAAGTCAATCTCCATTGTGGCTTGTCTTGGTGGTGTTCGCATAGCAAGAGGCAGAGTGATGATGCCTTCGACTTGTACCTCATCTCTAGTGAAACCAATCAAAAGGCTTGAGCGTGAGTAGAGGTTATTTTTGAAATCTCTATACGGTCAAAGACATCTTTAAAGATGATGCCTGCAGAGCTCCCTATGTCTACCAAAATGCAACAGACAAGCCAATTAGAAATTATTACAAAAATTATAATGGCATCATCATGAGGCATGGATAAGGATTAATTTTGCTCCTCGATTAAGGAGTAAGATGCATGCCTCAAGTCAAGCTTTCTTGTCATATGAATCCCTTTGATTAACATATCTTCTCTTTTTTGGCTTTAGTGGTACCATCATAGACTAGGCCACCATGAATAGTCGAGATGACCTTGTGTGGAGTAGGAGTGTTATCATTGAAGAGGGGCATAGAGTCAGTGGTTGGTGCACTGCGGGAGTCTTCGATCTTCTTAATGTATTAAGTTAATTGCCCTTTGCGGATGATTTCTTCAATCGCATTCTTCAAATAGATATGCCTTTCAGTAGAGCAATGTGATCATTGTGATATTCGCGCAAGTACTTCGTGTCTCTCTTTTTTTGGAGGTGCCTTCATTGGGCTATGTTTCCGAAGAATTATCTTGTCTCTGATAACCAGAAAAATTCTGTTAGGAGTAGTATTCAAAGAGGTGTGGAAAGCTTATGGAAGGTGAATCTTATGGAGGGTCTGTCAAAGGGTTGAACTAAACGCAAAGGAGTTCTGACAGAGGGTCTGAGAAGATTCCTGGAGGATTAAGAGAACACCCAAAGGGTGTGGATAGTTTTGCAGAGGGTTTGAGGTGATCTTTAAAGGCTCAAATACACTTATCAGAGGATCTGGAACGACACCAAAGGGGTTGTTGATGAGTTTCTGAGAATGCGCGAGAGATTAAATGAGGTAAGAAGTATAGAGCTGGTGGAAGTCTCTTCCCATCCCCTACTCAATGGGAGAGCTCTTCTTTTTAAAGTGGCGATGGAGTTGTTCCGATATTCAAGGAATGTATCCATGAAGTGTATTTGCGCTCCTATTTTATAGGAGATTAGTTTGTTAGTTCTAGGAAGTGGCAAAGGACTTAGTCTTATGAGACATCTCACGCCACACATTTGATGTCCTATTTATTTGTTATACGGCACATGTGATGACACATGAATTACTGATACCATGTCCCTGCATGTATAATTTATTGAAAAACAAGATAATTGTATATGAAAGAGTAAAGAAATAATTAAAAACTAAGGTAGTTATGGGGCGTTCAAAGTTTTAAGTTAAAATATAAAACTTTTCATCAAATACTTTTCAATGTAAATCTTTTTATTCTTTACAACTATTCTATTTTTTAATTATCTATTTACATCTTTATATATAAACTATGATACTTCATTTTTACATAACTACCTATACAACTAATCTATTTGTTTTAACTTTATTATCTTTATTCTTCATCATTACCCTTATTACATCACATTATTTTTTATCATTTCAAAAACTTTTACATGAAAACCTTTTCAACAAAATTTTTATCACTTTCTTAACACATCCAGATTAATCTCTATTTTGTTCAATTTCTAAAAACGTATATTGGGATTGGCTAACCTTTTCCCAACTCCTCATAAGTCATAAGAGGGTGTTACTAATGATATAAAATTCTTGAATGAGATACTTATGAGATGAGAGTTTTTATTCTCATAATAGTTTTTTTATAAAAATTGTTAGTATTTTTTTTTACATTTTAATACACCCTTGCCCATCTTTCGTACACGTTATTATATTCTTACCACAATCCTCCACCATTTTAAGTCACTTGAATCAACTTGAATCCTTACTAGAGTTAGGCATAATATTGTACAAAATGGAAGTAGGTTTGACTCAGTATGACTAGTGATATAAATCAAATTTAGTTGCCTGACATTGAGATTTTTTTCAATCCTAACAATATCTCTAAATCTTTAATACAAATGTACATTTAATCCTATTTTTCGAGCCTCGTTCAACTTTAAATTAAAAATATAGAATTCGGGTTAGTTTGGGCAACAAATTGGGCTGACTAGAAAAAAAATGAAAGAATAGTTTTAAATATTTTATGTCTATGCCTAGCCTTTATTTTATAATTGATTTTTTATTTAAAATATCATATCTAAAATATTTGTACTGAATTAAATTAATTTAAAATAAAACTTAATTAAAGAATAAATTAATCATTTTTATAGGAAATACTTGTAATAACATAATTGCTAATTAATGTTACTTCAAAAATGGAATCTAATTAATGTCTATATATTATATCATATTATTAATCAATGTTTATATATGGTATCATATATTTGATTTAGTCAATTTTTTTATGATTATTCTTAGCAATATTATATTTTACAATAATACATAAAATTTGGTTAGGTTGACGGACCTATAACTCAAAACTCATCCACTATGGAAATTGAGTTGAGTTAAACTAGGTTGTATGAATTTTTCCCAAAATATCTAACTCAAACCCACTATAAAATTGGATTATGTTAGTTAGGTTTCACTGGGAGCTCAGTTTGCATCAGCCTCAATGAAAACTATTCTCAAAATTTTATGTTTCAAAAATATAACCGCATGTATATTTAAACTTATATCTATCAAATAGTGCAAATCACAAAAATCAAGTGTTGTTAATAAAACATTACATAGAAACATATTAATAGTTTATGTTTTTGGATTGTGGACAATATATACATTGAGTTTTATTTGTGAAATGTTATTCACATATATTTTATAGGGATAAGTCTAAAAAGTATTGATTATCATTTTTATATGAGAAATATATAATTTTCAATTATTTCATTTGGATATTTGATTTGTTTTTTGGTATAGAAAATCTAAATCATATTTTAAATAACAAATATCATAAGATTTTGAAACTAAGGTAAAATATCACTAGGTGGGTCTCCTATTTACACTGCTCAATATGACCCTGCCATGTTTTTGTTCAAAACTATGCTTACTTTGCCACACCAACGGACACACATGACTTACAACCTCTTAAAGACATATTTGTATATCATAAGGTTTTTTTAATTTAAAATTTTATACTCTCTATAATTATTCTATTTTTAGTTAATTATTTATATTTTCTATATAATTATCATGCTTTTTGATTATTTTTATACAACAACTAATATAATTAATTTATTTATTTTAACTTCATTCCATTTATTTCACATCATTATTTTTATTATATCACATAACTGTCTTTCAAATTAAAAATTTTTCATCGAAAATATTATCTTTCATTTCACCGTCACGTCTTCCAGGGGCAGCCAGACTAGTTAGGCAATGCTATGATATGTCATAATTGTTTAGTATTAAGGAAGATGTGACAGCCTGATACGACAATGACACTAATACTAATTCAGATGCCTTTCCATTGTGGGTGTGTTTGGCAATGAGGAAAAAATGTCAACTTAAAATTTTTCAATCTAAAACTTTCACTCTCTATAATTATAATATTTTTCCATACAATTACCTTACTTTTCAATCATTTCTACACAACTACCCATACAATTAACCTATCTATTTTAACTTTATTATCTTTACTCCTTATCATTACCTCTATCATATCACATCATTTGATAACTTTTACTCTAAAAAACTTTTCATCCAAAGTTTTATTCATTCCCAAACACACCTTGTAATTCATACTCCAAAAAAAAGTTCATACCCCAGAGGACGTGTACTCACCATTGATGATACATGGGCCCGACAGTGCACCGGAAGGAAACATGGCCGAATTTGTTAATTTATTTATAGGGTGTGCTTAGTATTTAAAATTTTCAACTAAACTTTGACCTAAAATTTTTTAACGCAGGGTGTGTTTAGTTGGAGATAAAACTTTTTAATGAAAAGTTTTTGTGGTAAAAGTTGTCAAATTCGTAGAAAATGATATGATAGAACATAAGTAATAATGATGTATAAAGAGAATAAAGTTAAAATAGATAAGTTGATGGTGTGGGTATTGATATAGAAATGATTGAAAAATAGAGTAGTCTTTATAGAAAAAATTAAAAAATAATTAAAAATATGTTAATTTTGGAAAGTGAAAATTTTTTTATTGAAAAGCTTTGTTTGACATTTTTTTTACTCAATCAAACACAACTTTAATGCAAATTTTTAATCATTTTTATTTATTTTTATAAAACTATCATATTTTTTTAATTATTTTTATATAAATAGTTATATAAATAATTTATCTATTTTAAATTTAATTATTTATATCATTATACCTATTATGAGTGTGTTTGGAAATAAGTAAAAGTTGTTAAGTTAAAACTTTTCAATCTAAAACTTTTTACTCTTCATAACTATCATATTTTTTAATCATTTCTTCACATTGTTCTACACAACTAATCTACTTTTCAATCATTTCTACACAATTACCAACACAACTAATCTATCTATTTCAACTTTATCTTATTTATTCATCATCATTACTCCTGTCAAATCATATTATTTGACAACTTCTATTCTCTACAACTTTTTACTACAAGTTTTATCCATTGTCCAGAATATCCTCCCTTGTCATGTCATTTTATTTAATGTAACCGTGCACCATGGCAATGCCGTAACAAGCCATAAGTGCACAGGATACGTCCCCCAAGGAAGATGCAACGGCCTGAGGCGACAGCGACGTCAATGCTGTCTGCACATGCCTTTCCAGTGTAAATCATGTCCTGGAGGACGTGCACTCAGCACACTGATGATACTCGGGACCCGGCAGTGGACCGGAAAGGAACATGCCGATTTTTATTTTATTTATAAACCTTTTTCCAGGAGGCATCCTTTGTAAAAATCCCAGCCGATTGGAGCGTGGGACCCACTTGATGGACGGCTGAATTTCCACATGGCGTGCAACAGCATCGGCAGATCGCACGGACACGAAAGCTAAGGAAGCCACCGGAGTTCAGATCCAAAGCCATTGCTCAAGACGGACGGTTTGGATCCCTCACACGCAAGTGAAATCACGGCGGCGGTTCCAGCGAGGCAGTTTCTAGTTTCCACGCGCGAATCCGCTTCCCCGCCAACTTTCAAAAAAACAAAACCGCCGTTCTGTTCCGAATAACTCATCTCAACCGTCCAATCTCCCCTCATCCCACGTGAACAGGAGGGAAACAATCTCGACCGTCGCGCGCCTCCTGGGCCTCCAATCCGTCCTATATAAGCATTTCCAAAGCTCTCTGTCTTCTTCCAAAGCTCTCTCTTTCTCCAAGGCCCCGTCTTCGATCTCCGTCTGTTGGCAAACCCTAACGAGAGAGTGAGAAAATGAGAGAAATTCTTCATGTTCAAGGAGGCCAATGCGGAAACCAGATCGGCTCCAAGTTCTGGGAGGTAGTCTGCGATGAGCACGGCATTGATCCAACGGGTCGATACACCGGCTCCTCCGATCTCCAGCTCGAGCGCGTCAACGTCTACTACAATGAGGCCTCTTGCGGCCGATTCGTCCCCCGCGCCGTCCTCATGGATCTGGAGCCCGGTACCATGGACAGCGTACGCACCGGCCTTTACGGTCAGATCTTCAGGCCCGATAACTTCGTCTTCGGCCAGTCCGGCGCCGGCAACAACTGGGCCAAAGGGCACTACACGGAGGGCGCGGAGTTGATCGATTCGGTGCTTGACGTCGTCCGCAAGGAGGCCGAGAACTGCGACTGTCTTCAAGGTATTTCGGATATCACTTCGTCGTCCTTGTGCTCCGAATGGTGGTTAACTTCAAGTCGCGGATCTGTCGCCGGCCAGTCAAGTTGCTTGTGACGTCACTTAGCAAAGATGGATCTAGCCCTGAATTTGGGTTGGCCAGCATTGCTACTTGTGATCTTTGACATGTGCAATCAAGGGTTTGCATCTTGATTCGTTTAGTACAAGCACACGTTCAATTCCTTCAATCCGATTCCAAAACCCATCTACAGCCTGTGTAGTTCAATGTTTTCGGGATAGTTCGGACTTATCTGTCCGCTTCACGAACTGGCTTACGGATCGAGAGGATTGTTGACCATGTTGGTGTAGATATAGCCGGCGATCAAGTTTCTGAATGACTGGACTAGTATTGATTTGTGCTTATTTTTTTTCTTGTCTTGGTCGTCAGGGTTTCAGGTATGCCATTCGCTTGGTGGAGGAACTGGCTCTGGAATGGGCACGCTGCTTATCTCTAAGATCAGGGAAGAGTACCCTGATCGGATGATGCTCACTTTCTCCGTATTCCCATCGCCCAAGGTTTCGGACACGGTGGTTGAGCCGTATAACGCGACTCTCTCTGTCCACCAGCTTGTAGAAAATGCCGATGAGTGTATGGTGCTTGATAACGAGGCCTTGTATGATATCTGCTTCAGGACGCTTAAGCTCACCACACCTAGCTGTGAGTACAATCCAATTGCCTAAATCATTCAACTTTGTTAGTTTTCATTTTGATCCACAGTATTATTTTCTCATTGCTTGTAGTTAGCCTTTTCAGCAGTCTGATTTGTTCTGTTTCCATGTTCTTTATGCGAATTCCGCTTTTTTATATGTTCTGCTGCTTCCGCTGCCATGGTTTTGAAATTTATTTAGATAAGTTGCCAGAGATGATTAGTTACTTTTATAAAGTTTGAATGGTCTTCTACAATTCATCATCGCCGTTAGCATGTATCATGTCGTGTATGCTATTAGTGGAGCTTTCCGAGCATCGAGATTCTGCAATTTAGTGTAAACTTGGTTGTATCTGCAATTTTGGTCCATGGACAGCAGAACGGAAGGTCATGTTTTTATCATTTAGCTATAGAGGTCCAACAAGAAATGCCTACTTCGTTAAGAAAAAGGAGGTTTGATTGAAAACATCTATCCATCCATCTAAACAAAGCTTTATTTTGTGGATTCTGTTCTTTCCGTCATGGTAAGTTTTCTCTCTTTTTCAGAGGTAGCAATCCTTTGCTGGGGTGCTCATTATTACATTGATAAAATGGTCATGATAAGTCATACTCGTGCATTTTTAGGCAAATTTCATTTTTGGCGATATTTTGAAATTTATTGCATATATACTTGAAATTTTGAAATATCTATAGTTATGCCTCGACAATTATAAAGCTCTTAGGTTTTTTTTTTAAAAATTTAAATCTGGATGCTTTTTGATAAATCTAAATTATCTATTGTATTTATTAATATGAATTTAATTAACATATCAAAAATTACCTTGATTGGATACCTTAGTGAAACAATTTATATTTATCATATGTCCAGTCAAGGTGATTTTTGATATTAACTAAATTTACATTAATAAACACAATATGTGGTTTGAATTTATCACAAAGCATATTATTTTGTTTTTTAAATCAAGAGATTGACAGACATAATTATAAATAGTTTCAAATCATTGGCGTAAAAGCAATTTGTATAAAATACCATATGTGTGAGTACATATATCTTTAATTTATTTAACACAATGTTTTATTTTTGTTCTTGATCAATGTTATCAGAACTAAACTGGTGGCTGAACCGGTGAAGGAATTGATCTGGCTCGAACTGGTTTGACTGGTTAAGGGTGTGTTTGGGAATGAGTAAAACTTTTGATGAAAAGTTTTGAAAAATAAAAGTTGTCAAATGATGTGATAT
>JAXCLR010000063.1:36179032-36192352 GCA_035584095.1 Annona squamosa | reverse complement strand
TTACTCTTCATTATTACTCCTATTATATCACATCACTTTCTATTGATTTGACAACTTCTACTCCAAAAACTTTTCATTAAAAGTTTCACCTCCAACCAAACACACTCATAGTTGTTAGGAAAAATGATTGGAATGTAGATGAAAAGTAGAAAAAATAATGTTATTGATAGAGTAATGATTGATTCTAGAAAACCAATCTTATAATTTTTAATGGTTTCACACACTTCACGTCAACAAACGTGTGTATAGGTCTCATCTACAGACAGCTAATCAGATTATATAGAAGTAACTGCATATGTAAAAGTGAGCCTTCCTTCCATGGTGGAAGTTGTAAACGGAACTGTTTTGTAATATTAGATATCACAATGTATCTATTATTAATAAAAAAAATAATTATTTCTAGAATCCAATGTCGTACTTGTCCAAGAATTGTGGACCGCAATGGTAATTATTCCAGGGGCGGCTTTTTTCCTATTTGCATAACTGCATTCACCTTCCCAAGGCTTTTGAGATTTCGCCATCTAATACCCAACTTATAAAATTTGCGGAAAGCCCTAATTTATCTTCACATATGGAATGCAATTTTAATTTAGGTTTGTTTGGTAATTTTCTTTTTGTTCAATTTCAAATCCAAAGATAAAGGTAGGAAATCAAATCGATGGGTTATTGCGTAGGCCAGAAAAGCAGATTAAAATGCTTAAATAAGTATTTCAAAACTTGTACCTGATATTCTCATTATTTGAAATTAGAAATAATATATTAAAATATTTGCATTTTCTGATGTGACTTATGTATTTAATTTGTGAAGCCGGCTGGCCCCAACTAGTTCTGTTGCACATCACAATTCGCAGTACAGCTTTAACAAGTGGAGCTTGGGTGGTCAAGGAAAGCTGCTGCAAAAGTGATCACGACAGAGAAAAAGGAAGGATCACAGCAGAATGAATTTCATGGGGGACCATCTGGTCTGCTCAAAAAGTCAGGGGATTGAGATCGATCAACTCCATCTTATATTCTTATTAGTTCAAATTATCAAATTCCTTCACCAATTCAACCATAGCCTAGTTTTTTTTTTTTTTTTTTTTTTTTTAAAATTAGTTTCATTCCAAACTAGACGAAATTTATAGGAAATTTGTCTTGGATTTTGGTTTTAAAAAAATCAGCATTTTGGATTAACAACTCTCACAAATGCATTTTACCATTTAAAATAAAATTTATAAGTGACATAGATAATTAACTATACAAAATATCGGCAAACATCAGAAACGCTACCCCATGATATTTTAATTCGAAATATTTATAAATTAAAAACGAATGTTTATGGTTTTTTAAAATATAATTTAATGTAAAATGAAGACCCGTTCACTGTATTTTCATTTGTTGGGTGAGTATTACGACTGTAGGTGTATTTACTACTTTTTAACGATATGGATAACATATTGATTTTTGGCAAAGAAAATTTCTTTGCAAAAGGTTCAAATTTGATTGTTAAATAAAATTTGTTGCAAGTAATTTGTGACATATTTTATATGGCCACCATTAAAAAGAAATTAGATGCCAATAATTCATAATTTTTGTATTTAGGCAAGCAGGTTTTGATTTGGTTGCCAAAATACTATTATAAGCGTGAAAATTTTTCCTTCCTATAAAAATATCACCAGATGCGTTACAATTTTTTCACTTATAAAAGTATCATCATAAGCAAGAAACTGTTCCTTGCATATACGTTTTCTTTTCTAATAAAGATTTTTTTGGCATATGCATTTTCTTTCGAATAAAGATTTTTTATTGCTAATAAAAATTTAAAAAAATTACTTTCTTATAGTGCATGCATGATTTATATTTTGTACATTCTTTTTTCAGCCGGAGGAATCATCCTTTGGTTTTCCAGTGCGAAAATAAAGCGTATTTTCATGCGTGCGCAGACAGATGACTAGTGAGACTGATTACTGCAGTATTCATTTTATAAAATAATAATAAAAACTTGGTGAAGCAGTCCACCACGCAAATTTGTGTTTATATATTATATTCTTTTTCCAGTGTTGGACTTTTAATTTGACGTCGGATCATTTTCCTTTTCCGTCTATTTTCCACAACATTGACATGGTGGGAGAATATATTTGATGCACTGAAAAAGATTGATAGAAAATATACGGCTTGAATGGGATGGAAAATAGGAGAAGAAAGTAACCATGTTTATTGGGAATGAGAATAAAAAATTATTTTTAAAATTAAAAAACTATGTTCAAAAATAAAAAAATCTCATATCATATCCATCTTATTCAAAATTTTAAGATATTTTGAAACATTTTAATCCATATAAGATTCTTGAACTAAATTTGTATCTCTATAGTCTATTCCTGAACTAAATTTGTATCTCTATAGTCTATTCCTGATACAGTTTTTCAATTTTAATTATAATTTTTCCCATTCCCAATACACATTATTAGATTTTCAAATATATATTACATTCAAAAATTTTATATGACTTGAAAGAGGTTATATAAAGTTCTCATCTCCTGAGATCCTTTGAAATACTAATATTATACAAAATACTTAACTAAGAAATAACCTCTTGTAATGTATATTTGTACTATATTTTTTATTTTTTCACTTTTATGTAAGTTAAGTGAATCTCGTTCATATACCAAAATTTATTATTTTTGAATCCTGTATATATTTACTATAAGAATTTCAAGACTAAAAAATGTTCACCCATCACACTCATGAAAAATGCGAAATTTCTTAATTTTTAAAAAAAATATATACATGAATTCGAAAAAGTAAATTTCGATATGTAAACCAAATACACTTCGACACACATAAAAGTAAAGGCAAATTTGTTTAAAATATTAAAAATACAAAATACATAAGTTTGTTAATTAGCAACCCACTGTTTCAAGATCCAAACCTTAGTTGTGTAACAACTGTCATATGACATTCTTATCTTATCGTCGTCTCTTACTATTTCGTCTTGTAATTTTTTCAGATTATTTTAGAACTTGCTGATTATAAAATCAAGGATAATCCCAAAAGACCAAAGAGCATCCAACCTTAGACACTCAACCTGGCAGACATACATGTTTTCCTAAGAACCTAAAAAAAAAAAAAACAACAGGCGTTTTACTTGACAATGATTTACAACACCATTTTTGTTGTTGTTTTTTTTTAAAAAAAAAAAATTCTTTGTTATGTACATTAATTCGTGCCCATCCATCCAATCTATCTGACCATAACATACGTGCCTCGTGCATGCTACCGAATGAAAAAAATGTTCAATACGAGCAGGTCTTCAACTGTCTTGTACAATTTCAGGGGGACTATCTTTCATGACTCGGGATATTGAAATGGTCCCAGGCCTCAGCATATGACTACAAACAGCTGTCAACAAAACAGAAATATCTCTTTCTTCTTCTTCTTTTTTTTGTTTTTTGATTTCAACATCTCTTTCTTCTTTTGAGGTAGGGAACATTCACCGAAAATTTCTTTTCCGATTCTGTGCACCAGGTCTAGGAAGTAGAAAGCGGATGGGTTGTTTCAAAATGGTTGCTAGATTGGAAAGAACATCAGCAATGAAATGCAGCTAACAAACATCTCTATGTTATATAAACATTAGGTACAACTGTCACTACCTGCAACATCTGTTTTTCTGATGGATGAAAGAAGAGTTTGTGAACCAATGAAATAGAAACTAGGCCGCTATGCAGTAAATGTTCTCTTTCAAGGGTTTTTGTCCCAGTGACCACTTGGGGATTTTTCCATTAGTGTCCTAACAGTCCAAGTATATTTTTACCAGCATGTATTCAATTTCAAAGGAGTATATAGCCTTGTTTCTACCAGGGATAAATCAAAATTGTTGACAGTCTTTATGCCCTCCTTCCCTTGCTTGCCTGCCAATGGGAGGAAAAATGGGTAAACACTAGAGAAAACTGGAACTACCGCCGACAGCTTGCCCAGTTTCGGTTGTAATTGCCAGGTTTTGTATGGTGGTTTCTGTGATTGAGTCCTTGCTTTGGGAGATTATGCAATTCCATGACCTGGATAGTTCTTTGCTTCTTTGCTGCCAAGGAATCACACATATTGAATCAGTAAGCTGAAGGATTTGAACTCTAGAGATGGGGAAAATAAAATAGGGAGGAAGATGGCAAAACATCCAAGAAGTTTTCAATAGCCATTGAAAATAAGCCACCACAAACCAAAATGTTTCAAGCAAAAATCATGCAAGCCTACAAAACATTGGCAGATGCAGGTTTAAGAAGTTAGACAATGGCCAAAGTTTCCCAAAATAATTTCAAAATAATCTCAGAAAAAAATATGTGGAGGCCATCCTAAAGCAGCTCAGATATGCTAGTTCAACAGTTACACGCTTGTGAGTTCCTTTCTTAAAATAAAGGAGAGTAAATTGGGACTCATTTGGACGTGAATCTTGCAGATGTATAATCTGAAAATTTCCAATTTTGATTTGATTTACCTCAATTTGTTTAGGACACGTTAGTTTTGAGGTAGGAGACATGTAAAGGAAGAGGAAGTGATAATATCAAACCATAAACAAACAAAACATCGATAATAGGCTCCTTTTGAAAATGATGATAGACCAAAAGTAGAAAAACTATTAGTTATGTATCACATCACTATAAAGAGGAAAGAAAAAAAGTCTAAGGAAAAAAAAATAAGCGCCTTTTGAAAATGATGATAGACCAAAAGAAGAAAAATTATTAGTTACATATCTCATCACTATAAAGAGGAAAGAAAATAGCCTTTACTGCATTCTTTTACCAAAAAGGGGCATTTACTTCTCTGCCAGCTCAAAATGAACGTAACACTGAAATAAGATAGAGATTTATTTCACTGCTTGTTTACATTAATACCTTAAATGATAAAACCTGCATAATTCTATATATATGTATATAAAATATGGAAACTAAAGGCATGGAAGTGATAAAACTTTTGGCGAAAAGTTTTTGAAATGAGAGAAAATGAAATGATATGATAAGGGAAATGATGATGAATAAAAAAAATAAAGTTAAAATAGACAGGTTATGCATATGGGTAGTTCTGTGGAAATGATTGAAAATATGGTAATTATATATGAAGAAGTAAAGAAATAATAAAAAGACATAGTAGTTATGAAGTGTGAAAAGTTTTTTGTGTAAACAAACAACCCTAACATGAGAACTAGAAATTGAAATTGCCTTTATTCATGCTTCAATCATGTGATGTAAAATTAATGTTTCCTTGCATGTCATCCATCATAAAAGCTCCACAAATAAAATGTTATCTATGTTTAGTGGTTTTGTGTCTTAGGAAACAGGCAGAACAGGAAAATAGAGAAAATATGTGAAATGGACAGAACATGAATTAACAGATAAGAAGGGATATAAACACAAAACACAATAAATTGGTGTACCATTCTCTGCTTGCTGGTACCCTTCCTGAAGCTTCCTTTTTGCAGCTTCCAGCTTCACTTGAACTGATACATCATCAAAATTTTTGGATTTCTACATGCCACAATCTATCAATCAGTAGCTCATACAATGGACCTTTTAATCTATATTTTTTTATAGCATAGTCTATTGTTAACCATTAAAAAAAAGAAATATTGAGATGCAGTTTATCATAACACTCACATCTTGGACAGTTTGCGACTGCCTTTTTGGGACTCCAGCTAGTTCTCTTCGTTGTTTCAATTTTGCATCCACACCAACTCTTTGCTCCAAGGCTGTCTTTTGGGGCCTACCTGGCCCTGACTCCACACTGGAAGACTTGGTTTGCTTGCAAATGGCCACAGGTTTTCTGACCTGGCTCCTAACCACCTCAGGCATAGGTTTGTCAGCAGGAGATTGCTGCTGCCTCTTTGGGATATGGTTTTCGGATAAATGATTTCTCTTGTTGCCACGATTCTTATCGAATTCCCCACGAGGATCTGCAACAAAATCCCCTATTAATCATTTATGCATGGGGAATCCGATGTGAAAGAATCGATCAGCAAAGCTAAAAACCAGTGGCAGAAGGTCTGTGTAATTGAACTCACTTCCATCGTCATCCATGCCATCAAAGAACTATTTTGGCACAAAGCAGACCACCCAAAAAAAAAAAAAGGCCCAGTCAGTAAATGTTATGTGATTGTAGAAGGGCAGAAGCAGCATAAAATCCTAAATATTCCCGTTAAAAAGAGGGGAAAAGAAAGGGGGAAAAAAAAAAAAAAAAAGGAAAGCAACTCATGCTGCTAGCTTCTCAGAAGTTATGCCAAGCATTTTCCCCACCACATTTGCCAAACATTTAACGTTTATCAGGGTATCAATCAAGGCAATACATTTGGCGAACTGGCAAATAAATGGTTTTTACACATTGTTTTGAGCAATACAGCATGTAAGTGGTGACCAGCAAAAATGAAAACTCATTGATGAAGCCACCCATGAAAGCCGCAGATAACACACCAGTTGTAGTCTTTCTCAAAAACAATTTTGAAAGAATTTAAATCACAGCTTTCATACCTGAGCAAGCTCCATTCCAGTAGCCTGTGTGGTCAGGAAAGCTCCTTCATCTAATGGCGGTGATGGTAACCCTTCCTCTTCAACAGCAGAGGAAGGATTCACAGAGTCTGAGGAACTTCCTGCACTCACAAGCTAAACACGTCAGCCATTTATCTCAGTATTATGCCAAAAGTAAACCTATAGAACTTGCATATCAATATTGCATATGAGTAAATTCTCACCAGCAATAGCAGCTGTGGCATTTAACCACTGTTGTGTCATAGCCTTCCATCCTCTGTAATCAATCAAAATTTAAGGATTACAATAACATTCCCTCAAACAAATGCAGGCATGAAATGAAACAATCTGGCCAATAAATAGAAACTACAGCAAATGAGTATGGCAGTTTTAGCTTCTTCTGTGGAAAAAGTATACCAAGTAAACCATGTGACATTCAAGCATCAAATTAGACAATATTTTTAATTCAAATGAAGTGTGGAACCCCCTTCCACATTTAGGAACACGAAAACTTTTGTAACCTTTGGAAAAAAATAGACTGATTTAGCAAAGAGCTGAAAACCATTAGAACTTATTTTCCAGAAGTAAAGCAACCCAATCTGCATTAGTGGAATTCGGTCCATTGAACTCAAACTGGCAAGTTGGTTCTTTCTGCAGAAAGCCAAATTTAGGCAATGACCATTCTCGTCCATATAAATAGGGTAGCTTCCAAATGCAGCTTAACTGCATTTTTTTTATGTTGACAACTACCTACTTTATCATGTTTATGTGCAACAAGTCAATACAGAAGCTGCTATCCTTGCACCTCAAGAAAGAAAGAGGAGGGAGAAAGAAAGCATAGAAGCTAACAAGGAGATGGAGTTATCAACAACAGGCAGAAGTAAGAAATAAAAAATTTCCTAATACAGTGGACAACAGAATAAAACGATAATTAACAAAAATTATCTAGCACCAATTTAGTAAAGACTTCTAAAATGTAGAAATTCTCACGTGATAAGAACTCGTGCAAGATGTCGAATCTTCTTTTCAAAATGTTTTGTCAAATCTTTAACTGCCATCCCAATCTTAGTCACCTGGCAAAATAGTTATTAAGAAAATGAAGAAACAAATGGTCATGCTCATTTCTGTTAACTACACTACAGAGAAATAGAAGAGAAGTGTGAGAAAAAAGAGATTGGATTCTCACATTTAATATTTCCACAGATAGCTGCATCAGCTCAAGCTTCCTTAATGATTCATATAAAACACCAGACTGCAAGCACCCATAATTATAGAGAATTCAATCAGAACTATCCATCAAAAAAGCAATGAAAAGATTTACATACACATACACATCTCCTGGTCCTTAGTGGCCACAATAAGCTGGTGAACACAGAAACTAGTCAAATTCACAGTAACTCAGGGACCAATTTAGTGTTGAAAGGTAGGAAAATGCTACACTACCAAGAAGCATAATTTATTTTCATGAAGCAGAAATATTCATGACAAATTTCTCATTAGTGAGTCTCAATGAAGTTTCTTATTTTCAACACCACTCTAAAAAAGTTCTTAACTTTCAATACTTGCCACAATAAATCAAATGAATTCAGTACTTGCCATAACATTAGCAAGGCAATTCATCTGTTTATCCAAAAGCTGCCTTGTCCACATTTGAGTGTACCACTCAGCTCAATGAAAACAAGCATGAAATAACTCAACCAAAAAAGATAACATTCAATTCAATGAACATTCGATCTAAATGGGGGTAGAGAAACTAATTAAAGCAACAAACAGTGCCCGCAACAGCATTTACAGTTGACTTCTTAACACAAGAAAAAGGCTACATTGTCAGCTCCAAAATCATTCCCGCAGATAATTAAAGCATTCAAAAGATACAAATGGGTCAACAATATTCAGAATTGCAAAGCCATAGATGGAGCCAAGATCATTAATAAGGTAACCCACAAGGCAACAGAAACAAATACGAAAAAATAAGTAAGAGATAAAACCTCATCTTGCTGATTGGCAAGAACTTCTTTAATCCTGAGAACCTCTCCAACAAGCTGGTTTGCCTCTTCAATCTCCTCCGTCAAAGCTTCCGCTTCATCATAGCCGTAGTTGCTGAACTGAGACACCATCCCACGATCATCCAAGCTGCTATTCATCTGGCCATCCTTCTGGCCATCGTCAGCAGCACCTGCTCTTAAGTCATTACCACATCCGCCATCCTCCTCCTCTTCTTCTGCTGGCGCCGCCAATTCAACACGGTCGCATCCGGAGCAGCGAGCCAGCAGGCACGAAAACAGCTTCTCGGCGATCCCATCTCGCCGCACTCGAAACTCGTTGGGGGAATCCGTTGCCGCAACAGCAATCGCATGTTCGATGACTTCGAAGATGTCGGACTTTGCTCGATGGAAGAAATTCCGCCAGTAGTCAAGCGCAGCACTGGATTCCAATGCCATGCTTGATTTCGAGCAAAATCCCGGAATGAAGTCCGATGGAGCAAGAACTGAGTCCGTTCTCAACAAAACCCAGACGACGAAAGTCAACCTTCCATCCTGTCCATTTCTATCAAGATCGAATCTTTCTGCACTTTTTGATCGAATTTCCCGCAGTTCGAACTCAGAAATGCCACGCAATGGGCACTCTACTGAATGAGATTAAAATCCGCGTCTGTACGCAGACTGAAACTCTAACTAAACTACGAGAAGCCGAAGGCTTGAAAGATCGAACCAACGATCCCACAGTTTATGTTAGGTTAATCAAAGAAACTACTGAAATTACGATGCTGTTGTGATCGACAAAACAACAGAGCGATCAGATTTCAGAAGACGACTTCTGGTCCAAATTTTCACAGTTCGATGAGAAAATCCAAAATGCGGATTGATATTCTCAGCAATCAAACGTGATTCCAGCAGAAAAGTCGAGAAGACAAACAGCAATATACTCCAACAACTGAAAACCCCAAAAAATTCAATTTTTAAAAACTTCCTATCCAAAAATCCTTTTCATCGGCTCTTCCCATCCATAAAAACACTCATCAGACCCGCTTTCTCAGAAAATTCTCCGGATTTCGATCCGAAAATCAAAACGGTTTGCCGATATCCCCTGCCATGTCAGGAATTCTCCGGTGAGCCCTGTCCTAATCCGGGGAACGACAGAGCAGAGCAAAAGCACCAAATGGAGATTACAAACAGTTCTTTTGGGCAGTATTACAAGACCGCTGGCGAAAACGAGCAGCGGTTTCCCTTAGTTTTCCGGCAGATAAATTTCTATTCTCTAATAGGACTTGTTCCTGTTTGTGTTTTTTTTTATTTTTTCTGAAGAGATTCGGAGACTGCAGAAAGCTATTGGGTTTGGGAAGAAAGAAAATGGAAGCAGAATCGAAGAAGGTTAAAAGGTCGTGATTCGTGAGGCAAGTCGTACACGATGCTCCATCGATTTGCGTACGGCCTACTAAGACATTCAAATAAGATGATCGGATCCGTTAATTAGAATAGAAATGAACTTTTTTACTGTCTTTGAAAATTTTAGGAAGATCGAACGAATGTTGAAATGTCGATGATATGTAGATACAATGGACGGTTGGGAAGATCAGATGATAGAGCGTAGGCATCTTGCCAGCTTCTGTTTTGGGGGGTTGCGGGGTGGAGGATCTCGAACCGTCTGTTTGTGGGGTTACACCTGGAACGGTGCATGTAAGCATTACCCATGGCCAAAAAATAAATAGTCACGGGGTTTTTGGGATTCGTCCATAAATTGATTTTCTCCGTGATACATCGATGAGATTTCAGAAGTCCAAACGAACAGTTCGGATTGATGTATCGGAGTGTTTTTTCTGTGCAACCACAGCTCTCAATCCTTCAAACTCGGCAGACGATGAGATCTCACCTGAAGTGCCCAAATTCCCTATTTTTGCTGACATTCTATTTTTATTTTTGGACCATTTTATTACAACCGTGCTGGCTTTGTAGATACTAGATGCGGCTCATTTTTGCCCGTGGCGACCTTCTCTGTCTAAATAGTTTATTCAGTTTTTCTAAAAAAAAAAAATCTTTAAAACGAGCCGTCGATTATTGTGTGTGTTATTGTAATTATTTAGTTAGAATATCAGAAATCATGATTGGATATTAAGCCAGGGTATAACAAAATTTCAAGCAAACTTGGAGAAGTTAGATGAAAATGTAATAATATGTATTTGAAATGGTAAAAATCATATTAAAAATATAAAAAGGTTGTCCAGAAAATCCTGAAAACTAAATAAGGATTTTATTGTGGAGTAGCTATCTCATCAAAGATTTTATAAGAAATGTTAAGAAATGGGTTTTGATTAAAAAAAGTATCGTTGCCATGTGATGAAAGAGAAAAGCTGTATAAGAATTTAAAAAATTATATGACAAATAGAAAAATAAAACTTTATTTTAAAAATAAAAAATATATTATGATAATAAAAAATTCATTCGATCATGCTCGTCTCATTTTATTTTCATCTCAGACGCGAACATATGAAAACTCATGGGACAGAGTAGGATTAGGGATACAACTGGGATAAAGTAACTGTTGAGGTTGACCCATTTAATATTCTAAAATAGTTAGAGTAAATTCTTATTTTTTATATCCATATGATAAAGTAAGTTTTAAATAAAAATATCCAATTCAATTAGGATAGAGTAGGTTTCAAGGTTCGGGTGCCCATAACCAAATCAAATTATTAATATGTTTAATATAAATTTTATAAAATATCTTTTAAAGTGAAAGATATAAATATATTCTTTAAATATACAAAAATTTGTTTAATTTATCAATTATCTAGTAAATTTAATAAATCTATATCAAACATTATATTGTTATCATCTTGATTTTAAGTTTTCAAGTATCACTTGTAAGAAAATTATAATTTTCAAATATACCATAAAAATCAATTTAAAATCGAAACTGGAATCGAACCAACCTTAAAAAATAGAGTAAAGTATATTTAGAATCGACCCAACTTAAAATAAGATAGTGTAAGAGTTTTTTTGGAACAAGATAAGGGTAAAGTTATGGTGCAATCGTACATACTTGGTTTTACTATACTTATTTTTTATTTTCAAATTTTTCATGAAACCATTAATCTAAATGTATTTAACATATTTATCAATTTTGACTTTTTTTAAGACTTTTATATTTTGTGAATTTTTAAAAATCAGTAGCATTCTTAGTAATTTTAATTACTAAAAAGCCATTGATTTTTAAAAATCTGAAAAAGTATTTAAAAATCTCTAAAAATGGTAAAAATTGATACATATATTAAAAACACTTAGATTAATAGTTATGTAAAAAAATTTTCAAAAAAGATAAAAGAACGGTTGTATACACCCTAGTAAAGTCAATCCTAAACTGAACCTATCTAGCTCAAATTGCACATGCAAATGGGATGAGATTTGAATGAGAATCAAGGATGGACCATAAAAGTATAAACAATGGAAAATTCAACTGATAATAAAAAGTAGATTAGCCTTCATCTATAAAAAAACAATTGTTATATTTTTAAAAAATTATTGAAAATGAAAATAGTAATGAGAAATCGTATCTCATGTAATTAGATTATTTTACTCTAAAATTTAAATGCTAAAAGTCCCTTTTTTTTGGAAAATTTTAAAATGATAATTTTTTCTCAAAATCTATAAAAAAAGAAAAAAAATTCAGTTGCATGAATGTTTTATTAAAGAGAAATTTCAATATATTTATATTCGCTCTTTAAAAATTTTAAGTTGTATGACTTATAGTGTTTTTTAGATGATATTCAAGTTTGAAATGAAATTAAGAAAGGCGATGGTAAGCTTGTTAGTCGGCTTTGACCTAAGAAAAATTTAAAATGGTTTGAGTGGGGTGAGAAAATATATAAATATTATGCAATTATAAAGAGCATTTTTGTCGAGTTATTTTTCGAAAGAAATAGTATTATGCACCTTATACAAACTTAAGTGTACAGAATTTAAAAAATCCATGAATAAAATGGTACAAAATCCTAAAATTAAAGTTAGATATAAAGAATTGACGTAGTGACAAGATTTTGACAAGATTTAGAGAACGCCACAACGGGAGTTAATTGCTACAAATCATTTGCATTTGTTTTCTACAAAAGGACTTGCAATCTTTAGGCTCGGGAGTGTAGTTAGAAAGTTATAAAATTTTTAGATAAAATATTTTAAAAAATTATATAATATAATAGATATATCGATGATGAGTAAAAATAATAAGATTAAAATAGATAGGTTAATTGTATAAAAATGATGGAAAAAATTATAAAGAATTAAAAAAATAAAATAATTATAAAAAATAAAAAAATTTAGCTTTACATTTTTTACTATTGGCCAAACACACCCACCACCTGTTTTTTTTTTGTTTCTAATTATTTCGGATTCATGAGCCTCGATTAGATCCGCTAGTGTGCTAAATTTTACGTTTTTAAAATTTTTATATATTTTTATTTTTGAAAATAAAAATAATGATGGATATATAAGAAGACCAATATATCCTTAAAAATTTTATTTACCTGGTGCAAATCGACTAGTTTACGACCGACCGTAAAAGATCGGTGCGCTTGAATGTATGGCTGTTTTTAACTTTCTAAATAATTTTCTATATCTAAGTTCTTCGTAATATTTATTCTTTGCTGTTGGAGGGTCTGGTTTTTGCGAAACGTATTCAAGGAGGAGGGATCCCGTCCTAACTTCTTGGACTCGTTGACCTGGTGTATGGAATTTCGTTACTATCATAGGATGGCCAAAGTGCTTGTTCCGTCTGGTTTGCTGGAAAGACCATTGGTGCCTCGCTGGGTGAGGCCGCCACCGGGGTATGTGAAGATCAA
>JAXCLR010000063.1:36149820-36176779 GCA_035584095.1 Annona squamosa | reverse complement strand
CGTTAGAAAAAAAATTCAAACTAAAATTTTTCATTTTTTATAACTATTTTAAAATTATTTTTTCACGTATTTTTATATAACTAATTTATTTTCTAATAATTTTTACACAATTACTCATTAAAGTATACAACTAACATGTCTATTTTAATTTCATTTTCTACACTTTATCATTATTTTTGTCATATAATATCATTTTCTACTGATTTAAAAACTTTTATAACAAAAATTTTTCATCCAAAAGTTTTATTACAACCTAAATACATTTTGATACTTCTATTAACGTGATGCCTGAAACTTTTTATTTTTACTTGAAATGGCTTTTTTTTCTCATAACTTAAATAGGTTTCCCTATTTAGTTGAAATTCTTTTAGACCATTTTTTTACGGGTTTTCTGGAAAATATATTTTAATTTCGGATGAAAATATTTATTAAAATATAAATAGGGTCTTTGGCTGTTTCAAATTAAAAATTTTAACAGTGTTAGAGCTTTACGTTATTGGAGAGGCTAAAACTATGTATTTTCCCTTATAAAAAAATCTATATATTTTCAAAACTTCAAGCTATTTATCATAAATATAAAAATTAAGGTCAAAAATATAAATTGTATAAAATTAAGAGACCCTTATGCAAACTTTCCTTTTCCAATCTCAGTTTTGTAGGACACATTATGCTCTGGAAGTTGTCTGAAATATGGAGTTGTTAAATCTTGAACTTTGATACAGAATTGAGTGCTTTGGCCCCTTTTCACTTACGAAAGCCAGCTCAAGGGGTAAAATTTTCTATTTATTCATAATTGAACACTTAATCCTTTTTTGCAACTAATGTGGTGTTAATCCGAAAGTTGGAGGAAGATCTTGGGTTGACCCTAATGAAACTAGTTGTAGGTTTCATTGTGGAAATGTTCCGATTTTTCTACAACCATTTTTAATGAGATTGCAATAAGATTGACCTAATCATATTTTTATTAAATAGTAATGAAAAGTTGTTTTGTTTCTCTACATGATCATTTTTCATTTCTTTTTTTTTTTTTTTTAAATATGCAGCTGGAATTACGGACAACCGATGATGACGCAGAACTGCATTTCTTTTCGTTCCTTTTCATCCACATCTTTTGCCCAGTTGTATTCAATAAATGATAATTCTGAACCATTTTAAGTTAGAGACTGCAAGAACATCAGCAAGCTAAGGTATCTAATATTCTATTCAAGTGACTCGCTTAGCTCATCTTAAAAAATTCGTTTACAACATTTTTTCTTCGCACCTTTTTATCTAAATGTATTTAATATATAAATCAAATTTTACTAAGTTTTAAATATATTTTTATTTTTTTAGATTTTTAAAAATATGAGTATTTTAAATACATACATACACATATATGCTTAAAATTTTTTTAAAAAAATACATACTTATATTTAAAAATAGTAAAACTTGATTTACATATTAAATACACTTAGATAAATAAGTTTATAAAATATTAAAAAATATTATAAATAAATTTTTTGAAATTAGCTAAATGAGACATTTGCTTAGCCCTATCCGATATGATTATTTCTCTTTCTAAACTAGTGTGAGCATTACTTTACTGAATTGTATTGCCTCACTAGTATTGTCTCTAGTGGCACTTCTATCTTCTCATGAATGTAGGGCAAGTAAAGGTGAAACTTGGTACCTCGATATGACTTAGTTTTAAAGTAAGTTTGGATTTTATTTTAAAATAATTTTTCATAATAGGCTTGGTTTTAGCCCGACATAGGAAAAACTAAAATCAATGCCGAGTTTACAGAAATCCAATCCTAAAACCCAACTTGGTCCAAACCCGATATCCCTCCTAATTTGTTAAAAGAATTATATTGATTGATACATTAAGCATTTTAAATATGATCATACTAAAAGTTCTTCTATATGATCATAATCTAGTTAAACTGTAAAACGTTTATTTTAAAACATAAACATCATCTTATTTATCCATAAAAAGGTTAAATATATTGTATCTATGTCAACTTAATTTGTAAATAATTATAAATATACGAACTCTTTAAAATTATTATACACATACTAATTAACTGTGAAATATATATCTCACTTTTGTTAAACTTTTTTAGATAACAGTTCCATATAATCTCATTTATTTATTTTTTTAGTTTGATTGTTGATTGTAAATTCATTATATTGATTGTACTTAATATTATCTTTTAGTTAAAAGATCAAGTTTGATCAAAATCAAAAACGTCATATATCATATAAATATATTCATGTAAGTGCAAATACAATAATGTTCAAAGAGTTCACCATCTCTATCAACTGACTTTAACTTCTATTGGTTTTAGAGTATTTTGAATTTCAATCTGAAACTAAAATCAAAATCAATGCCAACTTGTTAAAATTTGACCCGAACTCGGATTTTAATATTAGGGTTTGGGTTTGAATTCACCAAAACCTAAGGTTAGGATTCACCTAAATCTAGTGCAAATCAACCTGAGTTGCACCGCTGGGGGGAAGGTAGTTCATTGGCAGTCATAGGAATGAGACGAATGTTGACTAAGTGCTTATTGTTAAGTGCACTATAATCAACAATTCAATTAAAATAACCAAAACATATTAAAGCTAATACTATGTTAAAGATAGTGTAAAATAATGATAAGTTGGGTTCAATCTACAAGAAGGTGATTAGATTTTGAATTGTTTGAGATAATATGTTTTGCAAGAGAGGAGAGAGAAGAGAGATGAACGGAGAAAAAAGAAAAATTAGAGAGAGAAGGAAGGAGAAAAATTAAAAAGAGAAAGAAGAGAGAAGAGAGAGAGAAGGCAAAGAGAGAGGAGAGAGAATATAGAAGGAAGAGAGCATATGAGAGCTAGAGAGAGAAGAGATAAAGAAGAGAGGAGATAGAGAGAAGGGAGAAGAGAAATTAGAAAAAGAAAGACGACAGAGAAGAGAGAGGAGAGAGACTATAGAGAGAAGAGCGCTAGAAGAGGTAGAGAGAGAAAGAGAAAAACGAGGAGGTAGAGAGAGAAAAAAGAGATTAGAGGAACAAGAGAGAAGGAAAAAAAGAGCAATTAATTAATAATAATGTAAATTAAATCTAAATTAAGAAAGCAATTAAAGATTGCAGAAACAAAATTTAATTTAGGGCAAATTTCTTATATACCAATGAATTTTACCCTTAATTCTATTTATACAAATGAATTTTCAAAAATTTATCTCATACCCAATGAATTTTCATCATAATTTCACTTATACTCACGCCGTTAGGGATTCATTAAATGAGTCATTAATCTCCTTGTAAAATAATAAATATGCTCAAGCTCTAATTTAATTTAAGGTTATTTTGCTTAAAGTTGAATATTTATATTTAAATAATATATGATTCTATAGTTGTAAAGTTACTAAAAACTCATTATAATATGATTTTTTCAAATCTAAATCATAATTAAGGATAAATATATTCGTCATTTTACATAGAATTGATGGCCTCTTTAACGGATCTCTAACGGCGTAGGTATAAATACAATTATGATAAAAATTCTTAAGTATGAGAGAATTTTTGAAAATTCACGGATATAAGTGAAATTATGGGTAAAATTCATGAGTATATAAAGAATTTACCTTTAATCTATAAAAATAGTAAAAAAATACATCAAATTTAATATAAAAACTACAAAGAAGGAAATAAAAATAGTAAACCTAATCTAAAATTAAATCTGCAAAATTAACAGCTACAATATACTGAAAATAAATTATAATGCAAAGATAAATAAAAATTATAACATCCACAGCAAAGAGCAAATCTCTACTATGGACTATTTATTGCTTGTCCCACTTGAATGTGTCCCATCAAGTAAGGAGATATAGAAAGAGGTGAGTGTGAGGTAGGATGGCCCTCCATGTGGGGCACCCATTGGAAAGCTTTTCCAAGGACGTGGGATTCTAGCCTTTGTTCAAAGTTGCTGCTGCTGCCTTCTATTCCTTACCTTTGCACCGCTTCTAACACATTGCTTTCTTGCCATTTGCCTTCTGTTGATTTAGAGAAGAGCTGCTGTATTTTTTCAATCTTCGTTGGAAGCAGCTGCTTGTGTTGTGGTTCCTTGGCTGGTTGATGCTACTGGGCTTTAAGAAGATGGTGGTGAATGGGACTTTGCTCGTGGGATGCAGAAAATGCGACGGCTGGATTTTTGAGATGGTGAGGAGAGCTTGCTGAATTTTTCCGGCCAATAATGGCTAAAAGGGGCGTGAATTTAATTTGAAAATTGCTGCTGTCGAGATGCTTGGATTTGGAGTTGGCTGGTCGATTGCGCGAATTGAATAGGTGGTTGCTGCTTAGAGGTGATGGGGGTGCTGCCTATGAATGAACGGCTGGAATGGATGGGTGTTGCTGGATGCCTTAATTGGAGCCGACCTATTTTGATTTGAGCTGTTGAAGGAGGGGGTGCAATCATATGACCCGGATGTACTACATTTTTTTAAAAAAATTTTTAGAAAATTTTTTGATAAAATTGTTAATCTGAGTGCATTTAACATGTGTATCAATTTTTATTATTTTTAGAGATTTTTATATAATTTTTTGAATTTTTAAAGATTAGTGGATTTTTAAAAATTCAAAAAATTATATAAAATTCTCCATAAATAGTAAAAATTGATGCAAATGTTAAATACACTCAGATTAACAATTGTCTAAAAAATTTTTAGAAAAAATTAAATATACTTAAATTAATAATTGTGTAAAAAACCGAGAGCATTGAAGGTGAGCACTGAGGCTCCACTGTGAATGCAGCTTGTAATGGCTGCCTTAAGATGTTAGTTCTTGTGGGTGTAGAATTTTGCAAAAGGGTGTGTAAATTTGTGCTTTTGGTTCGACGCAAAAAATATCAACAAAAAATTTTCAATTTAAATTTTTTTATTCTCTATAACTATTTTATTTTTTAATTATTTTTCACATTTTCATATACAAACATACTTACTTTTCAATTATTTTCACACAACTACCTCTATAACTAACTTGTCTATTTAAATTTTATTTTATTTATACTTTATTATTATCTCAATAATATCATATTATTTTTATCAACTCAACAATTTTTACCATGAAAACTTTTCATCCAAAAGTTTTATTTCGATCCAAACACACACTTAATTTGAAAATTGCTGCCTGAAATTGAGATGCTTGGATTTGTAACTAGCTAAAACATATAGGAAGGTGCAGGGGCGGTGATTGGTTTTGCTGTTTTGAGAAGATGTTGCTGCTTGGACAAGGAATGGAGGTGGGTTTTTCTGCTGCGGAAATAGGAACGATTGATGGTTGGATTTCAGCTGACTTTTACAAGTTTGATGCTTGGGCTGCTTGGTTTTCTTACTAAATTTGGCAGAAAAAATGGAATTTTGCTGGTGGTTTTTTGAAATAGAGAAGCTAGGCATAAGAGCGATGGTCGTCGTCGTTTGGAACTCTAAAATGGGTTGCAGCTGCTGTTTCAGTGGAAGCAGAATTGTCCATGGCCGTTGAAATTGTTGCTGCATCGGTTTGGAGAAGATGATGCCGGTTTGGGAAGATGGATTACCAGAATATGGTGCCCAGTGTATACATTCAGCATGTTCATAACTTCATATTAATTTAAATCAATCTAACAATATGCATTTTCGGGACGAATAATTTTAATAAGCTAAAAATAGTCCTAATTTAATTTTTAGTTTGTTTTGAGTTTGTTTTCTTTACGTAATTTATTCCTTTGTTTGAAAATTTTATGATGGCCCGCTTTGTTCCCATATCTTAAAATATACTATATATGTATATATATGATTTTCCATTATGGGTATGTTTAGCAATACAAAAAACCTTTCAACCCAAAACTTTTAAATCCAAAACTTTTTGTCTTTTACAACTATTCTATTTTTAAATTATTTTTTAATATTTTTCTATACAACTATTTTATTTTTCAATTATTTCAACGTAACTACCCGTACAACTAACTTATCTATTTTAACTTTGTTATCTTTACTTTTCATTATTACGCTATCAGATTATATTATTTTCTTTCATATAAAAAATTTTTATATCGCAAAAGTTTTATTACTTCTCAAATACACTCTAAAATATTTTCTCAATTTGCCCAAAATTAAATTAACAATTTTAAAATTATTTTATTTTTTAGCATATTTATTTCCTCTTGTATTTATATAATTTATTTTGAATTATCTTAAAATATTATATATTAACTCATAAAGGATCACTCAATATTTGTAATTTTGCTCATATATTATTTAGAAAGCTAGTAAATATTCTGAGTAATATATTTTTAAGCTTACTTAGTTTCATTTAATATACATAGTTCCCTTTCTACATTAAGATAGTATTTTTATACTAACACAAACTGGTCCATTATCTACTTTATATTAAAGATTCTCATATTCCAGGTATGATTTTTCTCATTGATGTTTTATATAAACTTACCACAAATAGACATATAAATATTTCTAATCGTTTTTAGCTCATTTAATTCTTTTTCCATTTTTACTTTAATGAAATACAAAATGTCCTATTTTATAGCAAACGTAGAGGTTTTGCAAAAAATATAAATTTTTTGAAATTGCACATATAATTCATATTTTTAATTATCTTTTCTTATAATTAAATGTGTGAAATTAATATGAAATTATATTAATTTTAAGATTTATCATTGACACTTCATGATTTTATTCTCGAGAGTTGTATCAAGCCCAAGTGGTCCCATGTAACCCTTTTAAGTTTTAAGTTTTAAGTTTTTTGTATTTTATAAAAAATCCAATTAATATATTGTATTTAACATCATTTGCTCAAATATATATAAATTGGAAAAATGTTTAGATCAATTCATATATGTATTATAATGTAATCATACTTCTTGCAATTGTTTATCTATGTAAAAATGATATGTTAGACAATTTAGATATTGAAAATACACCAGTAAACTTGATATTCAATATTGAATTAATTTATTTAGTTGATTTTATATAGTTATAGACAAGACCAATGCACAATAACATTAGACAAATGAATGAGTTTTCGAGATATTATAAATAATGTTAAATATAATAGATAAAGTAAATTTTCCATCAACTATCAAAATATTCAAAATATAATAATTACGGAGAAGAGGAGTTTCATACGAGCATTCTCAGTGTTGTATTTTAAGGCTCTCTTTTTCAACGTCATATACACGTAGATGATTTTGTCATGTCATTTTAAAGCTAGGATTTGGATTGTGTAATTAAGGTGGATGGCATTGGTGACAAAATTTTGATTTGAGTTCAAATTTCGTTTCCTAATGTCTTTTAAGATGGTGACTTTTCTTGATTCTTAGATATGAACTGTTTTCATTATAGTTCCTTTTAAATGGCTCTTTCTAATTAAATTGTATTATTGTGTTAAAAATTAATGTAATAAATAATTTATTTATAAGTTGTATAAGTTACTCTGTAAAATGCCTAGTTCATAGTTGTTGAATTCTATTCAGATTTCATTTTCAGTATGTACTTTTTTTTTTTTTTGAAGAATGGTTTCTACTACTGCAAAGACAGGCTGCGCAATGGAGATTAACAATATTAGTAGTAATCATCGACAGACTTGGGTGTTAGTGCTAATTTAAATGGCTACGTTCTCAAGGAGGCTCATGTCAAGAACTTTAATTTACAGTCGTCATTGTCGCTTGATTAAGAAGGCAAGCTTAATTCAAGATGTCTCAATTAAGCTTGCATGTTTTGTGGCAGTTCCATATAGCTAAACTCAATGAAATGGTTGTCTAGGTAATCAGGTTTTTGATATCAGTGTGTGAGCACGTAAGAGATTTGGTAATTGAAACCGGATTAGAGCATTAGCTTACGGCTACAACAAGGATAAAAAATCTTATGAAATGGTTGCATCATATATTAGCTTGTGAATGTTTATATTTAGCATGGTAACTTCAATCCTGAAACTTTCTGAATTGAACGTGAAATATTTCGATGCTAATTTTAAGAAAGAATTAAATTGTCATTTGTGATTCGATTAGTTGTTATTCGTTAATAAAGTGATTAATGCGTGTGAATTTTAGTAGTTGTGAAGTGGTTAAAAGACAATCTCGACCAAAAATGGTGCAGATATTGGAACTGATGGAAATCTAATATGTCAAAATTAATGGTATTAAGTGCAATGAAAATTGAGTATGTTCCATGATTGGGGAAGTAGTTTAATGCACCCAAGTGGATTGCAACTTAAGTGCATCTAAGTGCAAAACTCATTTTCTAAAATTGTTTTTTAAAATTCTTTAATAAAGTTGTTAATTTATATGTATTTAATATATAAACCAAAATTTATCATTTTTGGAGGTATAATTTTTTTATTTTTAAAAACAATGATGTTTTAGTCATTTAAAAATGGCTAAAACCCTCTTATTTTTAAAAATAAAAAATATAAGTATCTTTAAAAATAGTAGAACTTAACAAATATGTTAAATACATCTAAATGAATAGTTTTATTAAAAAAATCTGCACTCAGGTGCACCTAAATTTCAACACACTTGGGTATGTTGAATCACTTCTCCCATGACTATGGCTCCAATTACTTGTAAAATTTATACCTTTAGATGTTTATCTTCATTCATATAAAAGGGGAATTCTCTCAAGTCGTCCCAATATTGTGGGAGCATTGGAATCTCATATTAGGAGCTTTAGTCCTCTTCTTGATATTATACAGGAACGTTGTACGGATTTAAAAGGTTAATTTATAAGGATTTTCATGGGTTTAATATACTAAATGGTTAAGTTGTACGAATTTATGAAGTTAATTTGTAAGGATTTTTATGAATTTGATTTGTAATACGTAGATGGAGAAAAATGAGATAATGTAAAGTGTGCTTCCATAATGGAAATTTGGGATTGTGTAATTGCCCTTTTTGATTGATTTTGATGATAACAAAAGAAACGTTCATTTGTATTTTTTGTGATCTTGATTTTGAATGTATGGTGTTGATAATATGTAGGTAAGATTGTAAATGTGAAAAGTGCGGTGTGTTTATAAAATTATCATTATGTGAATATGATATGTTTTGTCATAAGATAAGTTTGAAATTCATGGATAAATCGAGAATGGAATACGCTTATTTTAATGCTTGGAATAATCTTGGAATATGCTTATTTGTTAGCTTCACTTAGAATGTGATATGAGATGTGCTCTTTAAGACTTGCTTAAATTGGAACAAAAAGTAACATATTTTTTTTATGTTTATCTTGAGTGGATTAACATGCTTTAAGTAAAACTTTTCTCCAAATTTCAAATTTTGCAAACATAAGCAAAAAGGTCAACATTTTAGTGCAAAAAATACTCTAATTTCTCTACAGCCCAAAAAGGTCAACTTTTAACAAAACACATCAAACGTTTTCTAGGTAGAAATCTTCAAATTTCGACATGTTGAGATATATGCAGAGACCTTTTATCCCATCTTGCAAGCCAAATTTCAAGTGATCAAGAGGATATAAAAGGAGGACTTGGGAGAACTAGAAGATGTTGAAGAAAATTTTACCAAGTACATGTGAGTGAAAGAATTCGAGTTGCTCCTTTGTGAAGATTACTCTTAAAGAAAAGATGTTGATTCCAAGACGACAGTGTTGTGGTGGTTCAAAGCTTTAAGTTGCGATTTAGATTTTAAATTTGTTGCTCTTACAAATGTGCTAAGTGGGATTGATTTTATTTCTTTTAAAGTTTTGTTCTTTGTGCTATTTTAGTGTTGATTATGATCAAATAAAGAGGAAAATTATCAATTATTTCATAGGCCCAAGTGTAGCATATGATATATTTGGCAATGGTTAAAAAAGTCAAGTTAAAACTTTTCAATTTAAAACTTTTCACTCTCCATAATTATCATATCTTTTAATTATTTTTTCATATTTTTCTATACAACTACCGTACTTTTCAATCATTTCTATATAATTATCCACACGACGAACTTATCTATTTTAACTTTATCATTTTTATTACTATCATTACTCTTATCATATCATATCATTTGACAACTTTTACTCTTCAAAATTTTTTATCAAAAGTTTTATCCATTCTCAAACATAACCTTAATATCAATCCAGAAAATTGTCGAACTGACTATACCATTATAATGAAGTTGACTAGTGGAAGTTGTGCTTTAAGAGTAAAATAGGTCTATGGTTGACAAAACCATTATAAGTGCTTATATCTTTTGGGTTAATTTGTGTTGTGTGGTTTGACTTCCCTACATAATTCTTATACTACTATAGGGGTACAACTTGGGCTGGGTTCAACCTGAACCCGGCCCGCCGAACCCGACAAATAGCCGTGTTGAAACTTTGAATTTTTTCAACTCGAGCCCGATTTCTGAGCCCGAACCCGGACCGAATTCAAACACATATCGATCTCGGGTTCAGGTAAGCCCGAACCCGAAGTTAAATTTAAAAATATTATTATTTTATACCTCAGCATCACATATTCACATCTGCCAGATGTGTTGTCAGCCTTAGCTGCTGCCTGCCAGCGCCCAGTACTCCAGCATGTAGAACTGCAGCAATGCAGCGTGCTTTCCGGTTTTCTCTTTTCCAGCTCTGCTTTTCGCATCTAAGAGCTCAAGGCCCCATCCCCAGTTCCCCATTTTCGCGCTCATTAAGCTTTCGGTCTCTGGAGTTTCTACTTTCAGCATTTTCTCTCCCTCAGGCCGCAACTTCCATCCGCCCGCTTGGTCCATCCCTATCCTTGCATCTCTCCGTCAGCCATCTAGTTTGTTGCTTTCAGTCCAAACGCACCAACGGACAACAGCGGAACTGTGCACTGGTAACATTTTTGTTCTTAATATTTTTTTAAAAAAATCCTTGCTTATATATATAATTACCATAGTTCTATCGTTTTCAAATGTATGTTCATCTGTTTTTACTCTGCAAAATTTCTTTAGAAGTCATAAAATCGATCCATTTTTTAAATAGGTAGCGTTAAATACATTAATTTTAGCTGCAATTGATTATCTAATTATGAGTACTTAATTGTTTTAGAATAGTGACATTTGATTAAATATAATTATATTTAAACCAAATGGAGACAAAAAAGTATTTAAATTTTAATACAGCTATGAAGATCTGTTTCAAATAATGAAATTTTTTTCATTGCAATCAGTATACAATTTATTTGCATTCGTAGTAAAATTTTAATTTGCCCTCCAAAAAAGTCGTCATATATATGAAAATTTTGTGGTAGCTAGCTTGAGAAGTTATTACACCACAACAAATGTTATTTTAACGTAGCTAGCTTCTATTCACATATAATGTATATTTGACTACATTATATGCATTTGTTGCTGCAATTGATTATATAGCTATAAGTACTCGGTTATTCTATTCTTAAGCGGTATTTGAATTTTTCTTACTTTTGTATAATAAATTATTTTTTAAACTTTTGTATACAATAGGTTTGTGATAAAAATTATATATAGGATGAGTAATAAAGACATATTAATATAAAAATGTCAACCCGAAACTCAACCCGAGCCCGAATTTTAAAAATAGGGTTAGGGTTAAGGTTTATAAATAGGGTTAAGGTTTACAAATAGGGTTAGGGTTAGGGTTAGGGTTGAAGTTTTATAAATAGGGTTAGGGTTAGGGTTGAGGTAAACCCGAGTTTCATGAGCCCGAGTTGCACCCCTATACTATTATTTAGATTCTTTGATTAGTTATTACACAAGACCAACAAGAACAATAGAAAAAGGGCAATTCTCTTATGTAGTAGGTTGTAACATGTGCCCTCCTAATTTCTCAATTTTTTAATCAAAGCGCGTATCATGTTCTCCTCTAATGATATTTGTATGATATTAAAAATTATTTTAATTGGATTTGTATATAATCCGCAATAGGTATAAATGCACAAAATTCTTTATAAGTATATTTTTAATATTTCAGATTATAAGATTTTTCAATTCAGTTATTTATATATAGACTAAATAAATAATGATTTGGATGTAAAAGATCAAAAAAATTGAGTTACATACTATAGCTACTTACACGAGAGAATTGCCCATACAAAAAAACACAAGCATATTTAAACTTGCTTTGCATATTATTATTATTATTATTTTTGAATATACGGAATAAAAAAGTTGAATAGATGGTGGAGATTTGGAGGCAGATTTTTTTAATATAATATACACATGTTAAAAATGGTAAATCTTAGTTTATAGAATAAATGCATCTAGATTAACAGTTTTATAAAATAATTAAAAAAGTAAAAGAATAAGTGTTATTTGGCCTGGGCTAATTAACCAAAAATTTAGCGCAGGCTAACAGATCACTGCTCATATAAAAATACAAAAATATTTGAGCTTGTTTTTGAAAGTATGGATGTCGAAAGAGCAGAATATTGGATGGTGCGGAATTGGAGATCGATGTTTCATGAGCGTGAAAGTAATTGGCAACTAGATTGTTGATAGTGTAAACGAGGTCCCATACTAGCATGCTAATATTTGGGATAATAGCATACTAACATGTATTTGATTCGTTCCAGAAATATAATAGCTTGAATTAAAATTCTGATTATTTAAATTTAGCTAGCCAATGCAAGGCTCATTCAAACTAGAGAGTTTCATGCGTAAATTAGCAGTGTACTAATTCCTAAAACTAGCATTCCTTATCGTTACATTTTAATGGGGAGGTGAATAAATTTAAGTATTTTTATGAAATATTATTATATTCTAATATATATGTGAATTTTAAGCATTTTTTATACTCTACACATCAACATATATTTTTAATTGAATGTCTGTCATATGCATCTTTGATCATCCAAATACATGGTCTCCTAAATAAATAAATAAATACAAAAAATATAATAAAATTTTCATCAACCGTCTGTTTGGAAAGATGCACAAAATACTTGAAACAGCTACTCATATTTTTTTTTACGGTGGCATGCCCTGCTCATGTTACGGAAGAATGAACAACAGCGTGTGTTTCGTAAATAATAAAACTTTTGAATGAAAAATTTTCGATAAGTCTGCCAGCTGCACTGACTATGTGCTGCTTCTGATAAATCAAAACTTTTATACGTTATAAATTTTTTGAAAAAATTAATTGTCATACCCTCTCTCAAAATATGCTTTTTGTTATGAATATGAGTTTCCAATAAAAGAAATAAGTAGTGCTAAAAAAATTAAATGATTTAGGTTCGGAAAAAGGATTGTGATCTTACTCGTTTGGCTAATAGATTCCCACGCTAGCTCCTGCTAATTTATAATTTTAACTTTTCATGAAAACATAGGCCTTATTGTATTTAATTCACATATTAAATTTTATAATTTATAGATATATATAAATTTTTAAAATTTTAAAAATAACAGTTATGGGGTATCTAAGTAATTTTATTAAAAAAATATTGATTTTTAAAATTCAAAAAATATTTACAAATATTCAGAATTTATAAAATTTGGTGTATGAATTAAACAGAGCTGACATATAAATCAGCACAATCTAAATTATATATTATAGTCTTGAAAAGCAATTGTTAAAAAAAGGAGCAGCATGGAACCTTGCCGCTGGCTGAATTACTCATTTTCCTAAAAATATCTGATAGCTAAAAGATATATAAGTAATTTACTATCAACACCTTTCGAAATCTTATTTGAATGATTCGACAAAATCTTATTATATTTCACTATAGTCTATTTAAATCAATTGATCGAATGAATTTTCCATATTTGCAGATAATTTTGTACATTTTCAAATGGTATGAACCACAAGAATCTCGAATGACAATAACTTCAGGTATTTTTATTAAATGAATTTGATAAACATATTGAATGGAATAGATCTTATCAAATCCTCCCAATCGACCTAAATGGAAAAGGGTGTGTGGAATGTGTTGAATCATTTCCCTTCTATTATTATAAAATGTTATTACTAATGAATTCTTGAGTGTGCAAATTGCCAAAATAATAGAACTACATTTGGATGTTTGCAGAGTATATATGGTTGTTCTATCACCCCCAAACAAATCCAAGCATCGAAGCTGGAGGTGATGATGAAAACGCTCCCAGCAGAGAAAAGGAAATTTCCAGCGGAATCAATGTTTGTTGGACGTGTCCCACACTCCTTACACAATTCTTAGCTAAAAATTGATTACCTGAAACTGATTATGCAAATAAGGACATAATGTACCTTTTAGGCTTGTGTCTTATATTATGTATATGGATTATTTGTATAGTATTTTCACGCGAGAGTGCATGATGAATATGCTAGAAAATGTATAGTGATTTTTCTTAAACGTTCTTAAGAGTTTTATTTATAGGTGTATTAATAAAAATTCAGTGGAATCTTATGAGGTATCCGACAGGGCATGAGAAATGGGTCGTTGGAGTGCTTTGGTTTGGAAAAGTAAAATGAATCTAAAGAATGGTTGTGAGTTCTTATGTGTAGATTTTTATAAATTTGGTTTGTATTTCTCTCAGGTGGTTTTTCTATGTTTCAATTTCTATATAAATCTTGACGTCTTATATGTATAATTTTTTTGTTGTTTCTTTGATCTTGATTATGATATGTGCTTTCACTATAATCCGCATGAGCCCAAATCATATTTCCTAAGACAAAAAAAAAAAAATCAAATGGATAAGATAATCTTAAGAATCTGAAGCAAAAGTTAGTACTTTCCCCTTATTTCTTCCATCTATCCAATGATATAATGAGAAAACGACCGCAATTGGATTATACGTGTTGTTTTTTCCCTTCTATTTTCTTTGGGGTGGTGCCCAAACCGTATGTCCATTTGATTCTGGGCGTGTTTGGCCGCTGCCAGTGTTTTATAATAATTTGTAGTGTTTAGCCCGTTTATTCAGGTATAATGTCTCTTAGAAAACAAATCATTATTTAATCATGTTTACATTGGTAGAAAGCTACTTTGTCTTCCCCTCTTTTATGTTTCCCGGAAACTTCCGGTCAAGAAGATTTCACCGCTCAAAGGGTCAATCAACATGCACACAAAACTCTTAATACTAGTTTTTGTTTCAATGCAAACCGAATGTATTGAAATTTCAACACATCTTGCTAAAATTTTCGTTTTTATTTTTTTTTGAAAATTTTTAAAATAAAACTTTTAATGTAAGTGTGTTTAACTTATGTATTATGTTTTATCATTTTTGAAAATTTGTATACATTTTTTTTATTTTCGAAAATAGGGCTTAGTCATTTAAAAAGTACTAAAAATAAAAAGTACCAAAATCTCTCTATTTTTAAAAATAAAAATATATATACACATTTTCAAAAAAGGTAAAATTTAGGTTATAAATTAAATACACCTAGATTAAGAATTTTAAAATAATAATAATAATAATAATAATAATAATAAATGGAATTTTCGGCTGGATGCATTGAATCCATTTGCGTTGAAATATTCTTCTTACGCAGCAACTCCTGTTCAACGCAGAGAGGCGACGTTTCTTCCTTTCAGGTGCAGCTGGGGCGAGAACGGGCCCCGTTGGTGAGGCCTACTCCATGCCGGTAGCTGTCGACAGGGACTCGCACCTACCAGCAGCGATTCAAGTCTTCTCGTTTTTTATTATTCCAACTGTAAACGAACTGTATTATTCAACCCACATACAAAAAAAAAAAAAAAAAAAAAAAAAAAAAAAAAAAAAAAAAAAAAAAAACTGTAAACTACTGTACGGTCTCTCTTTTTACAATTAAATCAATCATCCAATTCATTTTTTAGGTAATTTGTAAATAAACCTGTATAATTTGACTATAATTGAAAATATATCTACATAATTTTAAAAATTATAAATTATTCCCACATAATTTGACCATAATTGCAAATATACTCATGCTATTATGATATCATTATTACACCATCACAGTATGGGCATATTTGTAAAAGTTTGTAAACTATTTGTAAAAATTAAATATAACTATTTAATTTTTTAAATTACAAATATACTAACATAATTTACATCTCGTTGCAAATATAACTGCACCTTGAGAATGTGACAATGTCGTGGCTATGTCATAACATTATGAGTATACTTATAATTATAGTTAAATTATGTGGAATTATTTTATAATTTTTAAACTTACGTAAATATATTTGCAATTATAATTAAACTAAGTAATAGTATTTACAAATCGTACTAATTTTCTAATTTAAAATCCGCATGATAAAACTATTGGTATCGAACCCCATACCACTGAAACCGAAACAAGAGCAGGCGCCAACAGATTTTATAATTGCGCCAGGAGTGGTCCAAAACAAGCAGCCGCGGGACGCCAATGTCCAAACATTTTTTTCATAAAAATTATACTCCCGTGATTCGCCTCCACGGCTAAAAAATTATTAAACTTTATTTATTAGCTAATACCGTTTTCTTTTTATTAATTCCTCCGCCTCAGCCGCACGCACAGCACATGGATTTTTTTTTTTTCAAAAAAAAAAGAAGAAAAAAGGGGAGTCGTGGCGTGGCATTTTTATCTAATAACAGAAGCAAAGGCACTGACAATATATATATCAAAGAAAAAGAGAGGTAGGTGGTCCATCTGTCAACTCTCAGCCTTTAGATTCCCCCGCAAAGATATCCTTGCGTTTTCATGGTTGGGATCATCATCATCAGCAGCAGCAGCAGTCATTTACCACCTAAGTGAGCTCGGCTGCATGAATTCTATTATGCAATTCTTGGCAATTTAAGATTAAATTTTCTGTAATTTATAATATTTTTAAATCTTGTTTAATTACTACCACATTCTACTTAGATAGATTATGTTCTCCTAACCGATGCCACTTCAGGCCTCCTTTTAATATAATCAAACCATCTTAATCTATTTTTCTTTATTTTATCACAAATTAGTCTCACTTTTAAGTTTTCTTGAACTATTTCATTCCTAATTTTATCTTTTCTTATTTTACCACTCATCCACCTTAATATTCTCATGCCGCTATGCTCATTTTTTATATATATTGTTCTTTAACCGCCCAACATTTTGTTCCATAAAGCATAACAAGTCTACTTGCAGTCTTATAAAATTTTTTTTTTAATTTGATTGGAACTCAACGGTCAGATAAAATTATTAAAATACTTTTTCATTTCTTACATCTTGCTCGAATTCTATGTATTATATTTTTCTCAATTTCCCCGTTCTCTTGAATTATTAAACCTAGGTACTGAAAGTAATTAGTTATTGTTACTACTTGATTTAAAATCTTAATTTGTTCATCATTCAGGTTCTCACTATTATTAAGATTGCATTTCATATATTCAATTTTTGTACGACTAATTCTAAAACCGTTAGATTCTAAAGCATCTACTCACCTATTCAATTTTAAATTTAGTCATTATTTACTTTGATCAATTAGAACAATGTCATTTACAAATAGCATATACCAACGTACTTCTTCTCAAGATGTCTAATAATTTCATCTATCACTAAGGTAAAAAGGTAATGACTCAAGATTGAGCTTTGATGTAAACCTTTTTTAACTGGGAAGATATTAGTATTTCCACTAATGGTCTTCACATTCGTAACAGACCCATCGTACATATCTTTCAATATATCTGTTATTAATTCATTTTTTTTATCACTTGTCATATTAGCTTTCTTGGTACTCGATCATATGCTTTTTTTAAATCAATAAAAATCATGTATAAGTTTTTTTCTTTTCCTTGTACTTTTCAAATAGTTGCTTAAGTAAGAAAATAGCTTCAATGGTTGATCTTGCTAACCTAAAACCGAATTGATTTTCAGATACATTAGTTTCTCGTCTTAATCGATGTTCAATTACTTTTTCCTATAATTTCATAGAATGACTCATTAATTTTATTCCACGATAATTTGCACGATTTCGAATATCTCCTTTATTTTTATAGATTGGAACTATAATATTTTTTCTCTATTCACTTGGCATTAACTTTGTTTTTATAATTTTATTAAAAAATTTGTTAACCATGTTGCACCTATATCTCCCATGCACTTCCATGCCTCAATTGGTGTATTATCTCGGCCCTAGGTTTTTCCTGTTTTCATTTTCCTTAGAGGTTTCTTTACGTTATATATTTGAATTTTTGGAAAATAACTGATATTCCTATTTTCTTCTCTGTTTAAACTAACATCTAATGTTAAATATTCGTAGGGTGTATCATTTAGTAAACTATAAAAATAAGTTTTTTATCTTTCTTTAATATCATCATCTTTGACTAGAACTCTTTATTCCTTGCTTTTGATACATTTAACATGTGTTAAATCTTTGCAATTATTTTCTCTTAATTTAGCCAACTTAAAAATATTCTTTTCACCTTATCTAGTTTTTAATCTGTCATATAAGTTCTCATAAACTTTGTGTTTAGCATCGTTAATAAACTTTTTAGTAGTTTTTTTATAATTTATATTATTGTAAGTTTGCATTATTTTTATTTCTCTGCCATGTTTTAACCTTTTCTTGTTTAGCATTTATAGCCTTTTGAACATCCTCATTCCACCACTAAGTTTCTCTATATGAAGATCTATGATTTTTATATATACCTACAATATTTTGTCCTACTTCTTTTATGTTAGTTGTTATTTTATCCCACATTGATTCTATTCCACCTTCTTATGTGTCCTATTTTTCTTTTTCTATCATTCTTTTACTAAAAAGTTCTATGTTGTTTTCTTTTAAATTTCACCATTTAATTTTTGAAATTATATTGTCTTTAGTTTTTATTTACTCTTTTTATATATATTCGTTATTAATAATCTATGCTTCATAGTTAAGCTCTTAACTGGGATAATCTTACAATTAATATAAAGATATCTATCCAATTTTCTTATAAGGAAGAGATCTATTTGGCTAGAATTAGTTTCGCTCTTAAAAATTATCAAGTGTTCATCTTGTTTTCGAAATAAAGTATTTATTATAATCAAATCATATGTTATAGCAAAGTCCAAAATGACATTCCCTATTTCATTCCTTATTCCAAAGCTGAAATCTCCATGACTTCTCTCATATCCTACATTCTTCTTTCCTATATACCCATTTAAATCTCCACCTATCCTAACATTTTCCTTATTAGGTATCTTTTGCATAACACTATCTAAGTCATCCCAAAATTATTTCTTGATTCTATCATCTAATCCTACTTGTGGTACATAAACACTAATTACATTTATGAACTCTACACTTAATACAAATTTTATTTGAATAATTCTATCATTTACTCTATTGACATCAACAATTTTATTTAAGAATTTGTTATCTACTATTATCCCTACACCATTTCTATTACCATCATTCCTTATATACCATAATTTGAATTCATTAATCTCTTTCGCCTTCTCTCATTTCCACTTAGTCTCTTGAAGGCATGTTATATTAATTCTTCTTCTTCTCATAACATCTACTACTTTATACTTTTCTCTGAAAGAGTCAATATTCCGTGAGGTAAATGAACCTTATGTTTTGGTAACACCTTCTTCCCTAAACCAACTCCATAAAGACATGGGAACCTATGAAGACTTTTCGCTACAACCGGATGATGTTTTGGCGCATCGCTTCTGGAAAGACACCCTAGCAACCCTTGCCCATTTCTCACTATATCCGAGCTCCGATATAGCACGTTACTTTTAGAAAACGCCCTAGCAACTCTTGCATATTTCTCACTACAATCGAGCTCTGCTACAGCACATCACTTACAAAGGACGCCCTAACATTAATAACTTTTAGTATATTTTCAAAATCCATAAGAAATGTGGCTGTGATTTTTAATAGCACCGGCTGCCATCCTAACATGCCAACCCTGGCGTTTTCATGGTTGGGATGAGATTAAAAAAAAAACTATTTTTGTGATTTAGTAACGGACAAAGTTATATGAGAAAAATAGACTCCTTGTTTTCAACAACAATAGTATTTTAGAAAAAGTAAATTCCATTTCATCCTTATCTCATCCCAATCCCTATCTCATTCATCCGAATTCGATGAGATATTATAAGAATACCAGGCTGACCGTTGATATTATAATTATTGGATTACCAGGCTGACCGTTGATTGGACAGAAACCCAACTATAATGAAAGAACAAGAATGAAAAATTCAATGGGGCCATAGGCCCATAGCCCGTCTGCCTGCCCTTCAAACAATGAGATCATATCACAGATGGATAACTTTACAACTCAAATAGCAACACTAGCAGCTGTAACGTAGAATGAAAAATAGAGAATGAAAATAGAACGAATTTGATAAAGTAGGAATAAAGAAAAGTTAAATAGGATGATAATTATATAGAAAAATACAAAAAAATTAATAGAAAATAAAGGTAAAAACGAAAAAAGATAGGGTATTGGATGTTGACTTCTGCATCCTCATTCTCCATTTTTCACTACTCTGTAATCTGGTGTGAGAGGGATGTGTTGTAGTGGGCACTCATAGTTCTACAAACGGTGGGTGGGTGCATTGGTTTGTGGGAGTTGGAGCAGAACATCAGCCCACAGCACACAACCAATTCTCATGCGGCCATCGCCACAAACTAAACAACGGGTACTTTTGTAGGGATTGCCAACTACTGATGCCCACGGAGTTCAGAAGATTTGGCATCTTTTCGTTTTTGCCCTGAAAAAGCAAAAATTCAGGACGTGCAGGGATAGGTCATAGTCTCATAAGATGTATGCACCTAATCGGGGGTTCTGCAACTAAGGAGGCATTATGGTTATCGACAATGGTGTTTCTTACAGGAACGCGCCGGCGCAAGGCGAGTAGAGCAAACTATGAGGGAATGGAAATAGGCCTCCCAAGAATATAAGATTGCTTATGGGAACCAGTCAGCTAGCTCATCAGGTGCTCATTGAAGGGGCAACCAATCAGCCTGCTAAAAAGTTCATCCAATCAGCCCTTGTGGACTTGGTCAACAGCATAATTTTCCGTGATTGCAATGCAATTTGGCCAATGGATCTCCAAGTCTGTGCAAATCACAATAAGCAGACATGTCGGGTGGTGGAGATCCCGCAGCAGTATTGCTAATGCAGTCCATGTGAAATCTCCCATGAGAAAATAACAAAGAAATTGAAAATTTGCTTCATTTTTCTGAGCAGGGAAAAACGAATATACATAACAAAAACAAGGCTGAAGTTAACAGGACATTTGAACTAAACTTCCAACATAGGCAAGGATTAGACAGATTTACATACCCATGCAAAATCGACGCCCCCTTGCATGTTAGCTGATCCAACCAACTAAATATAGAGAGAGATGATTCTTTTGGACAACAGCCAGCACAAAATTTGGAGGTCAGATTAAAACCTTAAAGAGTGAGTGTGTCATCTTTCTAAACTCACTACCCAAAACTCAGGCACATTTCTCGTGCAGAATGACTCAACATTGCATTAGCAGTAGTTTTTTCCTCACGTGAGCAGGCATCAAAAACATGCACAGCAACATGTGACGATGCTTATAAATGCTAGCTGCCAAAACTTACAAGTGCATGATGGTGCGGAGATCGTCCACATGCATCAGCCTCTTCTCTTTGTTACTCCTTCCAAATGCTCCAGTCGCCAAGTTCCTCTTCTTCTCCTGCAACTCCAATATCCGCTCCTCAATGCTATTCCGGACTATAAGTCTTACCACTTTGACTTCATTCTTCTGCCCAATTCGGTGCACCCTATCCATTGCTTGTTCCTCAACTGCTGGGTTCCACCATGGCTCCATCAAATACACTCTGGAAGCAGCTGTGAGATTTATCCCTGCACCTGCTACTTTGAGGCTAGCCAACAGCACCATGGCTGAAGATGGGCAACTTTCGCCAAATTCCTTGATAATTTGAGCCCTTCTTTTTGCATTCGTGGATCCATCCAATCGCAGAATACTGAAACCAGCTGCCTTTAATGGCTCTTCAAGTAACATCAGCATTGTCCTGAACTGAGAAAATACAACTGACTTAAGAGAAGGACTTTCAGCCATTGAGGACTTCAACAACTTCAATAACATAGAAACTTTTGAAGACATGGGCCCCACAGAGGATGTTGTTGCATGGCCATCCTCCTCTTTCAGTTGTGGTGGTGGAGCAGAGAACAGATCTGACTCAGATAGGGGGTTGCGGCATATGGGACAACGGGGATTGAGCCGTTGAAGGGTTTTCAAAATACAAGGTCGGCAGAAGATGTGGGCACAGCAAGTAATGATTGTCTTGGTTGGAGGAGAGAGGCAAACCGGGCAGTCAAAGTCATCCCCATCTTGTAGCATGGAGACCATTTTTGTCAACAGCTCTGGATTATTAGATACATCTGCACAGTGCCATTTTCCAGTTGACTATTGATTGATTGAGAGAGAGAGAGAGAGAGAGAGAGAGACTGCTGCTCAAATCCACATTAGTTGACAATGAAAGGACAAGAAATCGACCCAGATAATGAGAAAGGAACAAGGAATAACATAATTTTTCAGAATACTAGCTCTTAGATTGATGGTTTAGGTATAGGGCCCATCCCATGCAAGCCCATAGGTATAGTTACCTCAAGCATCAAGCAGATGGAATCCACCCCACATGAGGACATGCCAACATTATGCAACACTTCAAGATCCCAGCAAAAACATAATGAGGCTGGAAAACATGGCAAGTGAAAAATAGGCAGATACTGGACAGCTCCTCTGTGTTGTTATGGATATCATAAATCCTTATGTTGGCCATGGACTACATGATTTCAAACTGCCAAACCATGGTCCACATCAGATGATAGTCAGATCTTCTGAGCTACAAGCATCAGACATGCTCAGAATAACCATCATTAGAAAAGCTGGGACCAAAACTGTTGGGCTCTTTATATACAGAGGTCGATGAACCTTTGGTACCTTGCTGGTCTTTCAAGCAAAGGTACCAATCTTATCTTTTGAATTTATCCCACCGGTTTATATATCAGACCACCTGTTCACTTGAATTTATTATGAATTCAAGATAGACTAAAGGCAGATTTAATCAGTAACAGCATGACAGCAAGTAGGCTTAGATGGTCTGATCCTGCATGGCAGGCTGAAATCTCAATCGGTTGCAAGGAATGAATTTGTGACTCAAGTACTATAAGAAAACTAAAGAAAGACCAAAAAAGAACATGGTTTAAAGGTGACTAGGAAAGATATGAAAACAAGAGCACAAACACACATTGGTACAAACCACAAAAGTCTGATTGGATGATCCAGAATTTTGCATGGGAACAGGAAAAAAAGATGAAGACTATTTTTAACCCAAAATTTTGAGATGTCAGAGCAATCAACCATCCTTAATTTTCAGGTAAGCTAGTAATCCATATGTATATAGTATGATTTTGCCCACCAAAAAAGATTTTCAAAACATCTATGCATCTGCCACATGGGTCCTCAGGCCTCAGGAACTCATGCATGGTAGAACATCCACATTTTGGACTTGTATTGCAATTCTATATTAAAATAGGTGAAATAGTTAGGACCCTGATATATTGCACCTATGTGTACTTGGCTTCAGTGCACCTGGGTGCTTTAACCCATTTTTTAAATTTTTTTTGAAATTTTTTTATAGAATTATTAATCTAAGTATTTTTAACATGTGTATCAAATTTTACAATTTTTAGAGATTTTAGATTTTTTATCTTTGAAAATAGTGGCATTTTTCATTTTTAGTAATTTTAAAATTACTAAAAATGTCACTAATTTTCAAAAAAAAAAAAAACAAGATCTCCGAATTTTGTAAAATTTGATACACATGTTAAATATACTTAAGATATGTTTAGGAAGTGATAAAACTTTTGGATAAAAAGTTTTTTGTGTAAAACTTATTAAGGGGTAATATAAGGTGTAAAGAAAATAAGATTAAAATTGATAGGTTAATTGTATGGGTAGTTGTGTAAAAATGATTAGAAAATAAGGTTGTCGCATGGAAAGATGTGAAGAAATAATTTTAAAATAGAATAGTTATGGAGAGTGAAAGGTTTTAAATTGAAAAGTTTTAGCTTGACATTTTCTTCTCATTACTAAACACACCCTTAGATTAACAATTATATAAAAAAAAAATTTCGAAAAAATGGATTAAATGCACCCCGGGTGCACCGAGCCTCTACCGAAATAGTTAACCTTGAAAATCTAAGATTTGGTCAGATGCACCAATATCACAGCTAAAGATATTCTAGCATATAAGTGTTTGTTTCTGCAAAATCAGAAAAAGAAGAAGAAGAAAAAGAAAAAGCTGCACTACCATGACAATCTTGAAATCAAATTTAACTTGTTTATAATTATCGCAATATTTTTGAATGCCAAACAATAAATCATAGAATAGAAACATTTCAATATCCTGTCAACGAATAAATAATTCAAAGTTATCAATATTTCTTCGTTGCAATGAGAAAACCGCCTTTAGCCATGACAAAAAGAAATGCAGAATGTTACCTTCAATGCTGCTGGATGGTAGAAGTGATCTAATATCAGGAGGGCAGAGGGCTACATCATTGCAGATCTGGCGAAGTCGCAGTATTATATGAAGTACAGTGGAATAATTTCGCATAACGCTGTCGGCATGGATATATTCCTTAACTGTTTGCCTTGCCTCTAATTCCATCTTGTCGTATTGTTCTCGTTCTTCAAAAGTAAGCTCCACAAAACAGGTTTCCAGAGTTTTAGGTGGTAGGCCTACCAAGGTTCCATTGCCAACTTCAGTATCTTTTGTTCTTCTCAGCGAAATAGCCCCCATCAAGCCCTGCCCAACATTGTCAAAAGAATTCTGCAACTAAAACATGATAAAGGACATGTGTGCAAGATACTATGAACAAAGGCCAAACAGTTTTCTTTTCCTTCTTCCAATCCAAATTGAAAGCTTCATAAAAAGGCTGAGAGAGAGCTATGAAAATATTTTGATGCTATAATGGATCAAGATAATGAGGATGTAATGATTTTCACCTTTTAAAGACTATGTTGGCAAGCACTAGATAATCACATGCATGAACAATTTTACATATAGAGAAGATTTTAAAAAATGTTTCTTATGTGTTTTTCAATAAGCAGTTTATTGCTCAAGTATACTTCTACCGTAAAGAAAAAACTGCAGGAACGAATTGACAAGAACCCTCTCAACATGGCCCTTTGTCTCTGAGGCCTGTTGCCTATGTATGTTGTTGAGGTGTTATGGAATTCCTTATTTGGTGATGAACGGTGTAGATTACTAAGTTTCCCAAGTCATATCATTTGGAGTTGACAGAATTATCTGATTCTAAAGTTGAATTACTGATAATCTAGAATAAAAAAGAGTAATATCAGAGTGAGTCAACAAATCACATAGAGTTTTGTATCACTATTACTAAGAAACTACAGCATGAATCTAAATATCAACCATTTAAAACACGGAGAGAACAAATATCATAATTATAAAGGAAGTTTTTTTCCTGTTTTTACACTTCTACCATGGACTGATGGAGACACTTAAATTTCAATAAAACCGCAAGGTGGAAACCCTTCAGATGAGAGGAAGCACCAAGTAGTGAGAGACTCATGCTTAGGTGAAACTGTTTAACACCATCTGATATTGACGTGATTAAAAAGAACGCTAGCTTACAGCTTTCCAATCTTGGCAACAACAAAAGTTTTTAGTTGGGAGCATGAGAAGATTAATAAAGCTAGTATCAAACTCAAAATGTATTCCCCTTCAACATAGCATATACCTGTAACCGTGAAAGCCCGCTTTTGCTCCCTTGAGCAAGTGGGCGTTGCACAAGACTCTGCCAGTAGTTCTTGATTGAGAATGGCTGAAATTTCAAGAAAGCCATGAGAGAAAACAAATCAAGCGACCCATTTTGAATGGGTGTTCCTGTCACAGCCCATCTTTTTTTAGCTTTCAAATTGATAACAGCTTCACTCTGCTTAGCTGCCACATTCTTAATAACGTGAGCTTCATCCAAAATAACTCTCCACCACTCAATCTCTTTGATTGGGGATTCATCGTAATTCTCCTCCGCTGCCAGAGTACTATAGGTTGTCAACACTATATCATACTTCCGAAGTTCTTTTGCATCATTAGTGCGCTCTCCATGGTACATATATACCTTCATGGAACCAGACCTTGTATGGTCTCCCAACTGCGTAATCCATGTCGAAAACACCGTAGGTGGGCAGACAACCAATGTCGTTTTCGTGACCAGATCTCCATTCAATTTACGTTTTTTCCGTGAGCTTGCTGATTTTCTACCATTTCCCAATCTCTTGCCATTTCCTTTATTCTTCATGTTGCCCAATTCATCATCAACGTCCAAAGGAGTAGAAAGACAATTTCCTGGTCCATTCATGGCAATCAAAGACAGCAGAGTAAGAGTTTTCCCCAAACCCATATCATCAGCAAATATCCCACCTTGAAGTGGGTCAGGCCGCTCATTGGTCTGGTAATTCGTCAACACATTTGTATAAATCCCATCCTTCTCCTCCCAAAATGGGGGCAATTCACGAGAATTCTCCCTATCGACCAACCACGCCAGCCCTTCTTTCTGATGTAAGTACAACTCCGTGACAATCACGTCCTTGGGCGGAGTCACAGCCCTCCGCGGCTGCCCCTCTTTCCCACTACCTACACATGCAAATATCTCATCCAAACTCCGCATGCTTTTCCTGGGATTCTTCTCCTTCACAACAGCAGCTTCCGACAAGCCGAACGACTGGTCGTCCTCAGTGATCAGCGGCATGTCGCCGGCTGCAATGATGGCGCGGACGGTGGGAATGGCCTCCGCAGAGGAAAAGATGTGAATTTGACAGGGAAGCTTGTAAGGGTTGCGATTCTTAGGGGGTTTGGGCACGATGCCCTCGAGGTGCACGAGGGAGGAATCGACGAGGGGAGCAAGGACGGCGGCGGAAGAGCGCTCGATGTGGCCGACTTGAATGGTGCGAGTGTTGAGGACTTTGATGGCGTTGGGGTCGAAAGGATTGAGGGGCTCGCGGACGAGGCCCACCATCTCTCGTCCGCTGATCGTGCCAGAATAATGCCGGAGGCCCACGATGTTGACAACGACG
>JAXCLR010000063.1:36114317-36149735 GCA_035584095.1 Annona squamosa | reverse complement strand
GTTTTTCGTTGCTTTTTGAAAAGGAAGGAACGCGGGGCTTCGAGCGCAGAGTCGCTAACTGGAAAGTGGAAACTGGAAAGGTCGGTAACACATGAGTCGCCGCTTAAACTGTCAGAAGGAGGATAGTGGACGTACTGTCTCAAGGGACAATCCGTGGTGGCTGTGGTGCCACGACAGGATGGATTAACGTTGCCGGCCTAGGAAGGCCGTACAGTATTTTACCGTTCCTTGGTAAATGGTAATTTGAATTCGGTAGGAACTGAATAAGCTGAAAATAAAAAATAAAATATTTTGAAAATCACATGATTCAAATGAAATAAAACAAGGTAAAGGGTGCCTGGTCGACCGGCGCGTTTTCGTTCCCACCCTCGCGTGTTCGAATCCCGTATGGGATTTCGAATCAAAAATTTCCGTGGGGGCACATGTGGACTTACCATTTGATATTTGGAAGTTTGTTATCTCCCTTTAGAAATATTGTTAAAATTGTCTCGGAACTTTGAATGTGATATAAGTTGAAATATGTTATAAATATACTTCAATAAAAAAAAAAGATAAAGGGTGTACCTGATAATAAAAAAATATTAAGCCAAAGTTTTTCAACTTATGTAACTAATATGTTTTAAAATTATTTTTTTATATCTTCTTATATAAATATCTTGTTTTTTAATTATTTCTACACAATTATCAACGCAACTAATCTATATTTTGATCTTATTCTCTTTTTACATGGTCATTATCCATGTCATACCATATGTTAACAATTTTTACATAAAAATTTTTATTCAAAAGTTTTATCACTTCCCAAATACTTCTAAAAGTTGGAATAAATAAATTTAATAAATGGTAGTTGATAGAAAAAATAATTAGAATATACGGATAAAAATGAAAAATTATGATTATTAGTTAATTAATGATAGGCCTTAGGAACCGTGTTCTCACTTCTTCCCACCCCACATTTTCCACCCGTGTTACTAAACACACCCTTAGTTGCATCATGTCGCTTTAATGTTACATTTTACCGTCTCACTCAGAGGGTTAGCAATAGTTTCAAGCCATATACATATTTTTGCATAGAGTGTGTTTGAGAAGTAATGAAATTTTTAAATAAGTACATTTGTTTTTAACAAAATTTTTTAAAATTAAAACATTTCAATATAAAACTTTTCACTTTTTATAACTATCATATTTTAAAATTATTTCTATATATCTTCCTGTACAACTATTCTATTTTTACAATGAACTTATATATTTTAACTTTATTTTCTTTACACATCGTCATTATATCTATCGCATCACATCATTTTGTATCAATTTAATAACTTTTACATAAAAAAGTTTTTTATCCAAAAATTTTATTACTTCCCAAATACATCCAAAAAAATGTTGGTGTAAAAATTTTTAAATTTGAATAGAATAATATGATGCAGTAAGGGTAACGATGAAGAATAAAATGAACGAAATTAAAATAAATAAGTTAGTCGTATGGGTAATTGCATAGAAATTATTAGAAAATATGATAGTTATATAAGAATGTGTGAAAAATGATAAAATATAATAATTATGGATAGTGAAAACTTTTTAGATTAAAAAATTTAAGGTTGACATTTTTTTTATTGTCAAACATACCCAAACCAAAACTTTTCAATTTAAAATTTTTTACTATTTATAACTATTTTATTTTTTAATTATTTATTCACTTCTTTTAATACAACTATCATATATTTCAATCATTTATATATAACTACATATAGATTTAACTTATCAATTTTAACATTATTCTATTTACTTTTCATCATGATCCTTATTATATTACATTATTTTCTTCAATTTTAAAAAATTTTATGAACAATTTTTTTATTAAATATTTTATTATTTACTAAACACCGTCCTAGTTTGCACCATTAATGTAAGGCACTCGAAAACATCATTTTTTATTAGATTTAATACGAATGTTAACTCCCACTATTTTAGCATTTGTTTTTTAACAAGTATTCATATTTTACAATTATCTTAACTTGATATTATAATCAGACTCTAAGACATTTTTATAATTTTTTAATAATATTTTTCAAAATTCTACCAATATTCCAATTTTTCTTAATCGGTGGACACTCTTGCATATGGAATACCATTCAAATGCGACTCCTGCACGTCAAACCAAAGATGCCCGGTGTAATGGGGCAAGCTTCGTATCATCGAAGCAATGCATTAGTGGCTACTATTCACCATGATTTGACTCCAAGCTTACTTAATTTGCATAAAAAGAAAGGAAAGGAAAATCCATAATTTGCACTAAATAAAAGAAAAAGCAGAATATCTATCATTAAAGCTTATTGTGGGACCAAATATAAGTAAAATAAATAAGATCAAGAGCAAATTTCATAAGTACCCATAAAATTTTATTCTTAATTTCATTTACGCTGTGAATTTTTAAAAATTCCGCATATACTAACACAACTTGCATAAAATGCAACTTATACTCACACCATTAAGAATTCGTTAAAAGAGTTGGTAGCAACATGTAAAATGACAAATGTGCCTAAACTTTAATATAACTTGAGATGAGGTTGTTTAAAACTAAAAATTTGCATTTAAATAAATGTTATTTTATTGCTGTAAAAATATTAAAAATTCATTTAATTATAATTCTTAGCAATAAAATAATAATTAGAGATGAACATTTTAGCCATTTTACGGAGTTACTAATGGATCTTTAATAATGTAGGTATAAATGAAATTTTAAGCAAAATACGTGGGTGTATGTGGAATTTTTGAAATTTTGTGGGTATAAATAGAGTAAATACCTTAAAGACCTACCTATCCAAGTATTTGCAAAATAATAAATATACACATTTTTTATGCAAGTTATACATATTTCTATCTTCTAAAGGTGCGTTTGTGTAACGTAAAAACTTTTTTAAATTAAAAATTTTTGATTTACAACTTTTCATTCCCTACGGCTATCCTCTTTTTAATTATTTTTTTTTTTGCATCTTTTTATATAATTACTCTATTTTTCAATTATTTTTACATAAATGTTCATACAACTAACTTATCCATTTTAATTTTTTTAAATTTCTCATCGTTACCAACATCGCATCACATCATTTTTCCCATTCAAAAAGAACTTTTATATCAAAAAAATTTTCATCCAAAAATTTTATCAATTCCTAGACACATACTAAATATAATAACCCTAAATTGTTTGATCTCCATTCACTGGACTTGGAATCCATAAGCTAATAAGCCATAAATTTAAGGTTTCATATGCATTCAATGTTACTTTGAATGCGGAACACTGTTATGCACCTTATTAGATAGTTCACCTTAGGCTTTAGTCATCATCCCTACCAAGCCTTACACACATATATCTTTATTAACATATTTGGTGGATCCACGTCTAATAATTTTCTATCATTTATGAGTGTACCCACTTGCATCTTACCATCTTGACTTCTGATGATAAATCTGATATGTCCAATAGATCCGGAACGTTAAAAAATGTAAGGATTCATTCAATTAAGGTATGGGGATCATCGAATTCATCATGATCAACTTAAGTGGGCCACAATCTAATGATTTATCACATTTATTAGGATTGTCCACCCATATCTGGTCATCATGAGTTCTGATGTCAATCTAATCCGTCCATCCAATTCAGAACGCCAAAAAACAAAGAAATCCCCTTTTGATCGTCCAAAACGGACACCTGAATCACAATATACATCAAGATTATGACGGGCGAGCCTTCAGCCTAGCCCAGCTCTGCCAGCCCAAAGGCCAGCATGTCTAGAAATTGCCTTCCTAGCGCGAGCACACTCGCTAGCCAGAATGGGTGCAAGCCCAAGCCTCTACGGAAAGGTGACCGGATATGAGCATTATATATAGATGCAAGCCTCTTTAGCAATATTTCTAGCCAATAAGTCTTGTGGTAAAATTTCCTAGAGCAACCCCATCTTAAATTCTTAATTGAGTCTGGTGCGCTTGTTGGGTGTGACAGCCCTGCTGCTCCTAGCCACCAATTTTTACCCATTTGATTATTTATACAGTAATTAGGCTTATATATTTGTTGTTTATGAACTTAAAGAAATTAGGATGTATTTGGGAAATGATAAAATTTTTGATGAAAAATTTTTAAAAGTAAAAGTTGTAAAATGATGTGATATGATAAGAGTAATGATGAGGAGTAAAAAAAATAAAGTTAAAATAAATAAGTTATGTATACAGATAATTATGTAGAAATGATTAGAAAGTAGGATAGTTGTATAAGGATATATGAAAAAATAATTAAAAAATATGATAATTATATATAGTTAAAAGTTTAAATTTCAAAAATTTTAATTTGAAAATTTTCCTGGGGGATAAACGAATACCTCCCAATTAGGCATGACGTAGCTTAGCATATCCCGCATAAATCACAACAACACATTTTTAAATCTGACAACGATAGCATACTTGTCGAGTTCCGATCCATGTGAAAACTTCGAGGGTTGTATGCAATTGCGGTTCGATTGGACATCTCAACCATGTTCAAGAAGAGCCAAGCCTCTGCCAACAAGGCCATACTTATGTATAAAGATATTTACAAATGATACAAACTTTTTTCGGATCTTAAAATTTGTATGACATAACTTTCTATGTTGAGCACCCGTGGCTAGCGCAAGTAGTCTCCGTTAGGCTGAGTCCTGGGTTCGAATCCTAGTTGAGTAGTTTAGGAGCATCATCTTCTCATTGATATTTGCGAACTTGTAATTTTTTAGAGTTTTGTAGTAACAATTAAATTACAAGTTTTGTAATAACAATTGAGATGTGATAGTAACAATTAAATTACAAGTTTCGTAATAACAATTGAGATGTGATGTAAAAATATATCAATAAAAAAAATGTCAAACTTAGACCTTGATCAAAACCCGTTGCCAGATTTTAGAATTCCAAATTAATAAAAACTTAATTGATTGGTATTTGTGTGCGATTTAACTTTGTCTTCACAATATCCTTAATGATTTCATACCATTAGAGGTCCATGTATATCATAATCTACGTTGAATAAAGATGGCATGGGGTCTCTCAGAAATAAAAGTTTAAAAGCGAAGGGTTATTTGTAAAACCAAAATGTGGGGGCAAAAATTGCAAAATTTGACAATTTGGTGAGCCATTAGGACATATAAAAAAACGGAAATTCCCAAACATATATACGATCCTAATTACTAATAATGTACCCACATGTTTTGAATATTTCCTCTCAGATGCACCTTTTTTTTCCAAAATTCTTATCTTACCCGAATGGACATCAGCCAATAATGCGCTGCTGTTAGAAACGAGAAATATGCTCCTCCATCTTAAGGATGGAAGGTGTGTTGTTTTGTTGCTAAACACTGGAGACTGCGTTCCTGAAAATTTTTTGATATTTTAAAAATATTTTTTTATATTTTTATTTATTGAAAATATAAAAAACCTTTAAAAATAAAAAATTTATTTTTTCGCATATTCCTCACATTAAGTAATGTGAGGAATATTTACAAAAAATAATTTTTTATTTAAACGCATACTCCTGCATTTTTCATTTTTTGTTTATGCTGGTATTTTCATCATTTTAAAATAAAGGTTTAAAATTTATAGCTATTTTTTCCATTTCAAGCAAACTTTGGGTGTGTTTATTAATGAGTAAAAATTGTTAAGTTAAAATTTTTCAATTTAAAACTTTTCACTTTCCATTACTATCTTATTTTTTTAATCATTTCTTCACATTTTGCTATACAACTATCATACTTTTTAATCATTTCTACACAACTACCCGGACAACAAACCTATCTATTTTAACTTTATCATATTTACTCTTCATCATTACCCGTAGTATATTACATCATTTGACAACTTCTACTATCTACAACTTTTCATCAAAAGTTTTGTTCATTTCCGGACACATCCTTTATAAGCACATGAACACAAAATTTTCAAAGTTGTGATACACCTACAATTTGGTAAAATTCTTAGAGCTGTTTGGCAATCGTTGAAACTCATATATAGGGTATGTTTGGGAATGGATAAAATTTTTGATGAAAAGTTGTAAAAAGTAGAAGTTGTTAAATGATGTGATATAATAGAGGTAATAATGAGGCATGAATAGGATAAAGTTGATATAGATAGGTTAGTTGTGTTGATAGTTATGTAGAAATGATTGAAAAGTAAAGTATTGTATAGAAAAATGTGAAGAAATTATTAAAAAATAGGATAATTATGGAGAGTGAAAAGTTTTAACTTGACAACTTTCACTTGTTACCAAACACACCCATACCGTAAAACTTTTCAATCGGTGCAGCATTTGAGAAAAAATTTATTTCAATGAACAGAGCTTTTATCTCATCGTACTGCTGCATTTTCGTACTTGTTATCACCACATAAGACTAACATAAGCTATCTACTTCCACCAATCACCATAACTTATAAAGACCCGTAACAGAAACATGTGCAACATAAGGGGACCTAGCACGAGTTATTCACATTAAATGCGCCAACTAGACTAGCCAACGACGGTTGAAATTTGAACGTTTTGATGGCTAAAAATATGTTACTAGGTTTTATCAATTGACAAAATGCAAAAATGATGGACATTGTACTTTTGAAAAAAGATATTGTTAGAAGTGATGTTTAAGTTTTTTTCAAATAATGTGATATGATGTGATATGATGTTTAAGTTTTGGGAATGACTAGAATTTTTGATAAAAAGTTATATAAAGTAGAAGTTGCCAAATAATATGATAAAGTTAATGATAAGGAATAAATAGAATAAAGTTGAAATAGATATGTTATAAATAGGATCAAGTTGAAATAGATAGGTTAGTCGGATTGGTAGTTGTGTAGAAATGATTGAAAAGTAAGGTAGTTGTATAGAAATATGTGAAAAATAATTAAAAAATAGGGTAGTTATGGAGAATAAAAAGTTTTAGATTGAAAAGTTTTAACTTAACAAGTTTTCCTTAATAACAAACACACCCAAAATTTAAAATATGTGTCACATGACCAACCTCACTTCAGAACTTCATTTGCAATAGACCCTCGCAACAAGTAGCCGTTGCCGGATTTTTAGAATTCCAAATTAATAAAAACTTGATTGGCATTTTTTGCAGTTCAGCCCATTGCCGTGTATCATGATTTACACTAAATAAAGGTGTCATGGGGTCTTTCAGAAATAGAAGTGCATAGACACGGGGGATGCATCGTGACTTTTGTGCTAATATTTTCAAGTTCCAACTTCTAATGGAGGAGCTCTGTCTTTCATTTTTAGGAGCGTAGTCTACTGCGAGTGATGTTTGGTGAAAATCTGTTTGGTTAAATTTTTTTTAAAGTACTTTTGGATGATTGAGTTGTAAATATGTAGCTTCCAAAATGAAATCATAAAAAAAGTGTAAAAGTGAAGGGTTATCTGTAAAATCAAATTTTTGGGGCATAGATTGAAATTTTTGAAAATTTGGATGGCCATTCGGACATATAAAAGACTGAAAACCTGTCTGAAAATTAACTGGACGGTCCAGTTTTCCTTGTCAATTAGCAATCTTGTATATTGAGTCCGGCAATCCTTTATTCCTTTATGTGGCACTGAAAACGTGTGTTGATTGAGAAATTAAATTATGACGTATGATGGTTTGATGATGTTTTGGACATGTGACCGATGTATTTTTTTTTTTTTGGATGATTATATTTACATACATCTCAACACATATAATATTGAAATTCTGAGACATTCTTACAAATACGGAGATACATAACTCCACCAAAGAAATTTGGAGACACAACTCCACCAAAGAATTAGGAAGACACAACTTCCACTAAGCCAAAGGGAGACCACAGCTCCCACAACATTTTTTTCGGGCCGAAATCCCAACATGGGATTCAAACCCCTGACCACAACTCCGCAAATGCCCTATTACCGCTATGGCTACCAACTGAGTACGACTCAGTTGGTATGTGACTGATGTATTGAGTGCGTTGATTATATATATATTTTTTGATTTGTGTGTATTTATATTATATCTCAATTCATATTGTAATCAAGTTTTAAGATAATTCTTACAATTTTCTAAAAGAGGTTGCAAGTTTTCAAATATCAACAAGGATCTACATGCTCCCAAATATGAATCAGAAGACCACTGCTCCCAACCTACATCCGGCCCGAAAATCCCACCTGATGGGTTTTCTGTTGAACAAGAGTTTTATAAAATTCTATAGTAGTTAGATGATGATTAATGAATTTCTTAATAAATTGTTAAGCAGGTTGTATGTGTATGTGTTAGACTAAGTTTCGAAAGTGTGCTTAAATTTTACAAGACATGTTTTAATTTAAAATGATTTAAATATTGTTGTGTTTAAAAATTCAAAAAAATATATTTCTGAAAATAGTAAAAATTGATGAACAAATTAAATATATTTAGATTAATAAATTTATTAAAAATAAAAATTTTAAAAATTGAGCTGGACTAACAAATCAATTTTTTATCCTCGGGTAAAAAGATTGTGACTTAATTAACAAAAGGGTGAATCACTGGTTGATTACTTTAAGCACTTAGAACTTGTTGAATTTAGAAAACATGTAACTTTATAAATTTTGGGATACTTTGCAAATTTATTCACTTAGTTTGACCATAATTACAAATATATCCATATAGTTTCAGAAATCGTAAATAACTCCTACATAATTTGACCGTAATTGCAAAATTACTCATTTCATTATGACATCGTTACTACACCGTCACGACATTAGTATATTTGCAAACATATCCAAACTACTTGGATATATTTGGAAAAAAAATATACCCATTTAATTTTTGAAATTGTAAATATGCTCACACAGTTAGTATATTTTTGTAGATATCCCTATGTCATAATATTGCAGTAATGATGTGATAACAATGTGAGTATATTTGTAATTATGGATGAACTATGTAAGGCTATTTGAAACTTTTGAAACCATATGGGTATATTTGCAATATTATCTAAGTGAGTGTATATGCAAATCACCCTAAATTTTGGAAGGTGTCTAGAAGTTCACGACTTTCATACTAATAATTAGGGGTGCAACTTGAGTCAGTTCGATTTGGGTAATAGTCTATTATACCCGTACCCTATTTGCAAAAGACCTACCCTACCATATCTGTTGTCAGTTTGGTTCTTAGTGTACCATACTCTACCCGTTACCCAAAAAGTTACTTTCGATTTTGGTTCCAAACTGGTTCCATTAATACTTAAATACAATATTTTTTAAAAAGCATTTACATGTAATTTTAAAAAATATAAAATCATACTCATTTACATTTTAAAATCACATGTGCATATGTTTATATTATTATATAAACAATATAAAGTATGGATTATCACAACTTAATCATTAAAACTATTAATATATTAATCATAATTCATATGCTTATTTATAAAAGACTTTCGTAAGTCAATGACATTATATGAAAAAACCAAACTTATTTCTTATTTCATAATTTATAACTCTATAAAGTACAAAATTCATTTGAATTCGAATTTGTTAAAATGAGTGTGCACATAAGACATCCTAGGTAAAACACAACACTTACTATATAATATATCAATGCGGGTTGGTTTTAGGTACCTAACGCATATACTTTACCTGTACTTACGGGTACCCTACCCAAGTTACATCCTTACTGATAACTAAATTTTAGAAGAAAAAAATTTACATTTACAGGAAGCAAACTTAAATATTATTTCATAGATGGCTAGTACATTAGGTGTGTAAGCATATGAGTGAAAATAGGGTTGGGTCAACTCATGACCCACCCACCTCATCTTGATCTTACAAAGGGTTAGGACAAGGATTTTGACCCTGTGAGGTGGGGTAGGTTAGGATTTTAGACCTGTATCTCAATTCTAAGCAATGGTGTGGATCGACCATGCCTCGACCCGCAACATATACATTATTTTTATTAATTATATGACTTACTTATACGAATGTTATTTTGTTCGATAAAATGTTTAATTGTATGATTTGTTATTGTGAATATGATTTATATTGATGTATATGTAACTTTATAATTTATTATATTGATAAATTTTTATTTTTTAATTGCATATACATTGTTCAAGTTATCTTATTTACGTTTTATAAATGAAATAAAACATATTATCTATATTGTTTATATCTTATAAGAATAGGTATTACTATTTTGCAATTTAGTAGTTCTTAATTGTAATTTAAAATGTACGTCAATGTCCTTTTTAAGGTTGATATTTGATACACATTTTTTAAGGTTAAGTTGTAAACAAAATTATTAAAAAATTTACTAATACTTTATTATGATAATCTATTTTACTTACTAAATAGTAAAATATTGAATCATTTAATCCTTAAATTTATCATAAATATGAGTTTATATTGATATGTATATAAATTTTAAACTTTGATTTACTTTTTCAAGCTGACCCATTGTCTTAATATAGGCCTTGAAGTTTGTCTTGAGGTTTATTAAAGAAATGTGAGGGTCAGACTAATCTCGTCTTGATCTGGTATAACTAGTAGGCTCCAACATGACTTTTAAAATATAAAGTCAGTATTGGGCACACATTGACCTACTTCGATTTTCACTCTTATGTAAATGTAAAGTGAAGTTAAAATTAAAAGCATAATTGGATGCCACAAAACTTTTAAATTTAAGGGGACATTTGGTGATGCATTTTTTTTATGAGATTACAGGATGGGACAAATAATAAAAAATGAAATATTCGGAGATTTGTATGATTAATATAAAGTAATAGAAGTAAAGTCTGAATAAATATGATTGTTAAAATATAGTTAGAAGAAAAAGAATTGAAATGTAAGAATAAACTTAGGAAAATAGAGTTATTAATGTAGTAAATAATTTGTGGGGAAATGGAAGGATGAGACGTTTTCTACCCATCCCTACCTCATTCTATCCACAATTATTTTACTTTTGAATCATTTATTCATATCTTCACGTAAACTTTTCAATTTTTTTACACAATTATCCGTATAACTAATGAAAATATTTTAAATTTATTCTCTTTATTCCCTATCATTAATTCTATATATGACATTATTTTTTTAAATTCAAAAACTTTTATTTGCAATAAAATTTTTATCACTCCTCCAGCGTAGTGACTGGGTGGCTATGTTCACTTTTTTTCACTTGTACTTGAGCAAAATTAGGGGACGTTCGGTATCGGGGGGGGGGGGGGGGGGGGGGGGGGGGGAATTGCGGGAGCACAGGTTTCAAGACACTTTATTAATCAATCAATTATCATATTTTTCCACTTTTATCCCTATATTTTAATTATTTTATGAATTAACTACCTTCCAATAAACCTATTTATTCTAACTTTATCCCTATCATTTCATATCAATCACACAATTTTTAAAATATTCTATTTTCTATTCCCACTAAATACCACATTTCCCACCACTTTTACGTTCCCAAACCTCTCCTTAATTACAAATCGTGGGCAATTACGGTGGCCAAAGTACATACCCTCACACGCGATCCGAAGGCGCACGGAACAAGAAGCGGGTGCTTCACATCATGTCAATGCGATGCAACCAGCTGTACAAGATTGGAAAAGCAATCATGGCAGCAATCTTCACATGCAGCATCTAATGACACCACCGACAGTGCCAGGTGGCTTTCACTTCCCAATCCAACTGCCGATTCACGTGCAAGAGAAAACAAGACAGAGTTGAAGAGTTAGCAATGCTAACGGGCTTGTCTTTGCCGATATTAGCGCTAATGCCACTAAATGCACCGACAGATAAGTTCCCATTTAATTCCTAGTACATAAAGGTATGTTTGAACAGTTGGGGGCATGTTTGTTTTTAATAAAAAAATTTTAATCAAAAACTTTTCACTATTTGTAATTATTATATTTTAAAATTATTTTTTATATTTTTATACAATTATCCTATTTTTAATCATTTCTACACAATTATTCAATACAATTAACCTATATATATTTTAATTTTATTTTCTTTATACCTCATTATTATTCTTATTATATCATATCATTTGTTCTCAATTTAACAATTTTTATACAAAAAATTTTTCATTCAAAAGTTTTATTATTCTTACGTACACTCCTAATTTTTACGTAAGGTTCCGATTTTCTTGAACCAAATTCATTTAAAGCAATGGTGCAACTTTTTCATTTAAAAAAGAAAAAAGAAAAAACAAGTTAGTACAACTTCTGCCGGTTAAGCTTAATTACAATCTGTTAAGGGTATGTTTGGTTAGAGGTAAACTTTTCGCTAAAAAATTTTTGAAATAGAAGTTATCAAATTGATAGAAAATGATGTGATATAATAGGGATAATGATGAGGAATAAAGAGAATAAAGTTAAAATAGATAGGTTAGTTGTATGAGTAATTGTTTAGAAATGATTAAAAAGAATGGTAGTTTGTACAGGAAAATATGAAAAAATAATTAAAAAATAGAGTAATTATAGATAGTGAAAAATTTTAAATTGAAAAGTTTTATTTGACATTTTTTTGCTCCAAACAAATTCACACTAAATCTGAAATTTTTTAAATGCTAGGATTTAATTTTTTTTGGAACTTGAACATGAGAAATTTGTAAATAGAGTTAAAGTTAAAATTCAAAAACCTTGAATTTACGGAATCTAAGCCCATTTTTTATATTACATATAAAATGCATATTGTGCATAATATGTAACTTATATTGCTTCATTTTTATATATTTTATGTTATTTTTATTTTTAGCACTTGACGTTATTTATATTTGTATTCGAACACATATTTGACAAGTTGCAATTACATTATACATAAATTATTATAATATTCTAATATGTTTATAGTTAGATTAAGTGTTTTCATAATTTAAACATAATTTTATATTTAAGTAGATATGGCCTACTTAAAACTTGGATTCAAGAAATAATTTTAGGATCCTAAAAAACCAAATTCTCCTAAACAACGCAACTTATTGGATTTAAATCTTATCGCCAAGGTGAGCCTAGGAATGGACAAGGGGACGTCTAGTAATATGTAAAATTGTGGGATTGTGAAAAATGGTGGGAAATAAAAAAGAGAATATTTTGATAAATATGTGATTGATATAAAACGATAGATATATAGTTGAAATAAATAAGCTTGTTGTATGTAGTTGGTAAGGAAAATGATTGAAATGTAGGGGTAAAAGTGGGAAAAATAGTATGATTAATGGAGTAATGATTAGTTTTGGAAAACCAAATACCATGAAAAAACCATGGTTCTCATCCTCGCATGTTACCAAACGTCCTTCAAGTTTCATAGATTCACTTTCCAAAAATAGATTCCATCCATATTTTGAGTTATTATTATTTTTATGCAAGAACGGTACATATTTTATTTTTAATGCCTCAGATGTACTCTATTTTTCTTTTATTTTTCTACCTCTTTTCCCATCCAAGAGGACTAACACTAACAACAGCGTGCCATGCCACTAATTAAAATGCAAAATTATCCAATGGGCAATGCTTTGTAATTATAGATGGAAAGAGGGATATTTCTAAAGCCTGACACGCTGGCCGTATCTTGTCTCTCTCTTTCCTCTTTTTCAGCAAAGCACACCCAACACTCGTTCTTCTCCAGGCTTGCCAAATCCCAACAAGAAAATGAAGGGCGGCCGCTGCGGAGGCCTTCTATTCCTCTCCTTCTCTTCTTGCCTCCTCCTTTTTTGCTGCTTTTCGGGTGCTGCTGCGGCCTATGAAAACTACACTGTTGGAGACTCCTTGGGCTGGTATGATAACCTCAAGGAGCCCAAAATCAATTACCAGAAATGGGTCTCTGGCAAGAATTTCAGCTTGGGAGATTTCCTCAGTAAGTTCTCACTACAAAAACATACTACAATTTCTCATCTCAGCAAAAATTCAGAGCTCCTGATCGGTTGTGAATTTTTCATGTGTTGCAGCTATCGAAAATTGATTTTTTTGTAGACCCATTTCCAACTAGAGTAATTAATTTGCCGAATAGATCTCTGATTATATATATTTTGTGCAACCGCATATTGCACATGCGAAATAGTTACAATCACCTATTAACCTAGATCTAGAATTAAACAACTGTCTCAACAATAAATTATGCATTCAAACTAGTCCAATTCTCCCAAATTCTGTGGTTGTGGTCTTTTCATTTATCTACAAGATTTGTCCGGGAAATGATTGGAGTGAACCCATATTATTTTAGGGGAGTTTAGTAAATAATAATCAGCGGGACATATAGATAATATCAAATGGATTTTAGCAACTAGCCATATTCAAAGTTGTTTTCTTTGTATGATCCCTTAGTTGATTATGATCTTGTTAGCTTGGTAGCATGAGTTTATGCTAATTTAAGTCAATATATATATATATATATATATATATATATATAATTGTATAAAAGTATTTTTCGAGTTTATTTAATTTATCTATCAAATTTTATAATTTTTTGGATAAGTGTATATCTTTTTTTATTTTCAAAAATCAGCATTTGGGGGTTAAAAGGACTTAAACACCCCTCAAATCTTTTTTTTTAAAAAATATATACATACATCTAAAAATGATAAATTTTAGTTTATAAATTAAATACATTTGGAAAAGTATTTTTTTATAAAAATAAATAAATAAAAAGTGAATAAATTAGCTCAGGCTAACATAAGCTTATGAATCTAGGCTAACAAGACACTAGCAATGTTAGCCCATGCTAACAAGATCATAATCCCCTTTCTTACCCTGTCCTGTAGCATTTGACTGAGAAATTGCATCTTGGTCACTGTTGGTTATTTCCTAGCCGTGACTTTAAGGCAATCTCTCAGCCCATTGTCTATGGCATTCTCATGGACCATGCGCAAGCCTCATCTTCAAGGAATCAGTTTCTTTCTTCTTTATCTTCACACTTTCTTTTGTAGCCTTGTCCACATGCAACCCTTTTCGTGCATGTGGAATCTATAGGTGGATCGTCTTTCAATTTCTAGTGGACCAGAATTTCTTTTCGTCAACCAATTGAAGTTTTGTTGCTAAAACCATGGACAGAACATGGACCCATTGGAATAACAGTTCATCCTATTGCAGTTTTCAACAGTGATAAAAACCACTCAGTCATCCAAACCTACAATGTGACCACCTACAGAAAGTGTGACTACGAAGATGCAGATGACGACGATACGATCGCGTGGTCAGCGGGGGAGCCGACGTTCTCAGACCAGCCGGTAACCGTGGCAGTGCCGCTGCTGAAAGAAGGAATGACCTACTTCTTCTCTGGGAATTACGACGGGGAGCAATGCAAGCATGGGCAGCACTTCAAGATCAATGTGACACATGGGGAAGGGCTGCCCAACAGCCTCAAGAGCCCCACGCTGGATTCGCCCGGCCCCTCCTCCAGCCAAGCAGGTGACGATTCCACCCCAGACACTTCCATACCCTCCAATTTCAATAATCCAGTGGACGGAGGTGCGGATGGGAACGAGACTTCAGGGTCGCCTGTGGACTCATTTGCAGCAAGGATGGTGAGGTTGATGGGTGGAGTTGTGGGGGTGTGTTTGGTAGGTGTTTTGTGCTAATGAATTCCAGCTCGTTGTCACCTGCCACTTGCCGCATATATATAGGCTTACCAGTTTCTCTGCTCAATTAGACTTATTTAGAAATTGAAGTGGTGGACTGGAGATCAGATCAAACACTTGGGCGACTCACGACCGGCGGTCTCACAAGGATGTACGGGCAGTGATTCATGAGATGGGGAACACTGCTGCATGATCCGTAAAACTAGTTGCATGCGAGAAGTTTGCATCTGTTAAATGGGCTTGGTAGGTTAATGTGCACTTTGGTGATAGGTGTGTTTTACTGTGATTCATTGAAGTATATTGGGTTATTGGTTTGTAATATTATTTTCTTCTCACGAATAAAATGATATATATATATATATATATTTGAAAAAAAAACATCTTTTTGGGGTCGTTCCCACGAAGGAATTGGGCTTGAAATGCCAAATGCTAAATACTAATATTTTGTTTGGATCGGAGCTTGACTCGAGATTTTAAGGGGACGCGTGGGAATTGTGGGATGGGTTGGGAGTAAAAAATGAAATATTTTGAAAATCGTGTGATTAATATGAAATAATATAAGTAAAATTCGAATGAATAAATTTGTTGAAGGGTAGTTGATTAGAAAAATAATTTGAATATAAGAATAAAAATGGAGAAATATGATGATTTGTTGATTTATGATGAACCCTGAAATATGTGCTCTCATGGATCCTCACCCATGGTTCCCATGTATGTCACCAAACATGCTCTAACTTTACATCTGTACCTAGAAATTTTGAGTAAATTAAAGACAACACATGCTACAAGTAATTGCCTAAGAAAAAATCCCGAGTCGCATGTGGAACCGTGGTTCCTACTCCTAGTGACTTCCTTCCAAAATTTGTGGAAACCCTTCAGTGGGGTCTATTTTGATGGTAAATAAAAATTCAATTGTTAACATTGTTTAAAATAATTTATTTTATTATAATAATAAAAATTATTTCGATTCGAGTTTTAGGTGGGTAATACTTGCTCAATTAAGAATATAGTTAAGTATAAATCAAGAATATATTATTATTATATAATAATGAATTACAAAAATCATTCATTGCATAAATTAAGAGCATTTAGATATTTAGATGTTTAGTAAAACTATGAAACTTATATATAAATCAAATAATTTTGTTGCGTTACTTTTATACATATATCGAACGACTGTCTTATACATCTTTTTTTATGGATATAATCATACACATTTTTTATTGAAAAAAATTAATTCGTCCCAATTTAGTAGCTGAAAAAATAATTCTAAATGCAATAGCCGAGCGAATTTCACATCGTCATTAAGTACATTTTTAAACCAGTCTCTATGTTTGGTTTTGCTGGAGAACTCGGAAAGAAAAATTTTAAAAATGGAAAAGTGATGCTATGTGATTAGAATAATGATTTGAGTAATGAAAATAAAGGTAAAATAAATAAGACGGTTACATCAAAAATATAAAAAATGATTGGAATACAAAGTTAATGATTGAAAAACGTTGTTAAAAACTTAAAATATCAAATCTAACAAAAAGTTCACATTCAATAACAAGAATTGTTTTTAGTACTCTTGTTCACTTCTTTCTATGGAGGATAAAGGTACCCCAGCAAGCTGAACCGGGCCAACTCATGATACAAATTCCAAACTCATGTTCACTTGTTCACTTCAACTCATGGAGAATATGCTTTATTTTAAAAATAAATTGGTAGACCCTGAATGCAAATTCCAAACATAAATGAAAAAACGTAATATTAAGCCGTATACTCATGAATTATCTACTTCATACGTTTTGGCATTTTGAACCATGACCAAAGCATTCCTGCTTCACTAGCTAACTGGGTGGTAAGAGGTAAAAATTAGTTAATTATTTTCTAAATTAAAACTCGGCACAAAAAATTGATAACGGGCATATGTCTAGCTGGTCACAGGCAGTGGAAACCAGGGCCCAACCCATGAGAAGTCTTCTCCATCAGTAAAAAAAAGTAGTAGGAGTATTGTAGTAATTTTACTGTATGAGTATATTTGTTTAAAAATATGAGTATGTTTGGTTTTTTAATAAAATTTATATTATATATATACAAAATCTCAATCTATTTCATTCATTGCTGGATCAACTACTAAAACATATGTAGACATAATTTTTCATTATTTGACATTTTTTAAAAATATTTGCATACAAAAAATTATTTTTTAATAAAATTTCATTATAATTGGTAAAGTTGAAAACATATATTTTATATAAGGAGTTATGTTACATTATTTAAAGTTCTTGTAATTAAGGTACTCTCAAAAATAACAATTTTAATATTTATTTCTGATTATTTGAAAATTTAGTAATATTTTTTATTTTTCGAATATTACGTAATTTAACTGCATCTAACAACATCTGACGACATCTAACCGGATCTAACGACATTTAATAGCATCTAACTTTTGATATTAATAAGTTAATTATAATTTAACACTTGTAATGTGATTCTAAGCCCCTAAAAAGGTCATTTATACCTCAATTACAGAATTTGAAATCCAAATAATAGGATTTAATGAAATTCACCTTATCTAATTACATCTAATAACATCTAATCGTATTTAACAGCATCTAACGACATCTAACAGTATCTAAGTGGATCTAACGACATCTAACAGTATTTAACTTTTGATATTAATAAGTTAATTCTAATTTAATACCTATAATATGATCCTAAGCCCCTTATAAGGTCATTTATAATTTAATTACAGAATTTAAAATCCAGATAATAGGATTTAATGAAATCTACCTTAATCTAATGACATCTAACAATATTTAACTATATCTAACAGCATCTAACGATATTTAATAGCATCTAACGACATCTAATGACATTTAATCTGATTTAATGACATCTAACAGCATCTAACTTTTGATATTAATTAGTTAGTCCTAATTTAATACTTACAATATAATTCTAAGTCCCTTATAAGGTCATTTATACCTCAATTACAAAATTTGAAACCTAAATAATAAGATTTAATGAAATCCACTTTATTTTATCATATCTAACAGTATCTAATCGTATCTAACAGCATCTAACTACATTTAACAACATCTAACCAGATCTAATGACATCTAACAACATTCGACTTTTGATATGAACAAGTTAATCATAATTTAGCACTTATAATACGATCCTAAGCCGCTTATAAGGTCATTGATACCTTAATTATAAAATTTAAAATTCAGATAATAGGATTTAATAAAATCTACCTTAATCTAATGACATCTAACAGCATCTGACAGCATCTAATGCTGGTACACCTTAATTATAGAATTTAAAACTCAAATAATGGAATTTAATGAAATCTATCTCAATTTAACAATATCCAATGACATCTAACATTATCGAACAACATCTAAACATCTAATGAGATCTAATAACATCTAATTTTAATATTTTTAAAAATATTTTACATAAATTTGTGTATTTTACACAAGATATATACTTAATGATTTACTTTAGAATTATGCGAACCTTTAAAAATTTTTAAAACTAAACAAATATATAAAGATATAAATAAAAATAATAATTAATTAAAATTAAATTAAATAGAAAGTTACATAAATATATAAAACTGTAATAATCATTGTATATGGCTTTTTAAAAATGTGTATAATTGTAATTTATATTTAATGATATAAATATATGTGACTTTTTGGGATTGATTTAAGAATAATGACATATGCATTTTCATTGTAACATTTTTTCAAGATAAAGGGTTAAATATCGTGAGGCATACATTAAAAATTATAATTTCTATAACAATATCAATCCTCAAATATCTGATTAATTTTCTATTGCTTGACTTTTATTTATTTAATTTAGTGTAACATGTACAAATTAAAACGATGGATTGTCAACTCTTGAACTTTAAATTAAACCTAAATTATAAATTTGATTTGAAAAATAAATCATTCAAACATAAAATTTATAAAAAAAAAATCTTCAACAAAATTTTCATGATTTAAGTGAATTTGAATTGAACCTACTTAGAGGTAGCTAATTTCTTATCCTTTCAAGTGAATAAGTTGTCACATTTCTATGATTGAAATTTTATATCAATGATTAAATTTTATTTAAAAAATTAGTAACAATGATTATATTATGTATATGTATATACAAGTTATAGATTCAATAATTATATAATGTAAATGTACAACTTAAAACATATATTCACACATCGAATTTGACAATTTTTGAAATTTATTTAATTTTCTAAAATGAGCATTTAGAGAATGATTCTGAGCATACATCATGAGTAAAAAAAATACTAGTTTAAAAATTATCAAATTTTACTAAGAAAAAATGTTAAGGGGCATTCAAAATTTATTAAATAAATAAAATATTAAAAATAAAATTTCAAATTACACATAAGTCGTCACATTTATAGCTACTAAGAAATTCGCCTAAAATCTAATTTTCTTATTTCCTGCATCATCAGCATAAAGATGCATGCAATTATAACAATTCATATATTATGGAAGACAATATTAATTTAAAAATAAAGTATTATTAATTTAATAAATATTTTTATTAAATAAAAACTTTATAAAAAATTACATCATTTTAAGTTACTTTATATTATTTTCCCTTCATTTTAAGAGAAATTATATTGAAATTGAGGTTTTGATGCGATAATTAATTACATTTATATTTTTTATACAAAAATTATATGGCAGCTACACATTAATAGATGTGACGCTAGTGCCCCCATTCAATGTGGGCGTGCATTCAAAATTAATATAATATAAATTAAATGATATAAAAATTTAATTAAATATATAAAAATATAATAATAAAAATAAATCTGTAATAATTATTTTATTCAATTATATATAATTGTAATTTAGATATAATAATATAAATATATGACTTTTTAGACTATTTTTATAATAATTATATTGTAATTTAGATATAAATAAAATGAATATATATGACTTTTTGGGACTTTATGCTAATTAGTTTTATATAATCTCATAAATAATATCATAAAAATAAATATAATTTTAATTAAATTGTGTTATATAAATATATCCAAAATATCTAAAATAGCAGTTTATAGTTTACATAAAATTTTCGTACTTTAGGACTTTTGATGTCTAATATAAAGATAAAATATAAAATTTATTTTATGATAGTAAATTAATTATAGATATTAATTTAATTTAAATTAAAAATAGATCATTCTAAAGAAAAATATATCAACTCTTCACCTTTAGTTGTAAATGAGCATAGGTGAATCGACATTTTGTATTATCATCTAGACATTTTCCTTAATATGAGCTCATGAAATCATAAATGTCTCTTTCCGTTGTAAAGTGAAACCATTGAAACCGAATCTCATTCCAATAATCATCTAAAAAGTTTGAATGTATTACAGTAAGCAGAATGATGAATAGCAATTCATTCCTGAAAATACGGCATGTGAGTATAATACATGAATTATTAAACTTTTTGCAAATTAAATACATACATTAATTTAAATTAAATTAAAAATAATTAAATAGAATATTTATATTTTAAAAATTCACAAAAAACTCTTTAAAGTTGTCTCAATTTTTTATAATTCTAATCAATCTGAATTGAAGATTAACAAAACAAGAAATGATTAACTTTTATATCTGTCCTAGTTATGTTATTTTTAATTGCATTTAAATAACAAATGTCCAAATTATTTTAATAATAAAAATTATACTGCTCATGCTTTTTATTATAAATTTGTGTGATTTAAAATATAATCTATTAAATCAAAATATAAATATTAAATTGAATTGAATTAAATATTAAATTAATGAATTATATTGAGTTATTTAATCTATAAACTAATTTTTACCACTTTTAAAAATGCATGTATTTAGTTTTAAATTTTTAGACATAGGGGTATTATGGTCAATTTTACAATTTAAAATGAACATAATACTCCCGTGTTTAAAATGAAAAAAATATATTAAAAAATCAATTTTCTATTTACAATTGACACATTGAGAAGCAAATGTGTAGCTTGTAATACTTGTAATAATAAAACCTAATATTTAATGCCAATGTGTACAAGGTTTGATCTTCTACGATCAGTTTAAAATAGAAAAGCTAAAAATAATAAAAGTATAATGAAAATAAACATTAATTTGATTTTAAATAAAAATTAAATCAGTTAATTATTAACAATCAATTTATTGTATCGAGCTAATTTGTGAAGTTAATAAGTTAAGTGTGTAAACATTCATAAGTTTAACTCATCTTTCCAGTTGCTCTTTTCTATTTAAAATTCATAAAATCAAAATCAAAATTTATAAACATTCTTCAAAAAATTATGTTTTCATAAAATCTCTATATTTGCTATAAAATAGGTGATTTTGCATAGAAATGCGAAAAGGAATTAAATGGGCAGAAATGATTAAAAAATATTTGAAAAAAGTTTATTTAAGAAAATCATACTTATAATATAAGAATCTTCCGTAGGAAATGCATAATGGGCAAGTTCGTATTAATTTTAAAAATATAAAATACTATAATCTCACTATAGAAAAGAGACCACATATATTAAATAAAACTAAATAAGCTTAAATATATAGAGCTTAGTATATTAAATAAAACTAAGTTTCTATAAACCAACGGAGTCGTGCTCGGTTGGTCAACGTAGCTGCTGAAGAATCAGGGCTGTGCTGTGGGTTGTGGGTTCGAATCCCATTTTGGCCAGAAATGTGCGTGGGAGCTGTGGTCTCTCAGATGGTTGTGGGAGCAGTAGTCTCTCGTTTGGTTGTTGAAAGCTGTATCTTCCTGATTATTTAGTGGAACAGTGTCTCCAGATTTGTAAAAATGTCTCAAAGCCTTCAATATAATATATGTTGATATGTATGTAAAATATTCCAATAAAAAAAGCTTAAAATATACATAATTTAGTATATTTATTAGATGTCTAAATAATTTAAGGGTAAAACTATAGCTGCTTTAAATGACTTCAATTGATTCCGTACGAGTTAATAAATTATATAAATATTAATAAAATATATTCGCACAAAATCAAAAATAAAATTCTTTTATTTTAAATTTATCTAACTGAAATTTCAAATTAGTAAAACAAAAGATATATCAAATTAAATTTTGAAAATTACACAATTGTTTAATAGTCAGGATTGCATCTTTCATGGCTGCATGAGCACCGATTCAGTTGTACCACGGGATTGGTAGTGGGGGTGCTCCACCATTGTTCCTTCCCCCAAAATTTCCATGGCCGGACAAAACCCAACCCCTAAGCATCGGCCTCCACCAGTAACAGTAGCAGCATGGAACGCCCCTCTCAATCGTTCATCATGAATCCATTCAGTATCAACAACAATTACTGCCCAACGCACCATTCCACTGCCTACAATCATGATCGCTAGCATCATTAACACCGATCGCAAGCCTACCGAATTTCAGTAGCAATCTGCATATAATAGGCAGATTTAAAGCATCAATCAACAACTTTGGCGGCTGATTCATCCATAAATTATCGAGACCCATTAAATCTAAGAAACGCTATTCATCTGCGTTGTCCATCTACAATGATTTGCGGATTCATCTGCAAATCCAGGTAGCCATGGATCAACTACTAAAAATCAAGAACGCACGATTGTTAGCAGTCCACCAGCATAAAAAACATTCTTTTCATCCATTGATGGTGATCTTCATTGTCTCTCTCCTCAAGTGATCTTCATTGTCTCTCTCCTCAAGTGGACATAAAACGACATGAACAGATAGCAATTTATTTGGACGGTTCAAAGTTCAAACCATGTTCGCTATCTGCCATCATCAAAAAGGAAGGAAGGAAGACGGTAGAGGGAGGGAGGGACGAACGAAGATGCAGAGCCGAGGACGAGAGATATGAGATGCGCGAGTCTAGCTGGCTCCAAATCCGATCTCCCCGCGATTTTTTAAGCTTCCGAAAATGCCCAAATGCATCCCAGCGATCCGGCCTAAATTGACGGCGGCGATGTAGTTACCGTGAGAACAACTGAGGGCTTCCTATGGGTTCGGTGCCGTGGAAACCATGCTAGCGTCCCAACGTTCGATTCTTCTCACCCTTGTGGGGTTTTGATCAAGTGCAACCGTGAGCACCAAGCGTCAATGCTCCCGTGCACATATTATTATTATTATTTTTTTTTTTGTAAAATTTTTTCATGAACTTATTAATCTAAAGGTATATTTGGTAATAAATAAAACTTTTGATGAAAAGTTTTAAAAAATAAAAGTTGTCAAATAATGTGATATGATAAGGATAATGATGAGTAGTAAAGAGGATAAAATTAAAATAAATAGGTTAGTTGTGGCGATAGTTGTATATAAATAATTGAAAGTAGGGTAGTTGTATAGGAAAATGTGAAAAAATGGTTAAAAAATATGATAGTTGTGGAGAATGAAAAGTTTTAGATGGAAAAGTTTTCACTTGACATTTTTTGTCAATTGTCAAAGACACCCTAAGTGTATTTAACTTATGTATCAATTTTTTTTTTATTTTTGAAGATTTTTAGATATTTATTCGGGATTTTTAAAAATTAGTGAAATGCTATTGATTTTAAAAATTTCAAATAAATATCTAAAAATCTTCAAAAATGGTAAAAATTGATATACATATTAAATATAATTAGATTAACATTCGTGAAAAAAAATTTTAAAATTTTTTTTGAAAAATAAGTGAATGCCAAGTACACCTAATCATAACTCCACATTGTGGGAGTTTAAATATTTATCTGTTTAGTGTGTAGGGCAAAGTTATTATGAGAGCTTGTGAGTCTCTCCAATTATGGTGTGCTCTAAGCCATACAAAATTTCAATTAAAAAACTATAAATTTTATAAAAAAATTAAATAAAAAATTTTAGATTAAAAAATTTATAATATAAACAAACATACAGTAACCAAAAGAAATTTGATTGTATACTTATATTTCTATAAAAAAAATTAACACTTTTTAAAGTGAATATACAACTAATATGTTTTTAAAATATACATAATTTTTTTCAATACATGTATTTCTTGAATAATAAATACATATGGACTAATAGGAAGAAACGTTTAGGTTTGGCCAAAAAAAAATTGAATAAAAAAAGTTAGTGGATGTAAATCTCTATGTCAATGGTTGTACTTAATTAGCGGCTGGATCTTACGGGGATTCCCCGAGCAAAATCCCGCATCAGAAGGCAATCTTTGCTGGTTGACTGCTGCATTAGCCGTAGCAAAAACTTGGAAGCTGCAGCTCCAATGGACGAAGAAGAATTCCATCGACTTCTCGACCTCTTTCCCAAAGTTCGTTCTCGTAATTATCATGTAATCCCTCCTCTCACTAGCGCATTTTCCCTTTGATCTATTCCACTCGGTATTTCTCGATCATGGGTAATGGATGCTTCTCACCATGCCCAATTCAACCATTATCGACTTTTTGGTATGGCTGCTCATTAATTCAATCCGGGGTCATGTGAAGCAATGGACAATTATCCCAAAGATTCCCATTTTCGGTTGGGATTTATTAGGGCTGAATTTTGCTGGAGCTGGATGACATAGACTGTTGGTTTTACCTCTCGATACTTAGCATTTTGAATTTATTTTGCTGTGACGTTTGGAGGAACTGTTTCCGTACCCAAAAAAATCATGACTTTCCCAATTTCCCATTTTATGTGGATTTGGGATTTTCATAAGAAGCAATGGGCAACCAGTCGCGTATTCCGTTTGTAAGCTTTTGGGCTGAATTTTGCTGCAGCAGGGGATGCCATATAGACACCGCTGGTTTCATCTTTCAGTACTGAATTTTGAGTTTATTTTGCACTGATTTTGGAGGAGCTGCCCCCATACAATAAATCATTAGTTGCCGAGTCCTCCAATTTGGGTCATTCTATGGTGGTGTGGATATTTTTTAAAAATAATTTTAGGATGTAAGCCTTGTTTTAACTTATGCATAAGGGGATTGGCAAGCTTATTGCTGTATATTAGGCTACTGCACTTCCATGACCTTCAAGTGTTTGTTTGGTTGTTGGGATGTGGCTTTGTTAGTCAGATTGTCTTTGATATTAAGGGGATCTATATTGGCATGGCATCTTGCTGTTTTCAAGTTCTGAGAGAGGGAAAGCAATTTTTATGTGATTTCTAATTTCCTCTAAATTTCAGGGTGAGTCAGAGAAGTCAAGACCATCAAACTTGAACTCAGCAAATGATGAGGTTAATTGGTTTACTTCTGTTTATCGCATCTTCTTTCCATGCACTGTTTCTGACTGTGAATGTTATTGTAAAGTTACTAAATTTAATCTTGTCATAACAGCTGATTGAATGGAAAGATGCATGTAGCAATGTTGACAAGAATGAAAGCAAGAACAAAGGAATTGATTATGAAGGTACACGGTCATAGGTTGGATATATTTGTTTTGGTTTGTGTTTTTTGTGTGGTAGATTCTAGGGCATTTGTTGGTTTCAAAACCCATCGTCCAAGCTTTGAAAATTGAAGCATGATGGTTGACTTGGCCTTGCCTCAAGAAGTTACCCCAATTTGACTGCAGACAGCTTGTGTCTTACTTTAGTTTTTAACCGGACTGCTGTAAATTGTTTATTTGTTTGATTTAGTTCAAGACAGTTCAACAAGTGGTTTGAATAAAAATCAAACTGCAACCTTAGCATGATATGATTAGGATGTAGTGATGACAATAATGACAATCTTTTGTAATCTTATTTATAAATATTTATTTATAGATAAATTCAACTGGCCTCCCAGTTTGCGCAGTTCATCTGGTTCAACCAATGGTTTGAACAGTTTGCCACAGTTTACTTGTTGAACACATAACTGTAAACAGAACCCAATTAAACTAGTTCAGAAACTCGTTCCAGTCTGGCCATTTCAGCCTTGTTCTAATAAGACTGCTTATGTCCTTGGTGTTCTGGAATAGTGTTACATGTTGGGTTATCAGTTGACTTTTATACTTTTAATTTCCATGGCACTGCCATAGTTGATGAAGTTAGCGGAGTGTGCAGGAATACAAATCTAGTGTCTGCATTACCTGTACAAGTCAGGTACTTGTGTGCCTGCATGTGTGTGTGTAGCAGCAGTCTTTTGTTCACTCTCGTGTAATAATGCATACCTTTGTTCTCTCTTGTGTAATAATGCATGCAAGGTAATGATTCAAATACTTACCATAAGCATGGAGGCACCATGCTTACCCTTAGTTTTTAATTTTAAAACATTCTGTTAAAATCTAAACCATTTATCATGTTTATCCATGTGTGTTTATTTATGATTCCAAAAATTACGTGTATGACAAACTTTTATATATAGGGTTTGTTTGGGAAGTGATAAAACTTTTGAGGAAAATTTCTTGATGTAAAAAGTTTTTGAAATGAGAGAAAATGACGTGATATAATAGGGATAATGATGAGAAGTAAAAAGAATAAAGTTAAATAGATAGGTTAGTTGTAGGGGTAGTTGTGTAGAAATAATTGAAAAGTATGGTAGTTGTATGTAAAGATGTGAAGAAATAATTAAAAAATAGGGTAGTTATAAAGAATGAAAATCTTTAGATTGAGAGGGTTTAAGTTGAAAAGTTTTGATAAAAAACAAACACCCCTGTAATATTTGTACTTTAAATTTTTTGAAAAATTTTAATAGCTATATATTCACTCTCAAAAGATGTTTTTTTTATAAGATATATAAGTTTCCAATGAAAATTATTTTTGGTAGCATGGTAAAACAAGATGTGTTAAACATGATAAATGCTTTAGATTTAAAAAAATATATTTGAAAATTAAAATTACCAAGGGTAAGTATGGACGCCTCATGCTTATGGTAAGTATTGAGTCATTACTCCATGCATAAAAGACACACCCTTCTGGAGCACTACAATTGAATTTTGTTGGTTTGAATGTCTTTTCTGGTCAATTGTCATCTTTGTTGGAACAGAGTGCTGATTATGTGCATCCCTCTTTAGCAGATCCCTTTTGGAATAAATTACAGTTGGCAGCAGAGAGAAAGGTATTTTGTTCATTCATCTTATAGCTGCAATTTCCAATTTCCTCAACGGTTTCTCCATCATGTCATTAAAACTCTACTGACTCTTGTCAGAAGGGTGGCGAGGCGCTTCAATGTAACCTTCAGTCCTTGTAAACTTAGTTATGAGTATCTATAGAGTGCTTGATAAGTAAATATATACTGATATTTTGCTGATCACGTGAAAATATTATCGAATCATGGATGCTGAGAGACAGGAAGTCCTAAAATTTACTTTCTCATTTGGTGTAGAACTCATGTTTTGCTATCCCTTGGGTGCTGTGGACCTGTGGTGTAGGGACAATTGCATTACATCTGAAACTACCTTAGCAAATTAATTATCAATTAAACCACACAAGTGTCTTACATGGTAGGTAACTTGTGTACTAACTGTACTGATATGGCTATGAACTTGTTCAATTATAACCTATGCTTTGTTGGAGCAGTCTGAGCCAAAAAAAATGGTTGGATTAAGAAACATGCAAAATCAGAAACCAGCTAATTAGATCCAACTATTGAAACATAGTCAGACCCAGGAATACTTATTTTTCCTCGCTTGATAAAGTTCAGTTACTTGCTGCAACTCTTTGAACCTATCTGTGAACCAGCAAGCAACGGCTGAAAAGCCGCTAGCATGCACTTTAGTTTTACAGCTGGGTTCTGCTTAAAACCTATTATAAATAGGCACCCGGTGGATGCTTTCCTTGGTTGAAACAAGGCTAAAGTGGTTCTACTCAAACTAATAGTTGAACCAGATTGAACGGAACCACAGCTACCTGTTAAGCTAATCGTCTTGCTTTTTAAAATTGTGGTCCAGTAGAACTATTCTTTTATCAAAATTAGGTTATTTTTGGATATTTAGTTGTGATAGGGTTGAATGCGGGAATATGGTTCATATTGCTGGACCTCCACTGATTTGGACAAAGCATAGAAATTGTGGTGATGATTTGATTTTCATGACAACAAAAGGATGTATTATTCTCTAAATAGTATAATTTTTTTTGATGCTTTTAGTTACTAATGTTGCACATTCAGGATTGTTGAGTTGTTTTCTGTTTGCAAACATCCTGGTATTAGCTCCTCATATAACTGATGCCTGTACAGATTGTACGGTACATGGTAAGATTCATGGATGAGATGTAAAATTTTTTTGAAAGGCAACTAGTTAGCCATCAATATCAGTCATAATTTAGTATGACTTGTCCTGAATCAGGTTGAGCCATCTGATGTTAGCAATTATGTGCTTCATGTTGAACTGGTTCACACTGAATAAGAAGATTCTTGAAGTAACAAATAATGTTTATAGATGTATATATCATCTTGGATGGCTGAAACCTTTTATGACTAACCCATATTGAATAATTTTAGACCACTGCTGGTCCTGTTTTCTGTTTGTGCATTGGATCTTCTGTTGTACATTTGATTGCTTTACCTTAGAAAACATTTGACAGTCAACCTTTTTTTTTTTTTTTTTTTTATCTTCAGGTGGGTGCAGCAGAGGCAGGTAGATTTTGCAAGGCATTTCAAACAGTTCACAAGAAACTTGTATGTATATAAATTCATTTATTTAGACCTGTAACTTACTTTCGTCTGTTACGTTTATTTACCAATGTGCTGAAATGCCTTTGGATTTTTTTGTATATTAGGTGTATGAAGAACTCTCGCTTGATTCTGCTCAACGGTTCTTAAAGTCAAGCAGCTATTCACAATAGATCCACAAAGATTGTAGAACGACCGGATTTTTGTTTCTTGGTACTTCTGTATCAGTTTGATAGAATCACTCATGAAAGATCCACTATAGAACCAAGGGCTGATTTGGGGAAGGTTCACTATAGAACCATGTCAATTAATCAAAGGCAGGATATGTTAGCGTAGATTATAGAATGAAAATTTACATGATTGCAGCTAGTCGGTTTCTCTTTAAATGTTTCCTCCTCGTTTAAGGACAGCTTTTGTGCCGGGCAGGGTTTGTTATGTCACTTATCCAAGTATCAGGTGGGGGTGCAGGAGAACTTGGGCTGCAACAGATGCCTCTGTATGGATCCTGCTGTTGATAATGTTTTCCAACAGTATGCATGACCTGACAAGGATTGTTTGGCTTTTGAGAAGATGATTAACTTAGGCCGGCTTAAAAAAACATATTTCGGTATTTTTTTGGTTTTTTCTTTACAAATATGTTAAGTTAGATGTATTGAATTTATAAATTAAGTTTTACCATTTTTAGATATTTAAGTATCTTTCTTCTGAAAATTACAACAATGCCACTGTTTAAATTTTTTAAAAAAATACTTAAAAAATCCATAAGCGGTAAAACTTGATTTATAAATTCAATTCACCCAACTTAACAAGCTCGTAAAGAAAAAAATTGAAAAAAAAAAAAAACTAAAAAAATATTTTTTAGGCTGGCTAAGGCCTCACTCAGGCCTGCTTAAGAGGATCAACCCTCCAAACAATTAGTTTTGGGATCAGTGGAGAACTCGTGAGCTGCATCTTGTGCCCTTCGATTTTAAACTTCCATGAAGAGAGCCTTGCCTAGAGCCTGACAAAGCTCTTTGCCTGCTTCGTAGGTGACGTGGGTTGAGCATTAGTAAATAGAAATCTTCATTTTAAAAAATGGAACTCTGATCGCACACAATATCAGCCTTCGCAAATTGCAACTCTTCAGGCCTTGGATTGATGAAACATCGTCTGGGTATACCTTTTTCTTAATAATTATTTTGGCACTTTTCTAATTTTGGACTTGCATCAGTAGCCATTACTATAATCAAAGGACTCTTTTGTCTTTTAACTGGATTCCCGAATAAAACCATGCACTGTAACTGCAGGTTCTGTGAAGAATGATTTGAAGTTTTGAAACGACAGAGATGTCACAGCCTCTTCCAAGAGGATTTGTCTCTTGCAGAGGATGACCAGAAAAGACAGCCAATTCCACGGGCACAAACAAATCTACTATAAACAGGGAAAGCAATTATAAAACCAATCAAACTAAATAACAACAGTAAGAACTCCTTTAAAGAGCCAAGGTCCTCTCTCATTCAAAGTTGAAATTGCAGACAATGCTGCTGATTCCAAATTTATGAAAGCAATATCAAGTTAATGATCAGTTTAAGCTTACAGAAAATGATAATTCGCACTTGACTCTTGCATGGTAATGGTCCATATACCAATACAAAACCTCTATAAGACTAAAACTCTAGTAAAATTGGAAGTAGCTAAATAAAATCCCTCTGGCTGCATGTTATCGGTTTGATAAGGCAGGTCTAGACTCATCACTCGTGCAGTGTTCCCAAGATATCCTCCTCTCTGAACAGATGATACCTGCAATTTATTTATTTATTTTTTTAAAAAAATTGTTTGCATGAATTAGTCAACTGAATAAACTACTATTCATTGCAGATTGGTAGTAACCACAATGAGAATGAAGACAAACCAATTGGAAACAAAAAAGTTTTTGTAGAGTTCAAATTGCAAATCCTAAAGGGCATTGCAAGGCAACAGTGCTATAAATCAGTACGATTGTAGGGTTATTTCCTAAAACACATGTCTAAGGCTACAATGACGTAAATTGGTGTAAAGCATACTCAGCCATATCCACAAGGAAATCAATGTCTTGCTTGTAAATTGTTCTAATATGCAGGGCTAACTGGTACATCAACTCTCCGAAAGGAAATTTTGGGCGATGAATTCTCACCCAAAACCAGCCATGCACCGCAGCAGAAAACTTTTCTGTAAGCAGTAGCATTGTTGAAAAAGGCAGACAGCTTTTTGAAATATGTTTAATATTCTGATGTTGCACACTGTCATTGATTTCTCACCCAAGCTCTCCTCCTCCAATGCCTATTGCTGCTATATGGGCAACATGCATGCCACCTGCATAACAGGCTGGAAGTACTGGATATAATCTGTGTCATATTGCCAGTGTCAATATGCCACAGCGAGGATCACTGGATCTTCTCTATAGCATATAGTTCGTATACACTATTGATCTACATATTACTTGACATGGCTATTCACATAGAAAATGGGAGCTATTCTCACTGATAGGTCCAGCCTGAATAACATTACAAATATATAATTTTGTTTAAATATCCTTGTCATCATATGCTCTTTCCTAGATGAGACATGTAACCATAGCTTAGATTGATAAAAACAAAAGTCCATTGCTACTAAACAATAATTTGGATTATGCAAGTTGGTAAAGAAAATGTGTTGCTTTAGACAAAATTCGATGAGCCTTCTACAACAACATAATCCTTAGTGTAAAGAAGCATTCAATGTCTGAAAGATGAATTGTGCATCAACCACATGATCATAAAATTTTAGGAAATAAACATGGTACATACTCCTTATCTCCCAGTTTTACTTCTGTGCCTCCATACTCAGGTAAAAGAACAGTTTCGCCTTCTTTGAAAGTAACAGGAATGAGTTTTCCATCTCTGTCACGTGCACCAGGACCAACTGCTATCACTTTCCCAGAATTCAGCTGAAAAAAGACAAGGAATAGCACAAACAAGGAAGAAAATTGTTAAACTAAACTTAAAAAAGATTTTAAGAAAAAAATGAAAGACTTGCAATTGAACAGCATAAAATTTTTTAGTAAGTTAAAAAAAAAAAATTTTAATGCATGTTGACTCAAAGGAAATCTTTCATATGCAGAATTAATATTCAATAAATGAGGCAAATAAGAAAATCAAAAGAAGAAAGATTGGGGAGAGCATATCTGTACTTATGAAAGGATAGATTGAATTTAGCCCATATAGATTTCCAAACTTTTAACTAGATTCATAACGTTATTGAATGTAGACCCATGCCATGGTTGGTTCCAATATCCTGAGACAAAAAGTAAAGGTGTCTGGCAAACAACCAATTAAGACTTTACAGGAAACCAACTGTATTACACTAAACTCACTGTCATATGCATACAATTTAACACATTAATAATTTGCAAAAAAAATGCAAGAAAGTGAGATTATGCGACACTTATTTCCCTTGTAATTATCTGCAAACACATGGAAGAAAGCTGTGATTATATGACACTTATTTTCCTAGTTTAACAAGGTCTGTTCCCAGAAATTAACAAAATGGCTGACGTATGAAATGTACAACTCAAAAAGTTCTTCCAAGTTGAGTATAATATTTCCCTATCATCATCATAGTCAGTTATGTGACTCTTGAGAGCCTGCCAACCTTAACAATGAACCTTGAGGCTCACTATCTGATGTTTGAAACCAAATTGATCTGTCGATATCAAATTTAAGGCAGAAAAGACCCCACGGATGCAGTAGGGTTTGATGGTCTATGCATAAATAAGGAAGTATAGCCCCCATTTCAGCCATCTTAGCATATCACAACCCTAAAACAAAATACAGAAGTTCATTTCTAAAGAAGTCCATATATGTAATTAGCAGCAAACCCTGCTTTCTCATCTACTGATCAAATTTTCCTATACAAAAGTGTAAGACCAAAGGGGCAGACAAGTCCTACGACCATTTCAAAGTCATGCTGAGAAACAGCTTACAACATGCGCTGCTAGCCGTCCTACACTGATTGAAAAAGGCCGCACGCATGACGCATAACTCAAGAGAAAGCTCTAGTGAATTGACAGACTTCTCTGAACCACATTCGAAAGCTAAAACATTTCAGTCATCTTGGACAGAAAGAGCAGACACTGCAGACAGATTTCCGGCAGAAATTCCACTCGGTCAATTGAACAAGCAAATATAACAAAAACCCAACTGAAACTTAGCAGTAAAAAAAAAATATTTACTTCAAGGTGCATCAACCAAACACCAGAACACAGAAAAACAAACATATGTTTCCAAGATACAAACTTGATGGATTTATGCGATTTAAAAAACAGCCAGAAACAGAAAAGAAAACGGAACTAATTAAATTTTTCGCAAAGGAGATATAATTGAGAGAAAGCGCTGGATGGCATTCATTAGGACATGGGAGAGAAACGGAGAACGTTTCTTACCTTGCTGGTTTTCTCCGGGAGCAAGATTCCTGCGTTGGTCTTCGAGGGCGGGACGATTTTCTGGACCAAAATGCGATTAAGGGCAGGAATCAAGCGCTTGGTGGCCATTGCAATCGAGAGGCGGAAGGAGAATGCGGAGCTCGATGGAAGAAAAACAGCGATTCGATTCTGTTGTCTGCGAGGGCAGTAGGGCTTTAGAAGGGTTTTGAGGACAGTAAATGACTATATTGTCCTCATCTATGCATATAGATGGGGACAAAATCGTCTTTCAGTTCTCTAAGAACACTAATGGGCTTGGACCTACCCAATCAATGGCCCAATTAAAAAGATCTGGGTCTTGTAAATCTAGGGCAGGGACTCCACGCCAGTCTACTCCGCATGGCTTTTTTTTTTTTTTTTGAGAAATTATTTGTTATTTCTTCAATATTAGTTATTACATTTTTATTACTATTAATCACGAAAATTTCTATATGTTGAATTATGAAACTCTGGTAATTATTTCTTACGGTTTCTTCATTGCAATCATTTTTAATGTGAATAAAGAACATTTCTCCTGCCAAGATTGGAAATCTAGACATTATTTAGGCACACACAAATGTCAAATTAGTTGGCTACATCTTGGACAACAAGAAGTGCAACCAATGAGGTGTTACAGGATTCAGGATAGGGTTTTTATTTCTGTGTTGGGTAGTGAGTGAAAAAAGAAAAAAATTATAGGAAAAAATTCTTAAAAATAAGTGTGATATGATGTAAATAATTATTTGCAGGAAAGAAAATAAGAATAAAATAGATAAGATAATTATATAGAAAAATTAAAAAAATGACTGGAATTATATGTACTAATTGAAAAATAGTGTATCTAGATAATTAAGATATCAAATTACAGACAAAGAGTGAAAAAAGTCAGTAAATTTTTTTCTTTTTATCGATACTTCCGTTGCAAATATTATGATTCTCATATACTTATTATGTTTCTATTCTTACCTTTTAATTTTCCTCTTTGAAATCAATTTAATCTTATTTGTAGATCAAATCGAGTTGAAGTTGACATTATAGTTGATCAGGTCGAGTTCAGTTACCCTCATATTTAAATCCTATTTAATGCGTTAATCGATTGAAAATGTCGTCAAAGAACAATTTATTAACAAATTTTAAAGTAGCGCATCACAATCTGAATCTGAGAGAATCGAATACTTTTAAAAGGTGCAAATTGGGCGGGTTTACCTAAAATCCGAAACCCGTCATCCTGACTATTTTTTTAAATTAGTAGCATACACAAACTTTGACATATGGTATTACAAATCAAGCAATTTCACACCCCCTCACAGCCAAGAGATATTTTATAAATATCTCACTTTCAGGGGGACAAGTGGTTATACACCCGCACTTGGCAGGGTTCGAACCTGCATTGTTTTGACAACAATACTAAAAAACTTGACCACTGGGGCACCAGTGGTGCCATCCTGACTAATTGGGACATGGTATTTTTTCTAAAATGATGTGGAGCTGGATCAACCACACCTCTATTCGCATATACACGTTTTATCTTTTAGAAAAATCATAAATAAAATTTTCATTTTTTCTAAATTTGTTACTTTATTTTTGGGTTATACTTGTTGCAGTGTGGTTTAAATTTGCATGCAAAAATATGTGCATCAAAGTTATGAGAAGTTTGTTTACTATATGTTTGATGTACACTCAATTTATCTAGGGGTTCAATTCTCTTAATGCCATTTGCATGATGATGAGTATAAGCATTACTTGCATGTGGCAAAGTATAAAATTTTTTGATTGAAAAAAAACATAAATATATATATATATATATATATATATA
>JAXCLR010000063.1:36079715-36114190 GCA_035584095.1 Annona squamosa | reverse complement strand
AAATTTTTTGATTGAAAAAAAACATAAATATATATATATATATATATATATATATATATATATTATGACGTCCGATATTACAACTAAGTACTCTTCACAACCTCACACCCTTGAAAAAAAAGAAAAAACGATGGTAGGATTTGAAACATACATAGCGAGCCTCCTCCACCCCCCCCTCCCCCGAACTTGGGAAAAAAAAATCTACATATTTATTTACAATTCAAAAATTATGTACTAAAAACTTTGATATATCATATATTCCTAAATATTCAAGTGCATTCAGACTACTTAATTACTATGCAGTCCATTACAAAACCAAACATGCAATGTTAATCTATATATTTATTTACAATTCAAAAATTATGTACTAAAAATTGTTATATATTATATATTCCTAAATATTCAAGTGCATTCGAACTACATAATAATTACTACGCAGTCCATTGCAAATTGAAACCCATTGATTATAAAATTAACATCTATTTTACCAATTATATTTAGAATTATTTATTTTAATAGTATAGCAATTTTCATTTAAATCAAACACGTACGAGTTCGATCTTACTCAAATAATAAAATAATTTAATATAAATATCAATTTTAAAGTTATGTTTTCTATAATTAAATAATCTAAAGTTTGATTTTATATGAATAAATAATTGTATTAAATATTATAGCATTTTAATATGTATGAAGCCTATTTTTAATAGAAAGCACCTTAACCATGGTGCGTACTGACTGCACTTGAATTGTTTTTTTTTTATATATTTACTCTTAAAATATGCTTTTTTTACACAATATAAGTGATTTTTAATAACTTCTTTTATTGATATTATATACATAAATGTGACATCTAATATTACAAATTAAGCATATTCACAACTCTCCCCTTGGAAATACATCTCGTAAATACCCTGTTTCGGGGGTGGGGGTGGGGTGGACTCAAATACCAGACTTTTAATAAGAAAAAGAAAATCAATGATGTTACCAACAGCCCACACGGCGTGGTAGTGATTTTTGATAATTTCATCAAATCATTATCTAATATAGTCCGTATTATCTAAGGCCTGTTTTTCCTAGCATTTGTAAACAATGAAATCCTTACTAACCCACATTTGCGGAAATCATCAATGAGGAAACTAACTTAATTTTTTTTTTTTTTTTTTTTTTTTTGCTTTTATCAGGAGATATTGGGGGCTCGCCACAAACACATTGAAATTACTGGAAAACATTGGTGGCTTCATGTTCTTTATTGATAACTAATTAACTATCAATAATATACAAAAGCAGTAGAAGAGGAGGCCAACCCTCCTCAAATGAGATGCACAATTCTCCCCGCGGAGAAACTCCTAAGCAAGGATTTTTACCCACTGGACTATACCCGTGTTCACCAAACAGGCTCTTATTGTGCAGTGATTAAATGACCTTGTAAATTTTGTTCAATTAATTAAAGGTTTATTTGGGCATTCTTAATTTCTACAGAATGCGTCGAATATATGCAGGAAACAGATGTATTATTTTCTGCATTTCTATTTTTCCCTCTAAAATTTGACCGCTAGTGTGGAATACTAAAATCACCAAACACATTCTAAAATTCATAACGTCGAATATTTGCGGGAAACAGATGTATTATTTTCTGCAATTCTATTTTTCCCTCTAAAATTTAACCGCTAGCAAGGAATCCTAAAATCACCAAACACTTTGTAAAATTCATAAAGAGAGTGATCCTCACCAAATACTTTATAAAATTCATAAAACAAAGTGATTCTATTAGCTTAAGCTAAGCAAATGACTCGCTTAGCTTATATAAAAAATTTATTTAAAATGTTTTTTTATTTTTTCTTTATATACTTATTTATCTAAGTGTATTTAATATATAATTAAAATTTTATTATTTTTGGATATGTGTACATATTTTTTAAAAAATTTTAAACATAAAAGTATTTTAAATACATATATATATACATGTTCAAAAATCTAAAAAAATATACAAAAGTATTAAAAATGTAAAACTTAGCTTTTATGTTAAATACACTTAGATGAATAAGTGTATGAAAAAAAGCAAAAAAATAGGTGCTGTAAATAAATTTTGTAAGATGATTTAAGCATGGTTTGCTTAGTTTAGCTCGGACTAACGAGATCATTCTTCATTCATAAATAAACTTATCTTCTACATAACGCCCCGGCAAAACAGAGCTTTAATTGTCTAAATTATAAAATTTATTTTGTAAATAACCAAAAGTAAAGGAGGGCAAGAAGCTGACGTATGAGAAGGGTTAGGCATGATTATGGAGGTGGGGTTGAGTGAGAAAAGAATGTTTTGATTTGAAACCTTGATTGGTTGGTTAGACTAAGTTGGTGGGCCTTCTTTTCTTGTGCTTTAACAAGTCACTCCCTTCTTGCCAGGAATGAGACGAGACATACGCAATCACCACGCTGCGCTGGGCACCAACCCATTTGTCCTGGTCCCATCCATCATCATTCAATCTCCACCCATTTGAAATTGCACCTTCCTCATTTCTACAAACGCTAGAGCTCACATGAATCATCGCACGTGTGACTTCCAAACACACGTGTCGGATCTGAACTCTCCATCATGCTGGGTGCAGGGGCTATTAAAGATGAAGAAATATCTGTAGTTTCTTCCTTTTAATTTCTTTCTACAGGAATTTGGTGCTTTATTAACAAAGCCTGTGATCATGGGACTGCTGTGTTGGCTGTGGGTGATGTGAGTGTGATGATGGCCCATTAATGAGAATGGCCCACTCAGGTTGACGCTGTACTATTTCATGCAGCTAGCACCAACATGCCTTTGACCAGCTAAAGGGTCCAAGAAGAAAGCACTCCTATCTTTTCTGCTAGTTTACCTCCATTTCCATGCCGCTGATTAATATTTATCGTCTCTTAATTTTTTTTTTTGATAAAATATCGTCTCTTAATTGTATATGCTTGGCTGTATAAATAAGGAGGACAAGTTCACTTAGAACATGTTCACATTTAAGTAATAATATTGCAACAGCGCGAGCTGGCCCCATTCACAACATTTTATCTAATCCATTTCATCTATGGTATTTATGTAAGAATAAAATTTATGGGCTACAAAATAAGTATAAGTTTAGAATGAACATCTGTTAAAATTTTCATCTTATACGTGGCCCCACATAAATTTATTATTAAAATAATCTTAAGTAATATTATTAAAATGAATAACAAGTACAACGAAAGTAATGGATCCAATAAGGTGGTCCAAAATTCCATATAAGGCTCACCTGAACTTACTAAATATTTGTTGGGCTTCTTCCTCACTTGAATTGGATGAGGATGGAATACAATGCTATGCTAGATGTAAAAACTGTTATTTTGTATTAAGAATAATTTAAAGTTGTATGAGAAACGGAAAAAGTTACGTAATAAATGGAAAAACATCGATAATTATTTTTTGAAAATGAAAAAAGTGTTTTGGATAGCAGAGATTTTTATCTCATTTTTATTGCATCTAAATTGTGAATAGGTACAAAAAATATTGTCAACGATGCAAGAGAACACTGCACGTATATAAAAAGTACAATAGTGTCATCCGCTAAAAATTTGTTGCATTTTAGTTTTAAAAATCCTATTAATATAAGTTTGTAGACTTTGTTTGGAACTTCTAGCTACCACAAACAAAATCCTAATTAGGGTCAGTATAGATTAGCTTTTCGAGTAAGCTTATGTGCTTATCCTCGCTAACAAAGCAATACATCGAATTCTAGTGTTTGCAAGGGTGGTGCGTTCACCAGGCACTTTTTTTTTTTTTTTTTTTTTTTTTTTTTTTTTTTTTTTTTAAAAAAAAAGAGAAAATCAAGGCTTAAAAGAGCGTGTCAGGAAGCATGAAAATATGGCTCACTTAGAAATACTCAATTCTCTTCCTGAGTTTTGGCCTCCCCAGTTTCATATGTGGTAGGGGACTATCACAGCAGTGGAGTGCAGTAAAAGTGTGAAAGGGGAGGGAAAAAGCCAGCTTAATTACTTTGCTTTTTTATACCGTCGATTCTTTGTCCTAATGATGGCCGGTAATGATAGCAACATTGCCTCCTTCCTAAGGACTGTTTGTCCCTCAGCCCCAATTGCCACTTGAACTACCCCACCTCAGCTTTACACCCTTGGTGGGCCTCACCCAAAGCCTGTAACTCTCTTTGCATCTTGTACACGCATCCATCCTCACAAAAATATTGCATGCATGTTATAATATATAATATATAATATATATATATATATTAATACACGTATATGGAGAATTAATTTGGGTCATCAAATTTTTAGTGCTCCATCTTCCAAAAATATTCAGATATCTTTAAAAAAAATTTTTTTTTCCTGAGAATCCATGATACATCTAAGAGTCAGGAATTAATTCAATTGATTTTAATATTATTTATTTGATATAAAAAACTTAAATTATCCTTTCTAGGCTTAAGAATACTTTTAATTCATAGTTGATTCAACTCTTGCCAATTGCATTGAACAGCTTCTTCAATTAGGTTTCAAGCCAATTGCATTAATGGTTTGGAACAATAACAAAGCTTTAGTCCTGCCCAATGTGAAGTACATTTCAAGTCTACTAGATTCTGTATATCGGAAAAAGAATTTTGGAAGTCTGAGATTTAGAAACTAATAATTTTACCACACAAACTTCACCAAGGTGATATAAAGTGGTTTTTTTTAGGGGGAATAGTGACAACTAATAATTGCGTAGTTTTCATATACCAAGAAATCTAGAAAACTTAAAACACGTACGCCGCGTTGTTTTACAAAATAATATACAAAAAAAATCAATATTTTGCAATATGATTTTAGTGAAATATGATTTTAGTGTTGATGGTGTAGACATAATAAAAATTAAGGGTGAGACATTATGGTGTGAGAAGAATTTATGAAATCTTTTTTGATATATTATGAATAAGGGGCAAATATTTTGTGTGCAAAAAGAACTTTCTATAATACATTTGTAGTTGTAGTGGAAAACAAGAAAGAAATGATATGGATTTAGGTGAAAAGACTGATGTTAAGGGGATTCTTCGAGATGAATGTTATTTCTCTACAGCAGCATCTGGTTAGGGGAAGGCAGTCACTGGTCAGGGTAGGATGATGATGATGCATCGTGGAGAAAACGTCAGCAAGACATGGACCGGGCAAGTCAGGTTGTTAGGCATGTAGGTGCTTTGTGAAGGCAAAGCCCTGTGCAAGACAGCAATGAGCAAGTGCATCATAGATGGAATTGACCATAATATATATAGGAGGCATTCAAAAGAGGAAACCATCTATCATGGTATCTACTAGTAGGGCCCAAATTAATATGAAAATCATTCTTTAGATTGTAGTTTTTTTCAAATTTAATTGTCTTGAAATTGAGCTATCACTGATTTTCATCTTATTACTTTAGTGATCTTTGCCCTTGGGGCAATGACGCAGCTAGTGAGGATATTCATTTTTTTTTTTTAAAGTTTGTTTTATTTACAAGCCCACAAAACTCAATATAAATTGTATGCAGCCTATTTTGAAAGAACTCTCGAGGTTCACTTGATGTAAATTATAACCCTACAACAGGAGTTTTTCTTAATCATGTCACTTACATTGAAAGATTAGACAACTAAAAGAAATGTTGTTTAGGAGAATGATAAACCATGCAAATGCTTCAACTTAACTTTAAACTCTTAACTTTTAACTCATACATCTTACGTACACTCACGTACTACTTATTACATACAAGAGGTAAAAAGAGAGGATTTTGCATTTTTTTTCAAGATTTTGTTGTAAGTGGCATAAGTTCATTCAACTTCTTTTCCACTCAAGCATAATTATTTCATACAAATTTTTCCTAGTTTTGGGGTTTGTAGTGAAAAAGTCCTTCAATATTGTATGGGTTGTAAATGTACTTAATAATAATATCAATTGTCATGTTGTATAAATCTTAATAAAACAATATTTGCTGCATATAATTTTAGTTGTAAAAAGTAACTAATTGTAGCATTTGGTAAGATGCCATATGAGCATATCTAGCCTCATAGTAGCAAAGTAGCTGTTGCATAATTTGAGAGTATAAATCAAGTTGGGTTAACTTGAGTTGGAGTCTTTTTAATCATAACTTTATTTTTAAACTTTTAAATCAAACTTGAATTAAGCTTATAAAAATAGGGTATGAAAAAAGAAAATAAGAAACCAAGAAAAGGAGAAAAGAGAAAAAAGAATAAGGAAAGAATTTATAGTCAAAATTTATATTATTTTATCAATATCACTAAAATGTTAAAACATCTATTTATATTACATAATTAATCTTAAAATATAAATTTTATATTTAAAAATAAGCAATCATTTTAATCATGAATTTGAATCATGAGTTATATAACAACATGATTGCAAAAAAATATTATTTCAAAACTATGATGTTTTATTAATATTGGCACATCCTATGATTATATGTGTCAATTTTAGGGTAATTTTTCATGTGTCTATCTTGTGTGATTAGTTTATAATATAACATATTTATATTAACGTTGACCAACTCCTAACCCACACGAACCCACTTCAAAAATTGGTTCCGTCCAACTCCGATTTCATATCTACACCTTGCATATATATACACCAACTTTATTTACACCTCTATCACATATATATAGCAAAATCATTAATAAATGAAATAAATTCTTTTGTTATAAAAATTAACTTTTCTTGTTATATGTTCTATCTGCAAACAGGAATGTAACCTGAGTAGGATATCTATGAGTATACACTAACCCTATCCTAGTGTGTTTTTTTTTTTTGATAAAAACCCTATCCTAATTTGGGTAGAGTAGGATAAGAAATATTACTCATGTATATGGGTAGAGTATAAATCATTACTCGCCTATTCAAATAGGATACGGCTAAGCTAGATATTCTTAGTATTTAAAACCAACCCACATGGGTACTTGTATATGTAATTAATTATGTATATAAGCACATTTATATGTATACTATGTAATATATATATTATAGTGTGTTTTGTGTCTTGCATGTGACATCGTGTATACACACTCATCTTAACAAATTCAATTTTAAATGAATTTTGTGCCTTATGGAATTGTGGACTGTAAAACAAGAAAACAATTCAGTTATATATATAAGTATGGTGCCCCAGTTCAAGCGTCACAACCTTATTCCAAGATCAGTCGATCGGTAAGCGTGATCAGGATTGTCGCCCTGTCACTTAGCGAGTTTTTTGGACATTTATTCCTTTTATCTTAACTCCTTAGGAATTTATATTATTTTATACATTCAATTTGAGATTTACTCACATAATATCATAATTTTTCATCCTTAACCATTTCATGATGAATAATCCTTAATAATTGACCATAATTTTTTTTCGCTATTTATAGTCATAATCATCATCTAGTCATAAACATAATAATATCCTCATACAACATTTAGACATCAATAATGTCATCAACATACAACCACATACGTCATAGAGTTCTATCAAGAGCTTGTAGAAATTCATTTTTTTCTTTGAATCTCCACTGGTGCTCCTTTCGTGGTTCTCTCCTTCACTTGTCTTTAGTATTTGGAAAACAACACTATGAGTCAAAACTCAATAAGTAAGCTATAGGTTTTCAGGAAATTTATTTTCAAGGCAAATTCTTATAAATGCATTTTTCTCCATTCGATTGAAAACACTTACCAAGTGATCAATTACCAATGGAGTAGAAACCTTTTCATAGATCATTCAGGGAAAGTCACATTATACCCGCTCGTGGGTATATTTTAAAACATGCTTCTCATACACATCCAGGGTATGTCATAAACAATACGATGCATTATTTAAAATCATGACATTCCTTTGGATAGAAGCTAGCTAGGCAACCATCCACTTTCATCCTCTCTCCCATTCCAGGGAGGTGCCGTCGGACTTCGGCCTCCTTTGCGACTTGGCCACACTAAAGGGGGGCATTCGATTCGTTTACACCTTTGAGATGGACATCATGCTTTTGTGCACATGCTTTCTTTCATAAACATGACTTGACATGCTAACATAATTTTTCATTCATCATGAATTCATCATTTATCATAAGTACTTGAAAAGCAGTAAGTAATTCATTTATTTCAATAGAAATAACATTTCAATACACATTTAATAAGGAATGGTTATCCTTAAACAAGTTAGAAAGAATTGAAATCATTCATTTGCTAACTCATTTAAACAGTTAGAACATCATTGATAAGCATTCTATCACATATGATAAAACAAAGTATTTTAGAAAACTGCTTGCTTAATCTTCCTTGCTTAGATTTCATCCTTGTTAACTTCTTTATCTTTGCCTATACATAAACATAGCATTGCATTCATAACAAGTCATTTACTTGCATTCACTTAGTTTTCCAATCCCATAATCCATATCATTTATAATCAACTTGGATTTTCAAGTCAATCATACATACTTGTGCATCATAGCATTCATTCCATACTTGTGTTTTAATCCCATATTTAGGGTAAACACATAACATACATTTATAACTTAACATATAAGGATTTATACTCCTATTAATCATTTTTCATGTATTTTCCATTTTTCCTAAGTCAATGCTTGTTATAAGCATATAAATGACGTTTCAAGCTTCATAAATAAATCTCAAATATTGAAATAATTAATTATTATTCATACAACAACTTCCTCATGCATATTATCACATTTTTATGCATATTTTGCATTTTAGCAAATTCTTATAAGTCACATATTATCCATTCCTATATATGCTTCATATATGTTCAACATACAACACATATATTATGTGTTTCATAAATTTTCTTAACACAACAACTTTCACCTATTTTTATCATCATTAAACCCCTTAATTAAAATATACTTTAGGGTTTGATTTTAGATTTTTAATCCATTTATCACTGATTTCCAAAACAACCATGTTAAGACTCATTTTTCATCATTTCAACACCTCTTTTATGACTTAAATCATAATTTTTAGTAACTAATCATGCTTTTCATAACTCAAATTTAGGATATTATCACATATTTAAAATCCATAATTTGTTAGCTTTCATAACAGCAACATATTCATGCATATAGGGTATCCATTTAACTCATTTTGACGTGTCCAAACATATGTCCATAAAATCAGATTTAGGGCTAATCTTTTCAAACCCTTTTGGATACTCAAAGTATCTTAAACATAGGATATTTTACCGTTCATAACATTCCTAAATCATTTTATTACAATCAACAACAAAAATCATATGGAAAGCACTCATTTTGGTCCCTGTTTGGATGTCCCTCATGTATACCCTAAAAAAAATAAATTTAGGACAAAATCATTCAGCCCAATTTGGCCTTCCAAAGGGTTCTTAATTTAGGGTACTTTATTCTAAAATTCATTTATAAATAATTTAAGCAATCCCTTGTATCATTTTCAACCCAAAATAGAAAATCGGGTCATTTCTTGAAACTTGGGATTTCATAGTTGCTAAAATCATCATCCAATGATTAAATCATCATATGTAATTCAAAAGAACATGAATTACATTCAAATCAACATGCTTAAATTATACAAAAACTTAGTTTAGGATTTTGAGATTTTTCAAGTTAACTTTCATCTCAAAATTCAACATAAACTTCCATTTTCACTCTCATTGAACTTTTGATCTCATTTAAATCTTTCAAAAATAATTCAATCCCCATATTAAGGCAAAATAACTCAACCTTTAAGAGTTCTTTATGAACTATATTTAGGGCTCATGAATTGAGAGAGAAAAACTTGATTTAGGTGATTCAAAACTTAGATTTTACTTAATTAAATCAACCCTAACTTGAATCTAACTTGAGTTGTTTAGTTCCTCTTATTTTTTCTCCTTATTTTTCTTTCTTTTTTTATTTTCCTTTTCTCCTTTCCCCTTATTGGTTTGGATGTTCCCTTGGGCTGCTTAAGACTTAGCAAGTTTGGGAATTTTTCTCTCCCTTTCCTCTTATGCATGTTTCCAAGATATGCATCCAGTTTTTTATTTTTTTTAACTAGCTAGTGTGACCCATTTGCCACATGTCATGAGGTTAATTAATCTCTACCTTATCCCTTGAAGACATGACACTTTTATAATAAAGTAAAATTTACATTTAATAATTGTCAAAAATCACACATTTAAGGGGTGCATTGCTGTCCACCCTTGGACGTCCCTTTTTAGCTAGGTTTTGACATTTTCATGTCAATTTTTCCACTTATTTAAGTGGTCATTTACTTCTCCTAGGTATTAGGCAACTTAGACATATTTTTTACGATTTTAAAAAATCACATTTCATGCCCTTATTGCCCTTGGACGTCCACCTTGTTGCCACCTTACCTATGCTCCGCTTTGAGCTAGTGTTTAGGCATTTAACCATGACATTGAATCCTTGCCTTTTCAATGGATTTGATCATTAAATAATGCTTAAAAATCCAGCTCAATTCATTAAAAAATTAACACATTGCATAACATTTAAATATGTCATTTTCTCGAATTTTTTTGTTAAATGCTACGGTGGTCTAGGGTACATAAAGTCAATGCTACGTACTTTTTTCTAATTAACCGCTTTTTCATGGTAATTAGCTTAACCAAATCCATTCACTCCATAGATTTCATAATTTTATTCCATCATTACCAATTTTATCTTAAGCCAATGTTTCCACGTCAAGTTATGAACATTTGAAAATATCCTTAGAGTCTGAGATTAAAAATAAATAATTATCATCTTAATTTCATCACTTGTGGCTTAATCCAATCCACTTATAAGGTTGAGCCTAAAATCATGAGCTTACCTTTAAAATTTCATCTCATTTCGCTTTATAGGCATAAAGTTATGAATTTTCTATGATTTTCAACATAACTTTGTAATTTCTATTTTAATTTTTATAATTAAATCATGAAAATTAAAATAAATATTCATGCCACATTAGCATATTCTGATCCTCATTAAGCCCCTTTAGTCACCTTGACTCATATTGGGCTTTGGCGATTAATCTTAATCATCGTTCTTATTTGCAAACCTTAATTGTAAAATTCATAAATTCATAAAAATCATCCAAAATTCATAATTACACCTTAAATGAAATTATATGAGTCCTATTTGAATTTTAGTATTACAATAAGTGAGTTACTTTTGAAGGTTTTTATAAATAGAGTGAACTATGATTGTAATATGTCAATAATTTTAATGATTAGGTTATGATAGTCTATACTATATATTTCCTGGCTCATGTATAGCATACACATCAAGTCATCTGATATTAAAATTAGTAAATGTATAATCCTCGTATATCAAGTCATTTGATATTTTATTTATGTAATAAAGTAAACAGTATATATATGAATGATAGGCTTATGATTTCAAAATATCTATCAGTATTGCTTTATATTATTTGAAAGGAAAATTTTCTCTTTTACTCATAACGTTTGCTCCTAATTTCTAATATACCACAATATTTCAAAAATTACTCTTATACTCATAGCGTTTTATTATAAATTTATGTTGTACTTATCCAGTCAAAACAACAATCAATTACCCTATTAAAAAGATGATTTTTCCATTTCAAATTTTTCATAATTGAAATAATTAGCCTTAATATGATTTTGAATCACTTAATGTCACAAATTCATGGCTAGGATTGGATTGTTTTAATTAAGAAATTATGAAAGAGGAAAATCGTTTTTAATGGGGTAATTAATGGTTATTTTGACTACATGTGTATTATATGAATTCAGAGTGGAATGTTATGGATATGATATGAATTATTAGTCATTGTTGATATAATAAAAATTATGGGAAAAGTTGTGGATATAAGAGAAAAAATAACATAAAAATATTGTATTTGAGTATTAAAGGAACTGATCTAGAACTAGGGAAATAAACCCTATGGATAATGGTTCGGGTAGGATATATTAAGAACCAAACTAACAAATTAGTAGAATTGGTAGGATTTTTATAGAGGGGAATGATCCCGTTACCCAGGTTAAGAAAATGTCTTGCTTAACTCACCTAAAAAAATATATTTACAATACTTTTTTTGTACTTTTTAATGTATTTATTTATCTAAATATACAACATATAAATCAAAATTTACTATTTTTAGATATGAGTACATATTTTTTTGAGATTTTTAAATATCCATATGTATGTATGTATTTAAAATATCTCATTTCTTTAAAAATCTTAAAAAATACGTGCATATATTCAAAAATGATATAATTTAGTTTATATGTTAGATATACTTAGATAAATAAGTTTAAGAAAAAAAGTTGTGTAAATAAGTTTTTTGATGTAGGTTACGTGAAACATTTGCTTAAATAGAGTACTACTCTAACTAAACCAATTAACTTGAATGGCATCTCAGTCCACAGATAATGTGAATTTAGTTGCCCATGCTTTCATTTGGTTGCAAAATAAATATGCAACCAACATAACGACTACTCAATTTGCTATTTATGAGTAATGACATATAAATAAATATAGTTATTTTTGAAACTTTTCACAATTTGCTACATATAGTTATATGCTGGTAAAGTTGTAGCCGACTACATATAACAGTAATTTCCACTTGGCTACAAGTAACTTTAGCACTGGCTTCACAATTGGTTGTGTCTATTATTATATATATCAAACTTTATATTTAACTACATAAACATGATTGGATATAAGCAGCAATATTTTTCTTTGCGAAGCTATTGGGTATAATTTTTAGACGCAGCAAACAATTATTCGTGGCGTAAAAGAGCATATGCAACTAACAGTAAGTACAATTTTTGCCGCAAAATGAATTGGTTGTATCGTTTAATCATATGACACAATGGTGTCACATATATGTAGTAAAATTTCTATTAGATGCAATAGCACATGTTTGGTCATATGCAAACTCATTAGTTGTCTTGAACCATTTTAGTTATGAAATAAAAAATTTTCTTCAGTAAGTAATCATATTTGATTATGCTTTTAAAAAAAATTTAAGAATATATATGAAAAATATAATGTTTTCATTCATATCAATAATTTAAACTTATTCTATTCACTTGAATTGTTTAAAAAATTAAATTCTCATGCAAACACATAATTCATTCTAGAATCTTACTTTTACAATATCTAATTTTCCATTGAATGTTCATAAATTATGCCCATTAGTCTTTATAAATTAATCTCATAAATCTTTACAATATCAAGTATGAGGCTAAAGCTCCTAGTACACGAGATTATAAATCACAAATCTCAAAAATCCTTAGAATATCAAGTCGGAGGCTAAAACTCCTAGCACATGATGTAACATATCACACTCAAGGAACTACTTCCCACTCCATGAGGACTCCTATGACATGTTTGTTGACGTGTAAGTGTGGAAAACCATGAGAATTGGTTTGTCAAAGTCAATCATTTCTTTACAAATCACATTATTTTTTTTCATTTTTACCCCTAAATTCTAATCATTTTCCATAACAACTACATACAACAAACCTATTTATTCCAACTATACCCCCTATCATTTTCTATCAATCACACATTATCAAAATATTCTTTTTTTCATTTTTCGCAATTCCATAATTTTACATATTACCACGCATCCTCCTAGCACATGATTTTACTAATCATACTCAGAGAACTACTTCCCACGCCATGAGGATGACTCATAAGACTCAAACCATCATCAAGGCATTATCATCCAATGCCCCTGCCAACTAAGCTAAGCTTAGTTGGTACGCTTGTATTAGTTTCAATATAATATAAATCTACTAAAATGAAAAATAAAAAAGTAATATGTGATTATTTTTGAGTACTTATTTTTTAAATAAAAATATGAAATAGTACTAAAATATTCAAAATTTTATTTTAAAATCTAGAAATTCAAGTTAAAAATATCTTAAATTTTATTTTTGATAATATAAAATAAAAAATTAGGATGTCTTTGGAAAGTGTTAAAATTTTTTGATAAAAAATTTTTGAAATATGAAAAAATGATATGATATAATGGAAATATGATGAAAAGTAAAGAAAATAAAGTTAGATATGTTAGTTTTTATATAAAAAATAGATACATTAGTTGTATGAGTACTTGTATAAAAATGATTGAAAAATAATGTAATTGTATAGGAATACATAGAAATAGTTAAAAACACATATTTAGCTTTTGAGTAAAAATTTTAAATTGAAAAATTTTATTTTGAACAAATTTTGATGTAGCCAAACATGCCCTTATTTAATTTAAGAACATTCTAAATATAAATTATTATATTTTATTTATTTTTTATATTAAAATATGCTAAAATATAAGAAATTATTTTAAAGAATTCCTTAATTAAATAAATTAATTCTTTAAATTTTGATAAATATAATTAATAATAGACTTTAATATACTTTCTTAGATTTTATAAAAATTTTAGATATTTGAAAATATTTTATATTTTCTTTATTAATAAAATAATTTTTATTTATTTAAGATTTTTAAATTGGAAACATGAATATAATTTTTTAGATTTAAATATTGTTTCTTATTATTTATTATTATTTTTAATATATTTGCATACAAAATATATTTTATTTAAATATTATTTTTTTAGATGATTTTATATGATAATCTATTCTTTATATAATAATATTTTATAGTCATACATTATACAATAATTTAGTTTTTAAAAGTATAATATCTAAAAATGAAGTACACATAAATAGAGAAACTATCATCCTATAATTTTGCATAAATAGTAAAATTGTCATCCTATAATTTTATATGCAACTATTTTAGGCAAAATAAAACCTTATGTTCATCTAATTTGCAACACAAATTAGTTGGTTTTAATTTAATGTAATAAAATTTAGGGTAAACTATACATATATCTACTAATTCCATTATACAAACAAACTTTTAAAAATGTATCTCATGCTTCAAATTTTTTATCTAAATTCCACATATACCCTTCTCATTAGGAATTCATTATTAAATGGATCATTAACCCCTTTACAAAATAACAAAAATGCCCAAACCTTAATATATACTTTGCTGGAAATTAAATATTTAAATCCAAATAATATATTATTTTATAGTTATAGAATTACTAAAGATTTATTATAATATAAATTTTGTAAAATTATAGGGATGGACATATTCGTCATTTCACGAGATTAATGGCCCCTTTGACAAATCCATAATATTATAGTATATATAATTATGATGAAAATTCGTGGTATAAGAGACATTTTTGAAAGTTTGTAGATATAAGTGGAATTATTGATAAAATTTGTGGAAATATGAGAAATTTACCCTAAAATTTATTACCACATATATGCCACATATATGTTTTTAAAGTAGCTGAAATTTGATTGCTTATATATTCATATGTGCACTAAAGACCGACAACATATAATTTTTATATATAGTCATTTTTTCATCATATATAATTTATGCATATACAAAATGTAATAAATTTAGATTACATGTTATCTAATATCTATAGATTTTTTACTACATATATATTTTTTATAAGTAGTAGAAATTAGCTATTTATATTGATATACAGAGCAAAATTTAGTTGCTTATAATTATTATGATATGAAATTATATATCTTTGCATAAATAGTTATTGGAAAATGTACCAGTGCATGCGACTGCACCGTGCAGTCCATGCATTGTGGGCCCTACTTGATCATGAATAAGAAATCCACTTAACTCATTGTATTTAGAATTGTTTACTCTATTAGCACACTAATTTTCATTTAAATCCAATATGTGTGTGATCTCCATCTTAAAACGGTGCAAAATCAATGTTATAAAATAGATTAACATAAATATCAAGTTTAAAACGGTATTTTCAATATCTAACTATCTGAAGTATGATTTTCCTAGATTTATCGACAATATTATATATATCAGAAGCTTGCTATTAATATTATATGTAGCTAAATATAGACCCATAAAGTCACCGCATAAAGTGCATTTCTTTTAGTTCTATGAGAGACACGCATGCCATGCTTGGGGTAGAAAACTTACCATGCTTGGTTTTGGGTAAATGGAAATGTAGTTTTAAGACTTAATTTTTACTTTATTTATCATCTACAATTGAGGATGTGACTATTAATTTTTATCTTATTTAAAGATAAATATGCATCAATTTCACATATCCATGTATTCAGTTGAAAGAAATTTTTTTATTTTTGAATAAAGAAGTGGTGTTTACAAGCATGATCAACGGCTTAGGTTTTATCTATATACATTTTAATAACGCCAATTAAGTACTCAATCATATTAAATTTGTTCTCTCACTTCACCTCCTTTCCAGGCTATCCACACGGGTAGATGCAAAGTGTTCTATATCACTCGGGCTTAATCTCAAAATATCAAACGTCAAGCAATAAGCTGAAGGCATTTTTGACCACATCAATAACTAGAGCAAATTTCAAACAACTTTTTGATACTTTTGGCACTTGAAATCGATTGTTCATGACTTAAATGGAATGCATATTTCCATACCATGCATGCGCATGTTCGTACTTCACGTATGGAAAATCAAAAGTTTCTACTAATGAGTGGATGAAATCTATCAGATATTGGCTTGGAGATCAAGCAACAAGATGCATCAAGAAGATCAAAATGCAGAGATTGTGCAAGACAGCTGAAACTTATCTTATATGCTATCCTAGGTTTTGCACGCGACATGAATCCAGGCAAGAGGATAAGTGAAAATGGCCGAGTTTAAATCAAAAGAGAATGCAAATTGTGGTGACCCACTTGATGGACGGTTTGGATCCACAAGATAAACAACATTTTGATTACAATGCAGTGTATGGGTAGGCAAGGTCCACGCGCTTAAGGCCCAACGAGAAGGACGAATTAGTGTGGTCAGCTTCCAGCAAAAAATAGAAAAAGATAGCCCCAGGCATAATCATTTGCAAGGAGAATGAACACCATCGCACCCTCAACCACAAAATCCTGGTAGGCCCCAGCAGCAAGCTACACCAATCCAGCCCTGGCCCTCCTTCCAAATTCCATCCACTTGTGCTTCTTATCTAGCAATCAACCTTTCATTGGTCCTCGCTAGCTTGATCATCAGCCACCATAGCACTGGTAAGCACTGGCACGAGAGAGAGTAAGGGGGTGTTTGGGAAGATGAAAGTTATTGAAGATGTGGTATTTTGTGAGAGTAGAAAATAAAATATTTTAAAAATTGTGTGATTGATATGAAATGATAATGATAAAGTTGGAATAAATAGGTTTGTTGGAAGATAGTTGATAGGAAAAATGATTAAAATATAGAGATAAAAATGAAAAAAATATGATGATTGATTGATTGATTAATAAGTTGCGTTGAAATTCATACCTTCACCATTTCCCTTCTATGTTACTCACTCTTTATTCCCAAACGTCGCCTAAAAGACAGATGGCCATAACCTAACATCCACTGCCACCATCGTCTCCAAGCACACCTTGATGGACTAACTAACAGATAGTGTCCAGGATACGGAAGCCAATCCAAACGGTCCGGATGATCGATCATGTGTTCTAGCGTCACACCCTGGCCATCTACCGAGCCCAAGGACTTTCTGTCCAGCCTATGTGACGGCCTACTACTTAGGTGTTGTATATACCGAGTCATGTTTTTTTAGTTTTTCGTGTCTGCGGCCATTCGCGCTTGAACCAGTGACCTAAGTGGTAAAAGGCAAGGTTATAAGAATCAACGAAAGCTCTTTGATCACGAGGTCGAGTACTTGCGGTTGTAGATGTGAGAATATTGAATAAACATGGCAAGATATTGCCTGAGTAGTAGGTCCCCCAAGTAGGATGTACAGAAAAGTGGTCAGGCACTGTAGAGGGGTCGGGGTAAGCTCAATGGATGAAAGGCGTGGTTATAAGAATTCTTTGTTATAAGAATCAACAAAAAACTCGATCATGTTTTTGAGTACCAATTGCTGTAGATGTGAAATACTAAATAAATATAATACTTGATTATTGGACTTCTGCTATAGTTATTCAATGTTTCATGTTTACAGCCACAAACATTGGAATCTATGATCAAGATTATTGTTGGTTCTTATAAGTAGGTCAGTTGGTGAAAGGCATGATTACAAGAACCAAGAAAATTATTAATTAGGAGTTCAAGTGCCAGAGAATACAGATGTGAAACATTGAATAAATATTACAGAGGGCAATTCTTGACAAATGGGTACCCACATAGATTGAACAAAAAGTTCTCACGCCTTTAGGCTCCATAGAGGGCCAAGTGTAGCACCTATCTAGCTTTTATGTTCTAGATGTAATATTAATTTTCATGTTGTATTTTAGAACTTGCAGTCCCATATTGAACATGTATATGATTTTTCATATTAGCTTACTTTTCTGGGTGTGTTTGTAAAGTAATAAAATTTTTGGATGAAAAATTTTTAGTGTAAAAGTTGTTAAATTAAAAAAAAATGTAATATGAGAAGGATAATGATGAGAAATAAATAGAATAAAGTTAAAATAAATAGGTTAGTTGTGTTGATAATTGTATATAAATAATTAAAAAGTATTGTAGTTGTACATAAAGATATAAAAAAATAATTAAAAATAGAATAATTACGAAAAGTGAAATATTTTAGCTTGGTATTTTAACACATCCTGTATAAATATCAGCAAAGAATGTGATGGATTGCGGCATGCAACCCTGTGCATGGAAGAAAAACCACATATATATATGGTTGTACTAGAATGATTTATGTACTTAAAGGTCATGACTAGGTGCACTTATTTGGTAAGGCCATGACGATGTCCAGTGCCAGGTTCCACGCCAGCCATATGTTTGGGTTGGAAGATCAAGATGGGATGGCCCATCTGATGACCGGATGGTTATTACATTGGCTTGCAATATTGTTTACGTGTACAAGTTTGGTAGCTACAGTATTGTGATTGTGCAAGTATGACTGCAATTAGGTACAGAGAAGAGACACCACAGGTTCCACCTTAGTGTAATAATATGTAGGAGGATGAATGTTCAACTCTAGGTGAATGCATTTGAGTATTTATTCTTAGGTAATGTGTCCGAATTTAACATAAGTGGAGCTTAGTTTCCATACAGATAGGCGGAAGTTTATTTTCATTAAAAAAATGAGCCTAAATGTAATATCAGATGTAACATTGTATAATACCAAACAATCAAAGAAAAAAGTGTAGGGAAGAGACACCTTGATTTCTTTTTTACTCTTAAAAAATCTAAATAATACTTTCCATGAAAATTTTCATTCAAGTGAGAGGTTTATTTATCATATTCATCATTACATATTATTCACTATTACAAATTATTTAGCTAATCTGAAAATTATTCACATTAGAGACTTTGAGTATGAGTCACAAATTCATACTCAGTAATTAGAATAGGTTTCGTTGCTGGCCTGACTTTTCAGTTCATTTTCATAATTTTAACTAAAATAAGCGGTACTATCCACGAAGTATAATAAACTAAATGATTTAATTTATACATTATCATGAGCATAAAATAAAATCTATGCATGTGGGAATGTTTATGGCAACACATGTGACTCATACTAACGGAATCATTTCCCTTTTTTCCATCCGTCATGCATTTTTCCAAAATATGGATGATTTGGTAATTTTCCCATATATATTAGCTGCTCACATTTTGTCACTTTATGAGCCAAAAGCAAAGAAAGGAAAAGAAAAATAAAGCAAAGAAATAAATGATGGAATTCATAGCTCTGTCGCAGCCATCTCCCTCTCTCCAGAATTCATAGAGCAGAGAGCTTGTAGAGCTTTTCCCAAGTCAAGAGACTCAAGACCAGCCAGGTCTGAAATATTGTATCCGAGGAAGGTTCCATCAAACAAGCTGCACCCAAAATTTTGCAATTTTTTAGTTTTTGGAGAGACAAGCACCAAACCCCATGCGTTTTGACCTGAAACTCACCTCTCCCAAACTCCAATGAATGAAAAAACCCAGGAAGACAAACAGCCAAAAAGGCTTAAAATAACCTCTTGTTTCTCATGGGGATTCCGCCCCTCCCTCATCTCCTTTCCATCTTTCCACTGTTAGCCCTTGGAAAAAGACCCAAAAGAGAGCTTTTCCTTCTGGGGTTTTGAGCAAGACACCCACAAGACCAGCAGCAGCACCAACAACAACGACTTCCCACGAACCTCAACAGCAAGACATCTCATGCAAATGAAGATTGCCTTTTGGCTTGTTCTCTTGATGCTGATGCATCATCTGGAAGAGGCCCCATGCCTTGCTGATGGCCTTCCTAGATTCAAGACTCTGAGAGGTGGAGCCCATTTCCATGTAGGCCAAGTTGGCTCCAGACGTGGCTTTGGAAGAGGAGGTGGAGATCCGAACGAGGTCTATGATGTTGACAAGAGAAAAATCCATACAGGTCCCAATCCTCTCCACAATAGATAGATCAAAAGCAGAGATATAGAAGAGCTGATCAGTATATTCCCCTTCAATCTATGGTATCTTTCTTCTTCTTCTTTTTGTTCTTTTCCATTTTGAAGGATTTGATGCTTGAGTTTGCATGTTACAAATGTATATGAAAGTATTTTGATACCCATCAGCTATCAGGTATTCCTTTTCTTACATGGAGCTGTGTACACCCTATTTTTGTTATACTCATACATCTCTTCCACTGCTGTAGTGCTATTATGCTTCATAAGTGGAAAAAAGGTGTATATTTTCGTGAGTAAAAAATATTCTACAGAAGATATATATATATATATATGTTTATGGATGTGGTTGGTCTGTTTGGCTTTGTTTGAAGTTCTATGCCATCTGTAAGTTGCAGATGTTCTTACTTCTTAGTTGAATTGTGATTCCTTTTCATTCCATTTTCTTTCTCCTGCTGTACTGCTGGAAATGAGGGAGATCGTGGAGTCAATAACTGAGAAAAAAAAGACAGCGGCGGTTAGGAGAAAACTATTTACATTTTACACTATTTACACCCACCCGGATTCATACATACACCTTTTTTTTTTAGCTTTTGGAATCCAACAGTACAAACCTTGCACTAAAGGTGAGAGAGAGTGGGTGCATTTATTGGTCAAAGGGTGGGCGGATGGTAGTAATGTATAGGACATGTTTTTGAATTTAAAAAAGGTGACCAGTGACTCTGCTGTTCAGGTATCATACAGAGATAGAATCATAAAGTAAGTATTAAATAGCAGCTATCCATCAAAACATGTTTTGAAAAAGTGGGGGGAATTAAGCTTGAATTGATGCTTATATACTGAGATGATGGATTGCCGTTTTACCGAAAATGCACGCACATGTGGGTGTCAACTTGAGGCCAGAGCAGCAATAGAACACCAATAGTAGTTACAGTCTTGCAGAGGGATGCATTGCTTTGGATCTGGTATTCTGATGGCATACAAACAAAATCTCTTATCTTCTGTTATTTAAGAAAAAAAAACTACCTTCAATTGGTAGTGTCAATGCCTCATTTAAATGCATGTTTCGAAAGTAGAGAAAAGGAAATAAGGGATGTTTACAAAAAATATTATTTATATAAAAGATGTCAATCTAAAATTTTTCATTTTCCATAATTACTATATTTTTTAATCAAGTCTGCTTCTTTGTAACCCCCTCCATTTATGAAATTTTGATATTTAATGAAAAGTTAATTCATTCATTGTATTTAATGTCTTTTGTTTAACTATAAGATCAAGTTTCATCTAAAACCAATATGTGCATAAAGTTACATTTGTTTAAAAATAGGTACATTTATGTGTAAGTTAGAAAAAATGCTTAGATCTATTTACACACACATATATATATATTAAAATCTAGCAATACTTTATACAATCACTTACTGACATATTTATGATATTTTAAATTGTTTAAACGTGGAAAATACTACTTAAAATTGATATTTAATGTTTAATAATTTTATTACATTGATTTTACCTGTTTATGGATGAGGCCCATATACAATGATACTAAACAAATAAAAGAGTTTTCATGCTACCATAAATAATACTAAATACAATGCATTAAGTGAATTTTTCATCAACTATTTAGATATTAAAAATGAATAGGGTTACGTAGAAGAAATATTGCATAGGAGTGCTCTTGTATATTATTTCTTTATATCTTCTAATATATTATTTATTTATATCTTCCGATATAATTATCCTAATTTTCAACTATTTTTACATAACTATTCATATAACTAATTATCTATTTTAACTTTATTATCTTTATTCCCAATTATTACCCATAAAGAATCAAATCATTTTCTTTCAATTTAACAATTTTTATATAGAAATTTTTCATTCAAAAGTTTTACAACTTTCCAGGCACACTCAAAATAAAAAAAATTTCATTTTTTATATAGACTACCCTGTATTTGAAAGAAATTTTAATTATTTACTATTAGACTACCTTGTATTTGAAAGAAATTTTAATTATTTACTATTTTGTTCATTTTGAACGTAACGTCCTTGGCCCATCGTAATTCATAACTGGTGGTAAGAATGTGAACAGAGTTACATGGTTAATCATGCTACGCAGAGTAGCTTCTACGTAATATACCTCAACCATTGCCCAAGACGATACATGGAAATAAGATTAAAAAAATGAAATGTAAAAAGCTGAGAGAAAAGAGAATACTCGATATATTATGAGAAGAAATAATGATCATAAAGTAAAAAAAGACAAAATAACTAGATTTTTATGTAAAAACTATTAAATATATTTTTATGTAAAAACTATTAAATATATTTTTATGTAAAAACTATTAAATATGTTGATTGAAAACCCAAGTAACATAACAAAAGTTGGTTGACTAAGTAGCCAAATCATATTAAAACTGTTTTAAAAAAAATTTGTAGTTTCCACTAGCCTTAATTTCTCTTGGCTTAATATCATAGGGTTGGAATCTTATGGGGCCACATGGGTAGCAACAATATCTTCATTGATTAAATTTGACAAAATTTTAACTTTGTTTGATATTTTAATTTAGTTTTTAAAACCAATAAAATGAGCATATATCATGCCCATTTTATTCATTTTAAATATTAATATAAAATATCAAAGAGGAAAAAAAAATTTTTAAATAATTTTTTTATCCTCGCGGCCGTGCTAGCGATCATCAAAAATGAAAATATAAGTTAACAAGAAAATGTCAATAGTAGCTCTAACAGTGCCCTTTCTAATACCAACTTAAGTTGACATAAAAGCAATGGAAATGCCTTATAATCATTATAAGGTGGTTGTTGAATAAATTCGACTAGTTTTCGAGGCCAAAGGATGCATCATACATCGCACCTAATCTTATCTTAACCTGCTGGTTCAATGTTCAAATGACATAGTTGGTGCAACTAACACTAGCTATCAATTGAAATCTGTTACATAAGTCTCTATTACCCTCACATGATGTAATTTGTATATCAGTTGACAATGTACAAAAGCAGGATAAACTTTATTGAAAAAAAAATATATAAAAATATTACTTCATAGTCTAACCTGGTTGAATTGCAATCAGTACTTGTCCAATTATAGCAAGGCGAAAACGACGAAGTTGAGAGAAATGGGTTCCTTAGCCTTTTTCCATTTCGAATTAAGAATTGAACATTGATTATTGCTTAATTAATAATGAAAATTACCAAAATAAACACAACGATCAGGTTGGCCATTGTAATTATAACAGGAAAATGGAAAATTTTCTACTAATATCATAATACAGGTCACAAACCCTACTTTCTTTTCGAACAAGCAAATCCTACTTTCAAGATGCTAGATGATTTATAATTAAAATGAGCTTTTACTCCTATGAAACTATGTGCAATTTGTACTCCGTTTGGATTTGTTTTTTCTTTTCGATAAGTACCCACTTAGATTTTTATATTATATTTCTATTTTTTAGATCCAAATCGTGCATAGTATTTAAAGGGATATGCCAGTCTACTACTGTAAAATTAGGGTTTACCTTGATGATCACTGAAATTCAATCAGTCACATTGCTTAACATCATTTTCTATCACGTACCCAAAATTATTTCAATTGAAGCCTAGGATGGCCGAACCAACGATCGAAATGTATATGGTCAATGTGTAATTGTGAAAATTATTTAAATCGTTAACGTATGCATAAAAATGTAATAATAATTTGTAAAAAAAAAATTGATCTATGTAGGAATGATGTTTCAGATGGCTACATGTTAAGAATATAACTTGACAAATTAATCAAACAATTTATTATGTTTATTTTATTCTTTTTTAAGTGGGGCCCGCACACATTTAATTTTGATAAAACTTAATTTGCTGATAAATTAAGTAATTCTGAATAGAATAGGTAGAATGAATTTGGATTTTATTAGTAAGGGGGATTTGTTTTAATCATAATGCACCCTTAGATATCCTATGTTTAAAATTTTTTAGGAAGTAGTTTAAAGGATTCAACACCCTTAATTAATGGAATTTGTATTTCCACCCAGAACAATTTTTTCATTTTTCAATATAGTTTTTTAAATTTTTAATACAAATTTTTTTGAATTTTCAATATCACTTTTTTCATTCCCAATTACATCATTATATTCTCATCTCATTTCTACATCCTTTGAATCCTTCCAAAATATGTCCTATGCCAAATGATGAGTGCAGATGTATGAGAGGCATAATTTTGTTAACCCAAATTAAATGACAATTTACTTAACTTACACAAAAACTTACTTAAAAATTTTTTGTTTTTCTTTTGTAAATTTGTTGATCTAAGTATAATTAATGTGTAAACCAAGTTTTATCTTTTTGAAGATGTAGATTTTTTTTAGATTTTTAAACATAGGATTATTTTAGTAATTTTTAACTATTAAAAATGGCTAAAATACTCCTATATTTAAAAATATAAAAATATATATGCACATATCCAGATAAAACTTAGTTTATACTGTAAATATATCTAGATTAACAAAGTTACTAGAAAATAAAGTAATAATTAATAAATAAGTTTATTAACGTGAACTAAGTAAATATTACTTAGCTCAAACTAATAGGATAATATCTTAATATAAAAATGAATTTGATTTATAAATTATAGGTTTATCAAGAATGTTATACATTTGCACAAACTGTGGATAACATATAAATTTAATTAAAATGATTTTTTATATTGTCATGTAGAATATGATGTTGGCACTACAACAAATTTCACTAATATAATTTTTTGACTGTGTATAATATATATTTGGTTGCATTAGATATATTTCATTTAAAAATTGATTATTTAATTACAAATAATAAATTACTTCTAAGTTATTATATTTGATTAAATATAGCTATTTTTTACATTAAATGTAACTAAAATTAACATTTAACGTAACTATTGAAATTAAACTATAAATAGTTGCAAAATTTGCTCTAATTTATGTAAGATTTAGTTGACTTTGATCAAATATAGCTAAATCTTTAACTGCATTTGATCAAACTGTGGGTAATAATCCACATATATATATATATATACATACACGCACTGAAACTTTAAGACATACATATGGTTTAAACCTTTTTGAACTTTTCTTAATTTTTTAATTTTTGTGTGACCCCATGTGTATTTAGTTTATAGGAATAATTCCTCTAATATCCATAACAATTGTACATAATTCCTAATATACTCACAACATTTATATTTTTGTATGTATATTTTATAATTTTAAAACCAATAGTTTTCATTTGCATATATACATGGAGATGAAAATTGTTGATTTTTGAATGATTAAAATATTTATAAAGATTCAAAATAATAACTTTATTATATATAAATATTACATATGAACTCACATAAATAAAAACAAATAACAATAAAAGCTTGAACCATATGGCAAAATGATCATTTCAAACTGATATGAAATTATCATTTTGTTATATGGTTTGACCCTTTATTATTATTTATTTTTTCCAAAAAAATTTTTTACTTTTCAAAATTTTTAATCAACATATTTAATCTGTAAAATATATGTTACCATTTTAGAGATATTTATATACTTATTTTAAAATTTTAATTATTTGAGTATTTTAGTAATGTTTCAACAATTTGAAATGACTAAAATTTTTCTGTATTTAAAATTTTTTAAAAATATGACATACCTTCAAAAATTAGTAAAACTTTGTTCGTATATTAAATATGTTTATATTAACAGTCTTATAAAAAAAATGAAAAAAATATCCTTTTGGGACTAGTCTAAAATGATCGGTCCCTAGCCATGTGTATATTAAAATTTCAATACATACATATGTATGTATTAGATCATTACCCAAAAGAGTAGCCACATATGCTAAATTTTGCTGAAGTGAGGGTTTTATCCATTTAAAAAGTTATCATCTCATTTAAACTATTTTTGTATCTGTCGATAGATGGCGTAGATAAATTCAAAATTAGAAGTTGGTCTAGATTTTGTTCCACCCTATTAGCTGACGTAGAGTTCCACTATTGGTAGAGTCAACAAAAAGTAGTGGTGGTGTGGGATACAAAGTGAATTGGGCAGCCTATTAAGGGTCATGCCTAAGTGCACTCGCATCCCCACCGCATTTAATTCATTTTTTTTTTAAATTTTTTTGAGTTTTAATCAAATGCACTCAAATGTACTTAGCTTCAGTGCACTCGGGTGTATTTAACTTTTTTTATTTTTTAAATTTTTTATATAATTATTAATCTAAATGTATTTAACATATGCATCAAGTTTTACCCTTTTTGAAATTTTTAAAATTTTTTTTGGTTTTTAAAAACAATGGCATTTTTGTAATTTATGAATTATGAAATGCTAATTTACGAAAATGCTACTCATCATCATCATAAGTCATTTCCCACCTAGGTGGGGTCAGCTGCATGAATTCTGTTATGCCATTCCTGGTGATTTAAGACTAAATTCTCCGTAATTTGTAATATTTTTAAATCTTGTTTAATTATTTCTATCCATTTTTTTGGTTCTTCCTCCCATTCTCTACCACATTCTACTTGGATAGACTCTGTTTTCATAACTGATGCTACTTCAAGCCTTTTTTTAACATGATCAAACCATCTTAGGGTGTGTTTGTTATTAAGGAAAAGTTGTCAAGTTAAAATTTTTCACTCTCCACAACTATCTTATTTTTTAATCATTTTTAATTATTTTTCTATACAACTACCCTACTTTTCAATCATTTCTACACAACTATCAACACAACTAACCTATCTATTTCAACTTTATTCTATTTATTCCTCATCATTACTTCTATCATATCATATTGATAACTTCTACTCTCTGTAACTTTTCATCAAAAATTTTACTCATTCTTAAACACACTCTTAATCTATTTTCTCTCATTTTATCACAAATTGGTCTCACTTTTAAGTTTTCTCGAATTATTTCCTTCCTAATTTTATCTTTTCTTGTTTTACCACTCATCCACCTTAACATTCTCATTTCCACTATGCTCGTTTTTTGTATATGTTGTTCTTTAATTGTCCAACATTCTGCCCTGTAAAGCATAGCAGGTCTAATTGCAGTTTTATAAAATTTTTCTTTTAATTTGATTGGAACTCATTGGTCACATAAAATTCCTGACACACTTATCAATTTCTTCCAACCTGCTTGAATTTTATGTATTATATCTTTATCAATTTTTCCGTTCTCTTGAACTATTGATCCTAAGTAACAAAAGTGATTAGTTCTTATTATTACTTGGAGTGAGTTTGGATGAAGGTAAAATTTTTTGATGAAAATTTTCAGAGTAAAAGTTGTCAAGTTGATAGAAAATAGTGTGATGTGATAAGAATAATAATAAGGTATAAAAAGAATAAAGTTAAAATAGATAGGGTAGTTGTATGGGTATTTGTGTAAAAATGATTGAAAAGTAGAGTTGTTTATATAGAAAAATGTGAAAAAATAATTAAAAATAAGGTAATTATGGGAAGTGAAAAGTTTTTGATTGAAAATTTTTAGTGACATATTTTGTGTGTAACCAAACACACCCTTGATCTAAAATCTTAATTGATTTTTCATCTAGGTTCTCACTACTATTAAAATTGTATTTCATATATTCAGTTTTAGTGCAACTAATTCTAAAATCATTAGATTTTAAAGTAGCTACCCAACTATTACGAAAATGTTACTAATTTTAAAAAATTCAAAAAAATATAAAAATATTCAAAAATGGTAAAACTGGATGCACATGTTAAATATTTTTAGATTAAAAGTTGTATAAAATTTTTTTAAAAAAAATAAAATATAAGTTTTTGAACCCAGGTGCACTGAGGCTAAGTGCACCTCAGTGTGCTGTATCGAAATCCATTTTTTCTTATAAAACTATTAGTTTAAGTGTGTTTAATATGCATATTAAATTTTACCATTTTCAGATTTTTTTTGGAATTTTAAAATCAATGACATTTTTAGTAATGCCACTGAGTTTAAAAATTCCAAAAAATATCTAAAAATATCTAAAGTTGGTAAAAATTGATACATATGTTAAACACATTTGATTAATAATTGTATAAAAAAATTTCAAAAAAAATAAAAAATAAATATTTGCACCTAAGTGCACTGAGCCTCAGTGCACTGAGCCTCAGTGCACTGTATTAAATCAAGCTCCATCTATAAAAGGCATTACTTTTTTAGTAGAGTAAATGCTTGATCTATTTCCATCCCCTGTATGATGGACAATGGATGTCGGCTGAAGCTAGAAGATCAGGGGGCCAGATTGAAATTTGGCAGATAATCCATCTGAGGTCTTCAATCATGTCCACAAAAATATATAGCACACGCAGTTTTGCAATACAATAACTTTTTTTTTGGGGATGAAATTGCAATACAATGACTGAGGATTGGGATATTAGCAAAACATATATTTTGTAACTTTGCATAATTGTGAGAAATCCCTTCGCATGTTAAAATGTTGCAAAGTAGACCTTGGCAACGAAGGGAGCCGAATTAAGGGATGGTTTGGCGGTTTAAAAAGATGGAAAACTTAGCCAGCCCATTTTATTTATACCGGTATCTGAAAAAATTATTTTTAAAAATTTTGATACGTGTAGACTTCACTTAGATTTTACTTCTATGCAATTCAATTTTTAAAATCAACAAAATGGCATGGATACATACGCCCAGTACATGTATCCATTTTTATTTTATTGATTTTTAAAAATAAAATAATATGAAATAAATTTAAGAAATGATCAGATTTTACAAAAGACAAGATGCAAATAGAGCAGCATCCAACAAGATACCAATAGAGTGCACCCTGGTGCACCTAGCCTCGGTGCACCTGGGTGCTTTAACACGTTTATTTTATTTTTTTGAAAATTTTTCATACAACTATTAATTTAAGTGTATTTAACATATGTTTCAATTTTTACCATTTTTGGAGTATTTTTAGATATTTATTTTTATTTTTAAAAATTAGTGGCATTTTAGTAATTTGAAACTACCTAAAATGCCACCGGTTTTCAAAAATAAAAATAAATATCTAAAATACTCTAAAAATGGTAAAAATTGATATGAATGTTACATATACTTAGATTAATAATTGTATAAAAAAATTTAAAATTTTAAAAAAGAGGTTAAATGCACCGAGTGCACTGTAACGGGATCTGCATCCAGCACTGCATGGGGTTGGTAATTACGTATGACGGTGTGCCTGCGGGCAGGCATGGGTTTGACTTCATTCCCCAGTGCTGGGACATACAAATTTGCCTCAAGGGCCAGAGGTATTATTAGATTTTAGCATATTGCGAAGATGAAGTATATACTGATTTGTAATCTAAGATGGCGATTGTTAAGCTTTTGTTTTTTTAAAGGTGTGTTTGGTATTGAATAAAATTTTTAATAAAAAGTTTTGAAAAGTAAAAATTATTGAATAATATGATATGATATGGGTAATAATAAGTAGTAAAAAGGATAAAGTTAAAATAAATAAGTTAGTTGTGTAGGTAGCTATGTAGAAATGATTGAAAAGTATAGTAGTTGTATAAGAAAATGTGAAAAAATGATTAAAAAATATAATAGTTGTGGAGAGTAACAAATTTTAATTTGGCATTTTCTATCAATTGCCAAATGTTACGAGTCTAAAAGGAAATTATAAAATGTTATAGGCATATTAGGAATTATATGCAATTGTTATGGGTATAAGAGAAATTATCTCTTGATTTTTCTTATAAAATTACGAAAATATCATTATGGTTAAAAATAAAAAAATACTTAAAAGAATTCAAAAATGATAAAACTTGATTTTTAAGTTAAATACATATAATTCTACGTATTTATAAAAAATTTAAAAAATAGGCAGCACTCGATCATCCCTCGAAACAAACACGCCCCTGTTCTGCAAATAACCTATAAGTTTTTTAGTAGTCACGTGAGAACAGGTACACAAGAGGTAGATCAAAAAATCCAATCCATTGATTAGGGACCATCCATAAGATCCGTAGGACTTCGGTGGTTTTAATCAACTAATTGAGCAAATATTTCTACCACGATACTGAGGCAATGTTTGGTAATTGAGGTGGGTGGTTTTTTTTATATTTTTCTTTTCTTTTATACGTATTGTTCCATTAATAATTTAACATTTTAAATATCTTACCATCTTACTTTTTGCAACTTTATTCCTCTCATTCCAGCACTTTTCTTATACTTATCTTATTTTTTCCAATTTTACTCCTGCTACATTATATAATTTAAATAATTTTTAAAATATTTTCTTCTTCAGATTTCGACACTTTCTCATCATATTTCACATTATCAAAAGTAGCCTCAAATTATCCCAACCGTCCTTTCTATGCCATCATCAGTGTTCTTTACGTTTGTCTGATCTGCGTAGCATGGTGGGCCACAAGAATTTCGGACGCATCCGTTTGCAGCCGTAAGGAGTATCATTACACCTTAATAGTGCAGTTTGACTTTTGAAAACAGATGATAAGACGGGAAAAAACTTCCACCGGGAGAGGCGCCAGCTTTAAAAGTGGGGCTCACGCCTTACATTTCAAAATCCAGACCGTTCATTCTCTCAAATTCTCGACTCGACGTTTTGGGGGTCAGGATCACATTAAAGTAATGTCCAATCACACAGCTCTCGATATTACTTTTATCAGATAACCACATCCAATGTGAATTAGAGGCCAGCGGTTGAACTTTAGGAAATTGGGGGCCATCAGAATCAGTTAGTAGAGCTAATGAACGGTCCAGATCAATGATAAATGATAAAAATGGTGGGAAAAAAGTACGGAGGATGGCTTGGGGATTGATGAAAGTCAAAACCCTAAACACCCACATAAAAGGAGAAGGAGGTGCAGGCCGGCGTCCACACACATTATCAAAAGAAGGAAAAGCCGGTGAGGGAGGCAGGCAGGCAGATCTGCAGACTGCACAGAAGGCAAGCCATATGTGTAGACTGTAGAGGCACTGGCCACTGTGTATGGGCCATATGGCCCATGACCCGAGAACCGACATGGCCTGAAAAATGCAATAAAAGCTTGGCATCTTTTCAAGGACGTGGGCATTGAATGGAAAGAGTTAATAATGGATTCTTTTCTCTGCTCCGACCACCAACTAACGTGCCCTTTTCTCCGCTTGGCTGCTTGAGCACAGGGCTTTTCTCCTCTCCCACCTTGCTTGAGCGTGTGGCAGCGAATTTGCGTTTTAATTCTCTGGCTTTGTATATTTATATTTTTAATTTCGAAATTTACATATTAATATTTTAAACCTTGTAAAATTTAATACATAAAACTGGGTACCTACCTAAAACTGTATCCAGTTTACCTCAGCATCCCCTCGATTCATGTCACATAAAACAATATACACCTGTAGCAACCTGATGCACATGACTGTTGACGAATGCAGTGGCAATTACTGCGAAAAAGTATAATATTTGTCGTCTTTTAAAGACCCCGAACTTTCGTATTTGAGGGTGTGTGCAGCAAGTGATAAAATTTTGGCCAAAAAATTTTGTATGTAAAAGTTTTTAAAATGAAATTAAAAATTATAATACAATAGAGACAATAATGAAAAGTAAAAAGAATAAAATTAAAATAACTAAATTAATTATATAGATAATTATGTACAAATAATTGAAAAGTAGAATAATTATATAAAAAGATATGAAGAAATAATTAAAAAATAAAATAATTGTTAAGAGCGAAAAGTTATGAAATGAAAAGTTTTGATTGTAGGCTTGTAGCCGAGCATGTCGGAATTAACTGGAGGAGCCAGATTCAAACAAAATTTTTTTTGGTTATGTCACTTTTTAATTAGTTACCAAGCATTTTTTCTCTTCCTCACGTAATTTTATTTTTCTTCATTATTTATATTTTTAATCCTCACCTTATCTTTTCCAACTAAAAGTTTATACACACTCTCAATTTTTACCATAAGTTTTTTGTTTGAAAAATTATAGCTACAATATTTCTCGAATGTGTCTCATCAAAAGCGGAATGTAACATAATGAAATGAAATTTCGTGAATTTTATTAGTTCACTACTGCTTTTCCGCTATAAACAACTTCTAGAGTCGTTATTTCTGAGTCATGACTGACATCATTTTCTTTTTCATCCCATTCCATTTTGTTCCATGTTGCTAATCAGACCAAACATCATTCCTTGATCTTGCCCTTGTTTTGGCGCATATGGACTCCAGATAAACCAGCCAGAATAAGACAAAGACAATACTCCACGCACCATTCGTACAATCACAGCCAAGAGCCAGGTATCAAGCATCCCTCAAGCTACGAGAAAATCTCTTCCAATAGATGCCATGCAAAGTTGTACAATCATTTTATTCGTATTTTTATATCCTTAGATAGCAGGAAGGAGAGCCAAGTCATTCATTTATGTGTTTATTACAAAAAGTGTCTCCCCCCCCCCCCCCCCCTTCAAGATTATGAGTACTGACCAGGCATTATGATCATATCTTGGATGCATCTGCTGCAACCTTGCCCAAAGCTATGGCTGTCTTAGAACCTGATGGCCGGCCCAGATGGTCGCAGATGAACTCTCCGGCTGACATGAGCTTCCCAAGGTTTACGTTGGTGTTTATGCCAATTCCATGCAGCATGTATACCACATCCTCAGTAGCAACATTGCCAGAGGCACCCTTGGCATATGGGCATCCACCAAGGCCACCTACCGACGAATCCACCGTGCTGATTCCCATCTGTTGAAGAAAAGACAAAAAATGAGTGATTATCAAAAAAAGAAAAAAAAAAAAAGAAAAAGGGACAAACAATGAGCTGAAGATATATCATGCATGAGGAAAGCAAGGGAGTGGCAGTTTTCCATTTCAAAGGATGGGTAACTGAAGGGAAAAGGAATTTCTGAAATGGTTGAGCATCGAGTAGCATGTATTAACAGTTTTTCTGCCAATCGAAAAAATGCAAAGTGGGTAGCTTACTTGAAGGGAGACAAGTATATTGGGCAGTGATTGCCCGTATGTGTCATGGAAATGTACAGCGAGCTTCTCAACAGGTACAACAGCCATCACAGCTCCAAGCATTGGGATGACAGTGCCTATGAACCATAGAAAAAAATGTTAGAAAAGATGAGCTTAGTGTGGAAAAGCAAACATATCAATATTACAAGCTAGTAAAAGAGCTGTTACCAGCTTATGACAGTGTGTGAAGAGGCTCAATGCAATTTAATCTATGATTCAGTGTTCAAATGGTCAGTTGTTGTTACCGAATATTCTTGTATGACGATCCAAATTAACCCTAAACCATAATGGAATAGCCAAAAAACTCACTCCACACTTTGAATATTAACCCCAAAGATGATTTTTTCTGGACTGCAAAACAGTTTGTAGGCCTCACACGTATTTCTGCCATTCCAGTTTTACATCCTATTGATCTCATAGCTTCAGGAGGCAGCATGGAAAATGATGAGCAGATAAAGCCAATACTCACATTATAATCATGAGTACAGTAAAACTACCATACGCAGACCTCAATTTACAAGGTAAAATGATACAGTTAACCAAAGAAAAAGATTTGGCAGGATGCTTTCCTGCTAAAAGGGCAATTTCTTCATGCAATGGTCCTTGAAGAAACCAAATATGGATACCCCTCCCCAAACCCCACAAGTTACCAAAGGTTGACGACTTGAGTCACAGGAAACAGCCTCTTTGTAAAATCAAAGGTAAGGTGGCACACATAAATGCCCTACCCCAGACCCTCTTGAAGAAGCAAACATTTGTCCTGGAGGAAAATCCTTTTGGAGGCCTTACCAGGAGTTCCAACGCCAATAGTATCAGCAAGAGAAATCTCAAAACAACCCATGTCATAAAGCTCTTTAGCCACATATGCCACTTTTGATGGAGGAATTGCTCCTTCAACAGGACATCCGACAACACAGGACACATACCTGCATAAATAATCAGCACCACAGCAAGTCAAAGCATGCATCATGAACTCTTTACTGCCAATTTTAGAGCATGCATTTACTTTGCTACTTTGCTCAAAGATCATTAGAAAAGTAAAAGATTAATATACTAAGGGTCTGTTTTGGTATGAGGTGA
>JAXCLR010000063.1:36037345-36066676 GCA_035584095.1 Annona squamosa | reverse complement strand
CAAATGTTAAATAAACCTACATTAACCATTGTATACAAAATTTACAAAAAAAAATAAAAAAAAAATAGGTGCAGTGCACCCGGGTGCATTGAGGCTGAGTGCACCCGGGTGCACTGAATTGCGCTCCCAAAACTTGAGACCAAAACATGAAATGTTTTCAAAAGGTCAACTGTTTTCCAGCAAAATATCTATTATTTTTTTACAACTAGCGAAATAGAAAAAATAGTTTGTGCGAATTGTTACACTATCCTTTGTCACACTCAAATTACCATTTTAAGAATGGATTTGTGACTATAAAAGAATGTTTAAGGCCAAAGCAAAAACACCATTTTTGGAGAACAACTTGTGAATAACAGCTTGAAGATAAAAGAAGAGAAGTTGCTACTCAAGTCTTTAGTAATTTTTTTTTGAAAATCTTGTTCATATCATACTGCTTATGTAAATGTGTTAAATAATTTTGTATATCTTTTCTTTTTAAAATTTTTTTTTTATATTATCTTGGTGTTCAGCTATCAAACAAAAAGGAAGTAATTTAAGAACTTTACTAGCCACCTAAAGGTAGGTTCTAAATCTATAAGATAGTTGCTTAAAAAATACCACTATAGCTGGAGTTGAGAAATTAACTAGTGGAACTCAACCCTTGCATGCTTTGAGAGTAACCACTATAATTGCATTATCATTGTGATTTTGAATTATATTATAGCTGAACTTATGATTGATCCATGTTTAATTATCTAAGTTCTCTTTGTAAGCCATTACACGGGACCAACACGTATCTCCGTTTTCAAAATGATTTTTTTAATTCCCTAATCAGCATTTTGAATTTCTAATATAATTATATATATATATATATATATATATATTTAATACAACTTTTCCCACTCCCACAATTGTGAGGGATTTGTTTAAATGTTAAAAATATAGCTTATTTCTACATGGTTGCTCCTCGAAAAATATTATGACCCATGATGGCAATTGTCTTGTTCACCTAAGATTCTCAATATATAACATTACACTCTTATCTTATTTCTTCATCTCATCCAAGCTTCATGAATTCTTATGAACGAGAGTCTGACAAAGCAAAGCAAAACTAAAAAGACAATTTTGAAAAGAGTAAAATTAAGAAAAGCTTAGGTTCAAACGGTAGTGCGTTAGAGTATGATGCGGTGCAGACAGCAGTGCCAACTGTCGGACTGAGAAAGTGTTAACACTGTTGTAATCAGCATTCAAAATTAAGCAACATCATTAACAACTTAATCAAAATTCAAGTCATGAACGCTCATGGAAGTTGGCCAATTTGATGGGCAGACACTTCGAGCTATCCCCATTTCCTCAGCATTCATTTGGGCCACCTTGGTGGATAAGATTTTGCTAATTGTTAAAAAAAGAAAAGAAAAACACACATGTGCATTTAATTACTCAGTTAATGAGTCGGTTAGTTGCCCTTTGGCTAATTATGCCATTTTGGCTTGATATGCACGCAAAGGAATAAGGATGCATGAAAGCTAAGGCTCGTTGTCTGCTATAATTTGCTATTGAAAAGCATTGAGTGGGTGGGAAGATGGGGGCATTGCATGGCATGAGTGGTCTCCTGCGTCCATGCATGCAATGTGGCCCCCCGCCCAACTACCGTTGCTGCCAATCCATATCCGTTGGCATTGTATGTTTGGTTATTTAGATATTTGCAAAGTACACCCTCAAGTTACTACACGATGCAAATGCAACCCGGCAAGACAGTCAGCAGCATCCAATGCAAACATTCGCGTCTCCCAATTTTATTTTATTTTAAAAGATTTTTTTTACTAATATGCAAGTCTAAACATATATTTTCTACATATAAAATTTCACAATTTTTTGAATTGTTGTACATTTGAGAAGTGATAAACTTTTTGAAAAAATCTTTATTACAGAAATTTCTGAAATTGAAGAATATGATGTGAAAAATAGGGTAATTATATGAAAATTTATGAAAAATTGATTGAAAAATATGACAGTTGTATAGGAAAAAGTAATAAAATAATTAAAAATTAGGATAATTATGAAAAAGTAATGTTTTAAATTAAAAATTTTGATGTAAACAAATACACCATTAACATTTAAAAATATTAAAAATTTTCTGGAGAGGGCATAGCCCCACAGGTAACTCTCTCAACTATATGCTAACGACATCTAAGTTTCAAGAGCATGGAGCTTTGTCTCCCTTCATCTCTCAAAGAGCTTTTGTCCCCCTCTTTCTTCCTTACCACTAGTAACGTTATTTTAAAAAAATTTACATTTATTTGATTTGACTTGTAAGTAAAAAACATTAAAAAATTATAAAGTTTTATATGTAAAAAGTACATGCTTGACCCCAAATACCAACAGCAAAAAATCCAAAAGCATAAAAAACAGGTCATGCAAGGGCTTGCATTGAAGTTGAATGCCAATGTTTATTGCATTAGATTGCTCACCCGAAACATTGACATTTCTTTGCCAAAACGTATTGGGGTTTTTTAACATACCTATGTAGAGAGTCTAACAAGGTTTTTCTCATCTTGATTTACTCTTAATACATCCAAAATTTTTATTATACTTGGTATTTTTAACAATTATTTTTATTGGTCATTTTAGATGGTGATCTATTATCTTCGTATATTTGACAATTAGTGCCACGCATATTTATTTTGCAATCCTCTCCATAAGCTTGGTAAAGTGATAGCTAGTGTGGAAAATAATACTAAAGCAAGCAAGTTTAAGGTGATTGGTTGGATGAGAGGATTAACAAAATTAAAATGGCATGTTTTTAAAATAAAAAAGTAAATGTCTTATGGTATTTAGGGCGTGTTACAAACCATATAAGATTTTTAAATGGAATATGTATCTATAATAAGAATGTAATGATATGCATTGGGAATGAGTAAAATTGTATTGGGAATGGGTGAAGTTGTATTAAAAGTTGAAAAAATTGTCTTAAAATTTGGAAAATTGTCTTAGGAATCATGATACAGATTCAATTCAAAAATATTATATGACTTAGAACATACCCTTATATGTCGAATAAGTTAGCTAGTAACATATAAATAAGCTCAAGGCAGAGGAACATACATGAAAATATTTAAGGATTGAATATAAAAACAAAATTATTAAGTTGACGTAGAATATAAAAATATCAAAATTAACTACAAGATGTAGAAAAGAGCCCTTTTCTTTTCTCTTTTTCTTATTACCAAATGCAAGCTCCTTATCTCTAGAGTTAAAAGTATGCTTTCCATAATCTTGATCTATTGTGTTAATGATTAAATTGAAATCTAATTTGAAAAGTTGTCTTAGAAATGATAATGCAGATTCAATTCAAAAATCTTATATGACTTAGAATATACGCTTATATGTCGAATAAGTTAGCCAATAACATATAAATAAGATCAAGGCAGAGGAACATAAATCAAAATATTTAAGAATCGAATATAAAATCAAAATTATTAAGTTAGTGGAGAATATGAAAATGTCAAAATTAACTACAAGATGTAGAAATGAGCCCTTTTCTTTTCTATTTTTCTTATTACCAAATGCAAGCTTCTTATGCCCTTATATGTCAAATAAGTTAGCCAGTAATATATAAATAAGATCAAGGCAGAGGAACATAAATGAAAATATTTAAGGATTGAATATAAAATCAAAATTATTAAATTGGTAGAGAATATGAAAATGTCAAAATTAACTACAAGATGTAGAAAATAACCCTTTTCTTTTATGTTTTTCTTATTACCAAATGCAATTCTTATTACCAAATGCAAGCTCCTTATCTCCAAACTGAAAAGTATACCTTCCATAATCTCGATCCATCACGTTAATGATTAAATTGAAATCTAATCCAACCATTTCATTAACCATAATCTATTTTGCTAACATCTAATTTTATCCAAATTAAAAAATCACATATGCTATTACCATGCAAGATCTGTCATAAAACGTATTAAAATAAAATCAAGTTTCACTTCAGGCGTGTTATAACGTCACTTTTCTTCAGGCAATTTTGCTACCCTATCTGCTACTTAGGGTAATTTTGTAGTTGCCCCCAGCATACAAAAAGTGAAACCTGAACTAGAATAGGAAACAACACTTTTTCTAGGCACACGAACACTTGAAACAGAATTTTTGGTTGAACGGAGAGAATTTCAAAATAATATGGCAATTTTGTAAATCAAAAACTTAGACACACAATGTCTAAATTAAGACAAAAGCAACAGTTGTCTTTAATAAGACAATAGGATGCCTAAAGGGAAGAGAGAATGAATGGATTTTTTGAGATTCTGAAATCTCCCGAATGTCATCTCTATTTATAGCTTTTATAAGGAGCCATTTGATTGAATAGGCATACCCTTTTGCAATTAGACATATCTTTTGAAATCTGCCACATCATCATCCTTCAATTGGTTGCCTCTCTTCAATTCATGACCAAATCCATGTCATTTGAATGAGTTAAACATCCCAAATCGTTGCATCCATTCATTAATTATTGATTTATAAAATTGCTAAAAAAATACACATGACAACGATCGAACCCAAGAGCTATTATATGATTGCCCATGTCTCTGACCACTTTAGATATATTAGTTTTGTTGTTTATCTATGAAATTATATTATATTTATTATAAATTTGAAAATCCCAACATTCTCCCACCATTTTTAAAATTTAAGTCAACTCCATTCAACCAAGGAAATTTTATACATAAATAAAGGTGTCGGTTAGACTTAAACCTTTACTTAGTGAAAATATATCAAGATTTACCGAGGTGTATAGTAGCCAGAGCTTTGAACTATCGACCCCATTTGATAAATCGGACATATCTCATACACAAAATTTCAAAATATATATTAAGTGTTCTAAAAGGTGACACGTTATGGCCATGTGTCAATATCCTAGTTTCATGAGACTTCAGAGTGAATCCACACACTCTGCAAATAGAAGCGGCCTCACTTTCAACACTCATATAAGTGGATCTATTTAGAGTACCCTATAACTAAATACTCCAACTTAGTAGTTTTATATCCATTTAGAGTATAAAACATTCAACCTCATAAATATGTTACAGGATCCAAGCACTGTCTGAGGGATGTTATTATAAATATAACTAGTGCGCACAAGTTACAAAAATAACTTACTTTGCTAATCAAACTCTCAAACTTGGGCTACAAGAATAGAGTTGAGTTTCAGTTATTGCAACTTCTAGATGTGGATTTTAGTCTCATCCCTCTCAATATTTTCCAGACCACTTCCCTAGTAAGGCTTTTTGTAAGTGGGTCTGCCAAGTTTTCACTTGATCTTACAAAATCAATATTAACCACTTCATCTTGGAGCAACTGCCTTACATAATTGTGTCTCAACGTAATATGTCGTGACTTACCATTATAAGTCTTATTGTATGCTCTAGACAAGGTTGTTTCGCTATCACGATGTAAATAAATGGGAGGTATTGGCTCAGGCCAAATAGGAATTTTAAGTAATAAATTTTTAAGTCATTCTGTCTCTTTCCCTGCTGCAACTAAAGCAAGGAACTCGGATTCCATGGTCGAATATGTAATGCAAGTTTGCTTTTTAGAAGCCCACGAAATAGCAGCTCCTCCAATGGTAAAACTCTAGCCACTAGTAGATATAGATTCTGTAGTATCAGAAATTCAACTTGCATCACTATACCCTTCTAGAATAGTGGGTTCACCATTAAATTACAATCCATTTACTAAAATCATCTATAAATATTATGAAATATTTCTTTCTACCTCTTGTTAATGTATTCTCCATATCACAAATATTTGAATGAATTAAACCTAATAATTCATAATTTCTTTCAACTTTTTGAAATGATTTTTTAGTAATTTTAGTTTGAACACATATTTTACATTTATCTGAAAATGCATTAGGTGATCTGGGAATTAAATCTAACTTCATCATAGTGTCCATACTACGAAAATTAACATGACCTAATCTACCATGTCATATAAAAAAAGAGTCAACCATATAAGCAGAAGATGATGATCCATTATTGACATTTAGGCAAAACATGTCATTTACAATATAACCCTTGCCCACAAATACACCTCCCTTGGTTACAATAATTTGATCTGATTCAAATACCAATTTGAAATCATACTTAATTAGAAGACTAGCTGAGACCAGATTCTTGTGTATTTTTGGTACATGAAGTACATTTGTGAGAGTAAGTGATTTTTCCGAAGTCAGTTTTAGGATCACGGTTCCTGACCCTTCCACCTTAGCTGTAGAAGAATTACCCATGAATAGTTTATTTTCATTTTGATTAGTTTCATAGGTTTTAAATAGACTTCTGTCTTTGCAAACATGTCTAGTGGCTCCAAAGTCAAGCCACCAGCTTTAGTCATCACTTACTGTATAAATTTCAGAAATCATGGCAACAAAAGGTTCCTCAATTAAATGAGCCTCTGGACCTTTTCTCTGATGTGATCCATACTGAGTGTTATTTTTTCTTTTGAGAAATCTACACTCATTTTTCAAATGACTCATTGTCTTGCAATAAAAGCAAGGTCCCTTCTTCTTCTTAGTAATGATCTTTTCGGTATTTAATTTAGATCTCTTATATTGTTGATTATTGACATTTGTCATTTGGGTTGGAACTTCAACCACATTAGCCTTAACAAGAATTTGCTCTTATTTCTTTTCATTTTTTCTTGATTTTTTTTCAATGCGTAAATTGAGAGCAAGATCATCTAAACTCATGGATCTTTTCATTTGTTTTAGACTTTTGCGGGGGTTGTTCCAACTAGGTGGTAATTTTTCAATAATTGCACCAACAAGAATATATTCATCCATCTTACTGCCCTGTGACCCAAGTTGATTGACGATATATTCAATCTCATTAACTTGATTAATGATTGATTTATCGTCAATCATAGTATAATTGAGAAAATTGCTTACTAGAAACCGTTTACGCTTACATCATCAGTACTGTATTTGTGTATAAGCGAATCCCAAATTTCTTTGGCCGTATTTGCATCCTGGTACACTTCGAATAGTGAGTCAAATAGAGCTTTAATGATGTGCCCTTTGCAAATATAGTTGTCCATGTCCCACTTTACTCGTCGACGTTGATCTTGCAGTATTTCATCTTCTTTTTTCTCAGCTCTTAGCATGGTAAGGACATACACAACTCCAATACGGGTTAAGAAAAGATGAAGTTGTTGTTTCCATATATTGAAGTTGGTACCAATGCAACAATCCAATCTGAAGACATCGGGCTTTGTAGGTAGAATGGATGACTGGGAGACCATTTATAAATAATAGAAAAGGAACAAGACTAGGTGAAAATTGCCTTAAGAATGTTGGAGCAAAAGATAGAAAGAGAGAAAATTAAGGAAAGTGGGAAAGTGAAAATAGAACCAAGTTTCACTTCAGGTGTGTTACAATGTCACTTTTCTTAAGGCAATTTTGCTACCCTATTTGCTGCGTAGGGTAATTTTGCAGTTGCCCCCAGCATACAAAAAGTGAAACCTGAACTAGAATAGGAAGCAACATCTTTTCTAGGCACATGAACACTTGAAACATGATTTTTGGTTGAATGAAGAGAATTTCAAAATAATATGACAATTTTGTAAATCAAAAACTTAGACACGGAATGTCTAAATTAAGACAAAAGCAACAGTTGTCTTTAATAAGACAATAGGATGTGAAGTGAAGAGAGAATGAATGGATTTTTTGAGAATCTGAAACCTCTCAAATGTCATCTCTATTTATAGCTTGAATAAGGAGCCGTTTGATTGCAATAATCGAACCCAAGAGCAGAGTTGTCATATGATTGCCCATGTGTCTCTAACCACTTTAGATATATTAATTTTGTTGTTTATCTATGAAATTATATTATATTTATTATAAATTTGAAAATCCCAATAATTAAAAATTCACATATGTGATTACCATGCAAGATCTGTCAATAAAACATATTAAAATTGTTTGTCTATTGTATAAATTTAAAATTTTCTATTAGAAATTTTTCCTTCTAAGATATTCTCCTTAAAATATGAATGATTCCATAAATTATCATAATAGTCGAATCCCGATTTATCTCATTAATTTCTCACATTTTATACATAAGGTATATTTTTTAAAAGTTACAAATTGCATGAGACTCTGATTCATTCATATTATGTTAAATAAAGGCTGACGCTAATCACATGCTACTACTTGCATATCGGGCTGATTTACGGGCAGCAAACATTTATTTTTTTAATAAAAGTATGAATCCTACCTTGATCGCACCCCCATAAATTTGATAATTTTTATATTTTACTTAAAAAATAAAAATAGGATTGCATTTTTAAGTGCACTAACGCCTTTTTTTGTTTTTGAAAATAAAAATATTAAATATAAAATTTGCCAGATTTCACAAAAGGGTGATTCGGGGCTCATTTCTTTTATAAAAAATATAAAAAATAAAAATATTTTCTTGCCGACATATAAGTTCGGTGTGAATTGGTGAGTGATCATGATAGACACATCTAAATAAGGAAAAATGACCTGTTAGTCCGAGCTAATAGCTAATTTCAAAAAACCTATTTATAGTACTTTTTTTAAACTTTTTTCTTTAGGTACTTATTTATTAAAATGTATTTAACATGTAAATTAAGTTTTTCCATTTTTAATATATGTATATATTTTTTTGAAATTTTTAAATATAAATATACATAAATGTTTCAAAATCCGAAAAAAATACATACACATATCAAAAAGGTAAATTTTGGTTTTTATATTAATAAGCTACGAAGAAAAAAAAGTTCTATGCATGAGTTTTTTGAGGTAGGTACAGTAAAAATTTTGCTTTGCTACCGCTAACAAAATCATTTCTCCTAAACAAAACAAGGAATTTAATTAGATTGCATTATAATTTAATGGTCAAATAGAACTCAAGACAAAAGGTTCCACCAATATATAACATTTGTAGGAAACCTGTTTGATAAGAGTATAACAGTAAACATGAGGCCAGCGAAAAAGGAATAATAATAATAATCATAATAAATAATATTATTAAAATTTAATATAATTAATTAAGATGAATGATCCTATTAGTTTAGCTAAGCAAATATCCTACTTAGCTCACCTTAAAAAATTTATTTATGATAATTTTCTTTCTTTTTTCTCGTATACTTGTTTATCTAAGGGGTTGTTTGTTAACAAGCAAAACTTACCTTTTTGCGTATTACTTATTACGCGAGGGTTTTTACGTAAAAACCCGTCAACTCAATCAGTCATCCCGCGACCCAAAGACAGCGTTTGCAGCGTAGCAGCTGGTGATTCGGCGACCGAAGGGCGTTATTTGACCGCCCGTACGACTGACGAATGCAGTTAATGCATTATCCGTATTAATCTAAAATTGATAGTTGATGTTTTTTATGTAATAAAACCCGTCAAAAACTTTTAACTCATGCCAAACAACCTCTAAGTATATTTAACATATAAATCATGTTTTACTATTTTTTGACATGTGTATATATATATTTTTAAAGATTTTTAAACATCTATGTGTATCTAAATATATATATATATTTACATGTCTAAAAATAATAAAATTTGATTTAAATGTTAAATCTACTTAGATAAATAAGTGCAGGGAGAAAAAAAAAATGTGATAAATGAATATTTTAAGGCGGAACATTTGTAGTTTGCTTATCCAGTAGTCCTGCAGATCACCTTAATCCAATCCGCCGTTAAAAATATACGAAGTCCGTTCCCCTCTGCCAGTGCCACCTCTGCCGAGTCCCATGGCGATCTACAGAAATCCGAAGAGTCGAGGAAAGCCCAGATCTCCGATTCTCTTCCTCGCATTCTCACTAGTACTCGTCGGACTCTTCTGCTTCTTCTCCTCCTCGTCGTCGATCGTCGGATTCACCATCTCCAACGCGGACACCCTGAAGAACCTGGTCAAGGAAAGGAAGCCGAGGCGGCCAATTCCAGACAAGTTCTTGTACTGGGGGGATCGTATCGATTGCCCAGGGAAGCACTGCGACTCTTGCGAGGGATTGGGTCATCAGGAATCGAGCCTGAGGTGTGCTCTCGAAGAAGCTATGTTCCTGCAAAGGTGCATTTCTCTAATTTTTAACAGTTCCGTTCCTGTTGGATGTTTTGGACTTTCGTCCGACTCCGGGTATCCGAATTCGGCTTGAAAATTTTCCAATTTTCTGTTTTACGTTTTCTTGGGTTGTAATGGTTGACTGCCTGGGGTTTGGAATTCGTCATTGTGAGTTTCGAATCTTTGAATCTGGACGGTTCGTGAGCCTACAGTAATAGTGGGAAGAGCTGCCAACTTCAGTACTTTGACTCAGGACCTTTTCTTCGCCTGAAAAGGAGCTATTTTTTCCGTGATTCTATGCTGCCATATTTTTTGTACTTATCCTTTGTTCTCATTTTTTTCAACTAGGGAGACTTTTGCTTGAGAGTTGGCAGCAGGTAGTCACCTACATTAATCTTATCTTACAAGAGGATAAGTTCTAAATGCTTTAGCTGTTAGCTTTTTGGTTTTATTCTTAGTGAATGGTTAAAATTTTGTCTATAGGCATAGCTAGGTGTTTGAGTGAGAAAGACTAGAACTTGGACCTTTAGCGATACAATTCTCATTTTATTTTCTCTTTCAGGGCCTTTGTGATGCCTTCCAGAATGTGCATCAACCCAATACACAATAAGAAGGGGATCCTCCATCTGACCAACAATGGGAGTTCTGAGGAAAGGTTTGTTTGCTGTAGATTTATGTATATATATGTGAGTTCTAATTGTCAGATGCAATACTTCGACCATTGGTTAATTTATGGGGAGAATTATAATTTTGTCCTTACATGTGCAGTTATGAATGGCAAGTTTGTGATTTTTTGAAGTGATTTAGATTTATATCTATGTTTTTTTTTTTTCAAATGGTAACCATCATGCTTTGCATTATGATATACGAGGCATTGTAGGATCCATGATGTGATAGACAGTTTTGTCTTTGGGTCTTTCCACGACATGAGAGGTTGATGTTTGGTGCCATGACCCAACTGTAGATTAGACAGCCTCGTGGAATTAGATAATTCCTGAAAATTTTCTGAATTGGAATGTCCTAGAAGTATTCGCTTTTGCCTTCTTCTTCTTCTTCTTCTTCTTTTTTTTTTCCCCATTTTCTTGCTTTTATTTCTTTGGAAAAGATGGACCATTGGTTGTTCTGTTGGTAACCATTGACTGTACTCAACTATTTTTGAGTTGGCACTACCCCTTTTAGTTGACTTTTAAGCATGGGTTACCAGCACTAGGCCCTTTAAATGCTTTTGTTTAGGCGCAATACAATTACTCTTATGATGTACAGTTTTTTTTTTTTTTTTGAATATTCTGCATTTTGATAGTGAATCAGCAAGACTGGAATTTCTTTCTCATCCATAATCCATTAAAACAACTTAAAAGTGCTTTTTCTTTTAGTAAGTTTTCCGTCCAATCAAGATTGCATTCTATATTTTCATGATCCAAGTTCTCTTGTTATTATGGCAGATGGGCTGCTAGCTCTTGTGCTATGGACTCATTGTATGATTTGGACCTCATTTACAACACAGTGCCAGTGATTCTGGACAATTCAAAGCTGTGGTACCAGGTATTAGCAACAAGTATGAAGCTTGGAGACAGGGGAGTTGCACATGTGGAAGGTGTCTCCAGAACCACTCTCAAAGAAAATAAGACTTACTCAAATTTGTTGCTGATAAATCGTACCGCAAGTCCTCTTTCATGGTATATTGTTTTTTGTCTTTAGATATCATTTTATGGAGGTCATGAGTTAGCTTACTACCTAAATGAATTTCTAGCGAGATCAGCATGCGGATGTGACTTTTTATCTTGTGAATCACTTCTCCATTGGCTGGGACATGGTTAACCTAATCAACATGGATAATGAAGGTTGACTGCACAGCCATTGGGCCAACATCCTCCAAGAGTAATTGATGATAGATGAAGAAATATCCCTAGTGCCCATGAAATAACTAATTCCTTTTTAACGGAAAAAGGTGTCGAATAAAAATTAAATTAAGAATTTCATAACTTAGGCTTTATTTGGTCTTGCATTTCAAAGAGTTAAGTACTCTTTCACCACCACTGTGGAATAATTGTTTAGATGTAAATATGTAATAGTGCTTTTGCTTGAACTTAAGTCAAGGCATTAAATAGTCTTTAAAAGCTTCTTCTCAAAGCTCTACTTCAACAGCCAAACACTCAGACCACCCAAACGAAGCGTTAATCAAATAATTGGAGTCAGCAAACAAGTAATTTGTGGCACATCTAACATCAGTCATACTGTGATTGACATTGTTTTTGAAAGGAATTAATTGTAATAAAAATGCAGGTTTATGGAATGCAAGGATCGAAATAACCACAGTGCAATTTCATTGTCATATTCATTTCTTCCTAAGATGGCAGCCAGAAAATTGAGAGATGCAGCAGATCAGGTATGATTAGCCAAAGTAACCATCATGCTTTCTATCATTTTAAGGCGTGTTCATAGAAGTATTTGTTTGGTTGCACCAAATCTCATGAAATTCCTCACCCATAATCGTAGAATACCTGTATCTGTGTAGCCTGGCATATTCTAAATCATGAACTGTTTTTAAACTTCAGATAATTAGATCTATGACTGTGTTTTGTTTTTCACAGAAGAAAGTAGTTCTGGTGTATCCGACTTGTGAACATATTTCCAGCCTGTTGCCCAGGACCCACTTATTAAAACCCTATGGAGCATCATAAATCGCATCTCTGACAAGTGCCATGTGGGCCTACATGATGGTCTTGTCATATCCCCAGTGATGGGGTGAGCTTAAATTGGATGTGTGGGAAGTGTAATCTAGGGTTATCTGTGGAGATACCTTTTCACCATTCGAGGTGCCTTTGGGCTAGACAGGTGGTTTAAGTAGGGATGAACTAGGTGGATTTTATACCAATGAAATTTTGGTAGATAAGAAGTGAAAATATTTGAATGGTTTGCCACACGCAAGTCTTTGCATCTGTATTATCTTGAATTCTTGATGCACTCCATACCCCCTTTTACACACGTGGTTAAGTTTGACTAGGGCCACATGAGCTGCCTTTGTCATTGGGCCACATAGTTGTTGGCTCCATATGCAACTTTGTTGATTTTTTATATTACAGTTTTAACATGTCAACATAAATGCCAATGAAATATTTATTTCATAGTCAAATATCCTCTGGATGATTCAAATATATACACATCCAGAAACCTCATTCACATCCCCATATCAAATGGACCATATGAAAAAAATTCGATGTGTTACTCCAAGCTTAATTAATAGCAATTAGGATCATCTCAGTGTATTGACTTAGACATCTACCCACGATGGAACTGCTGGATAAGCTGTCTAGATGTCATGCAAGGGTCCTGTAGGTCCTTCCAGAAGTCTGGGATTTGTTGTTACATTTTGACGCTAGTATCTCTGACCTAATCGTTATTTAAACTTGAGTGGTAGCATCAAATGATTTGGTCTTGATTTCTCATCTTGTGGCAGTAATAATAGACAAACACGGCATAAAGAAATTTGGAGAATAACTGTGGGAGCAAAGCTTGTCTTGTGTGAACTAAATGTGGTGCCAGGCCCATTAACAGTTCCATGCTCAGCTTGCTCTATCCATGAACCAAGTATCCATCCCAACAATATAGATAAGCAAGTCTAGGCTCTTCTAGCGGTCTCATGTGTATGTTTGTCATGTCTTGGGAACTCAGTATAAACTTGTTGTCAGCTGGTTTGGGTTAACTTGGAGATTCGACTAAGTCCTGACTTGACCCACACGAGTATCTATATTGTATTAGCAATCAGTTACTTTCACTATATTTTACCTTCTTCTGAATCTCTTCGGTTTTTTCATCTCACTGTTTCCCCGAACATTTATGTATCTGCAGATTAAGGGTCTGCTTGGTAGTTATGATGCAATACACGTGCGCCGAGGTGATAAGATAAAATCCAGAAAAGACAGATTTGGAGTTGAACGTAGTCTCCATCCACATCTGGACAGGGACACGCGACCTGAATTCATTGCCATCAGAATTCAGACGTGGGTTCCAGAAGGAAGAACTCTCTTCATTGCATCAAATGAGAGGACACCTGGCTTCTTTTCTCCTCTATCTGCAAGGTAGGTAGTACACGACAGTATGCCTATAGCTCCTGTCGTTAGAGAGAAAAACAAGAACAAAATAATATATTCGTACCAGTAAGAATTCCGTTCCATTTGTATACAGTCAACTGCCCCATTTCGTGATACTTTTTTCTCCACAGTATAAAATAGATTGGGGTCTAAATTCCATGTGCAGACAGTGAACTTTCCAATTTTGCAATTCTTTTTTTCCACATGGTATAAGATAATTTAGGATCTCAATGCTTGCATGTTGGAAGTTCCAGCTTAAATAATCATTTGTTCTTCAGGAACATGATAGGAATATCTTTGGCATGGCCGAGGACTGCTAAGCCTGAACCCCAAAAACTAGTTATAGGTTTAGTCTGTTCCCTATCATGCATCACTGCCATCATTTTCATTGTCATCCACATTCGTCATCAAGGTTTTTCCTAAATAAGTATTATCATCTTCATCAACCTTGGTATATACATCCACTCTATTATCTCAAATCCCCATGCAATTCATGTATCAACTGTCACCCGTTCCTGAATGGATAACAACCAGCGTGATTAACCATTAATCTATAAGCTTATATTTTAGGTCAAAAATGAGCCTCCAGGTTAATTTTTGAGCTGATGTATAGTCTGGTATGCAAAACAACTATGTTTAACCCAATTTTGTTGGTGTGTGGACTTAAAAGTTATGAATGAATGCTGCAGGTATAAATTGGCATATTCTTCAAACTACAGCAGTATTGTAGATCCTGTTGTTGAAAATAATTATCAGCTCTTCATGATTGAGCGGCTCATTTTGATGGGTGCAAAGACTTTTATAAAAACATTCAAGGAAGATGATGATGATCTGAGCCTGACAGACGACCCCAAGAAGAACACAAAGAGCTGGCAAATACCTGTCTACACCATGGACGAGGAAAGCTGATTTAGCTGCAGAATCTTCCTCCATTTTTAACCAAGGATAAAGCCACTAGTGAGCTTTATGACTGCACATTCGAGGCAAAAGCACCTTCGAATCCAGCACAGAGTGCTCAAGATCCTGGTCATTTGCTGTGTAGGTTTCCCCACCAATCCAATGTGGAAGAGAATACCCTGGGCCACACTTTTTAACTATATATTTTCACACTTAAACATCCATCTTCATTCCAAAGTTCAGTCAAGGGGGGTGCATTTATCACGGAGTCCATCTGGCAGAACTGCTCGTTTCTCACACAATTGTCCTCCGCTGCCTGACTTCTGCTATTAATATTCTTCTTCAGCCTGTTCTTTCCAGGTATGTTATTGACATGTAACTCTTAACCGTCGAACAGCAACAGAAATTTTGGAGTGTGTTGCATTTTTGTTGACATGTAACTTTTAGCTGCCAAACAACAACAGAAATTTTGGAGACGAGTGTTGCACTTTTGTGATTCTGAAAGGCATCATGTTTTTAAAAAACATGTGATTACAGTGCTAAGCTTTCTAGGTATAATTCCATCAGTTGCTGTTCTTGTTTCAAATTTGTATTTTAAATTTTTGTATAAAATTGTACCATGGGTTTCATTTTGTTTTGCGATGGTTTCTGGTTCTTCCTAAACTGGGACACGATCCATCATATTCTGCGTCCCCAGTTTCATCTCTACCTTTCTAGGTTTCTGGGTGCATCATTGAGCCTGATGGAATTCAGGATTCCATATGAGCATTAATTCATTCTTCTCAAGTTCTATGAAACCTTTTTTCTATGTAATTCTTTCTATTTTTAAGATCTTGTTAATTGACAGAAAATTCACTCCATCTATTGTATTTAGCATCATTTATAGTATCTTGGAAACTCTTTTATTTTTTTAATTTCATTATATATAGGTCTCATCTATAATATATAAAATCAACATAATAAAATAATTCAATGCTAAAATATCAATTTTAAAGTAGTTTATATATGGGCTCCGCTTCTATGTAGCCAGAAGCGGTCCCATATAATCCCTTTAATTTTTGAGATTTTGATATTTAATAAAAAATTTAATCCATTCATTATATTTAACATCATTTATTTAGCTACGAGATTAAATTTTAATCAAATCCAATACGTGCATAAGCCACATTTGCTAAAAAATAAATACATTTATGTGTAAATTAGGAAAAATATTTAAATACGTTCTCATATGTATTAAAATATAGCAATACTTTATAGAATCATTTATTCACATATTTATTATGTTTTAAATGATTTAGATGTTTAAAAAAACTACTTTAAAGTTAATATTTTAGTATTGAACCATTTTGTTACATTGATTTTACACCATTATAGATGCAACCCATATACAGTGAAATTTAAAAAATAAAAGGGTTTTTAAGATGCGATAAATGATATTAAATACAATGGATTAAGTAGTTTTTCTATCAACCATCAAAATTTTAAAAATGTAGAGGGATATATAGAAAAGGAATTTCATAGAAGTCATACCATATATATATATATATATATATGAAAATAATCAAGTGCATTCGAGCTGCATCATAATTACGATGCAGTCCATGCACTGTGGGGCCCATTTGATCATGAATGAGAAATTTACTCCAATTATATTTAGAATTATTCACTTTATTAACATACCAATTTTTACTTAAATCCAACATCTGTATATGTCCTGTCTTAAAATGGTACAAATTCAACGTAATAAAATAGTTTAATAAAAATATCAAGTTTGAAATGATATTTTTAACATCTAAACCGTCTAAAGTATGATTTTTATATAGATAAATAATTATAAAAAGTTTCGTTATATTTTAATATGAGTGGGATCTATTTTATAGTGGACTGCACCGTAATTATGATGTAGTCCATTTGTACGTGAATAGTTCTTATATATATGTGTGTGTGTGTGTAAAATAATCAAGTGCATTTGGACTGTATCGTAATTACAGTGCAATTCGTCCACTTTGGGGCCCATTTGATCATAAATGATAAAGTTATTTCATCTATCGTATTTAGAATTATTTACTTTATTAATAAATCAAGTTTCACCTAAATTCAGCACGTGTATGCGTCAAAATGGTACAAAATGAACGTAATAAAATAGTTTAATATAAATATTAAGTTTAAAATAATATTTTCAACATTTAAACAGTCTAAAGGATGATTTTTATATGGATAAATGATTGTGTAAAGTTTCATTATATTTTAATATGTGTGTGGTTTATTTTACAGCAGTCCATCTGCATAGGATAGGTTATATATATATATATATATATATATTTCCTAGAGCTTTCATCGAAGCACTTTTATATTTCTTCCCGTGGAGATAATACAATTTTAAGGATGTCTCTTGGCTTTTATACATGGCTTCGTATAAGAATAACACGTGCTTTATATTAGGGGCAGATCTGTAATCATTCCCATAGGTTTTTTTGGGGGGGATGTGTCCATCTTTAGTTGGCTGGCATGGGCGGTTCGTGACGAATTAATGGCTTTAGGCCGCAATTGGTAAACGCCATGAACCGATGAACGGAAATGAGGGGGAAATCGTGGGAAGTCGGCACTGCACGTACGGCTTTTCACTTTTTAATATTTTATTTTTTATTTTTATCTTTATATTTTAATTATTTTTCTTACTAATTATCTTCAACAAATATATTTATTTCAATTATATTTTTATTATTTCCTATTGATCACATATTTCTTAAAATATTTATTTTTCCATTTTTCATAATTTTTAACAATCCTACAAATTTTCACATTACCGAGTGTACCCTTAGTGTCCGTAGCTGTAGGTGTCACATTTAACGTTGGGTGGTTGCGCTGGGCAAAAAGTTTTTTTTTTTTTTTTTTTTTTTTTTTTTTTTTGATTTGCCAGAGCACCCGGCTCCCGGCTCAATGGCATCTGCAGGAGCCAGAGCACCCGCTCAATGGCATCCGCGGAGATGGGACTTGAATCCCGGTGGGTGGGCACGAAACCCACACGCGAAACCAACTGCCCTATGGGCACGTTCGCCCCTGGGCAAAAAGTTTTGATGAACACGAAGTGTCAATTCAACCTCCAACGGTAAGGCTTTAACGAAGGTTTCTTTTGGATCAAAGAAAGTTGGCTTGGTCCTCATTAAGGGAAAAAAAAAAAATAGTAAATGATTATTCCAGTAAGGTAAAATAAGCTTTTTATAGAACAAGTAAAGAAAAAATAAGGTAGATAAAATTGTTCACATATCTAGTGATGTTTATGCCAACAAAGTTTGACAAATATTGTATTTGTATCGTTAAGTTTATTAAAATTACAAATATATTTATAAGATTTGCATCAAATTGCATATGTATATCTTCCATCAAGATGAGGTCAGAATTTTTTATAACATGATGAAAACATTATTTAAGCAGAGGGATGCATTTGCAATTTCTGCAAATGTTGCAAGTCTGTTTGCAAAAATATCCAAAATAATAATGCATGTCAAAGTATAAATATAATGAAAACATTAACATTAATAGTCAATTTAAAAATATTTATATAAATATAAATATATTATTTTAAAATTGATTATTAATATTATTAAATCATTATTTATATATTTTTATATGCATTACTATTTTAGATATTTTTTTGCAAATATATCTACATCATCTGCAAAAGTTTTCGTACTTTGGTTTAAAGAGTATTTTCATTGTTTTGCAGAAAATTCTAACGGCTTTCTAATAGGAGGGTATATTTATAATTATGGCAAATTTAAAAACACAAACGAAATATTGGTAGGCATATTTGTAATAAATTTTGTATCGTACAAGCAAAGGAAAAATAAGGCAGCTGAAGTTGTTCGTGTCTTTAAGAAAAGTGTCGGGAGGATATTGCAATTCTTTCTTATTAATTATAACGTGTCATGAAGTAAGAAGAACAAAAAAAAAATGTGGTCGTGGACATAATTTGATAAAAAAAAATTTAAAAAAATTCAAAATGGAAAAAGTTTAAGAATATTCATCTCCAATAAGGAAAAGAATATATATATATATATAAAAGATAAGAAGCTGATATGGTGACATGTAATTTTAAATTGGGCTTGAAATAGAGTTGGCCAAACCTGTGTCTTTTGGCGGTGTGTGATTGAATTGTAATTTGCATGGATGATGGGACTAGCTAGTGTTGGCCTTGCAAGTTGGGGTTGGTGATGCCATGTGGAATTCGGCAACCATGCATGGTAGGAATTAGGATCACGAAAGCTACCAAACCAAAAGGGCAAAAAAAACATTAGTGGTCGCAGTTCTCATCGTGACTGAATTAGGTAGCTAAAAGCGTCAGCAAATGAAATAGCACTTGCGGTGGACGGCCACATACCTCACTTTTCTAATAATAACAATAATAATAATTATTATTATTATTAGTAATAATCCATTCCAATGTTGCGTGTGGCTGATTTTTGCCTATGCTCTTGTCCATGTGCCACCTATTGGGTAAGGTACCATAATTAAGTTACATCTAATTTTATGCCTATCAGATGCACGTCGGATGTGCACTATCAAGGTTTCGGTATCCTTATCCTTTTCAAAAGTTTCTATCCTATCTCGTTTTATGTCTGGTTAGTTCGAGCTTACACTATCAAGGTTTCGGTTTAGATGTTAAAAATATATTTTTTTTAATTAATATTCAAATCAACCTTTTTTTTTAGCACTGAATTTACACAACGTCTGGTTCTCCAACCCTTTCAATTCACCCAAAAAACCCAACTGAGAGGAAAGGATCAGGAACCAAAACCAAAAAATTAAATCATGTATAGAATATCTTTACCCACCAAGTCTTGAATGCATAGTGGAATTCGGTCTTCCCAAGTTCTTCTATCACAGTTCTTGTCCAGCGCACCTTTATGCAACTTTTGCATAAAAACATGCATTTTAAATGGGCTCATAGACATATTTGATGAGGATAAAACTTAGTCTCCTGTGTAAATAAATAATGTTAAATATAATAAATGAATTGAATTTTTCATTAATGATTAAAATCTTAGATTTTTAGGGCTTTCACGGATCCACTTCGATGTAACCTGGTTACATAAAAGCGGGACCGTATGTATATAAGAAATATGCTGGTGCAGCACGATTGCACCGTAATAGCAGTGCAGTTGCTCCAAAATGGGCCCCACATGATCATAAAATTATAATCTACTTCACCCATTTTATTCAAAATCATATATTCTATTACCATACCAATTTTAATCCTAATCGGATATGTATATAAACCTTATCTGAAAATGGTACAATAATTTGATGTAAATAACAACTTTAAGATAATTTTTTCAAGATCTAAACCGTCTAGAGTATGATTTATATACAGTTAAATAATTGTACAAAATTTTATTGTATTTTAATATGTGTAGGGCCCATTTTTGGGCAACTACACCGCTGTTCAGCTATATATATATAAGAAATGGTCTTATTAGCTTGGGCTAAATAAGGCATTACTTAACTCACCTCAAAAAATTTATTTAATTTTTTTTTACTTTTTCCCAGTAAACTTGTCTATATAGACGTATTAACATATAAATCAAATTTCTTCCTTTTTGGATATGCGTTATATTTTTTAAAATTTTTAAACATGAGGTTATTTTAGTTGTTTTCGACTATTGAAAATGGCCAAAATGGCCATATGGCTAAGTATTGCTTACTTAACCCACCTAAAAAATTCATTAATTTTTTCGCTTTTTCCCCATAAATATGTTAACATAAATGTATTTAATATATAAACTAAGTTTTATTATTTTTGGTATATGTATATTTTTTTAGATTTTTAAATATAGATAAACAAGCATATAAAGAAAAAAGTAAAAAAATTTTAAATAGGTTTTTAGAAGTGAGTTAAGCAAGTCATTACTTAGCCTAGACTAACAAGATCATTTTTTTATGTAAGGCTAACAAGACCATTTCTCATTGAATAGACTTAAATAAATAAGTGTATGTAGAAAAAAAAGAAAAAAATTGATGAATTTTTTGAGGTGAGCTAAATAAGTCATTATTTAGCCCGGACTAATTGGATCATCTCTTTATATATAGATATGTTACTGTGTAGATAACTGCACCATAAGTCACAGTGTATTTAGCTCAAAATGGGCTCCATATATACTAAATGTATTGATAATTTATACAATAATTTATCCGTATATAAATTATATTTGAAATAGTTTAGTTTATATGTTGAAAAAATAACTTTAAAGTTATTATTCACATCAAACTAATTTATTACATTGGTTTTGTACCATTTTCATATGAGGCCCATATATATATTCAATTTGGATAGAAATTGGTATACTAATAAAAGAAACAATTCTAAATATAATTATGGAATACATGTATATTTTATGATCATATGGGCCCATTTTGAGTCCACTGCACCGTAACTTACGATGCAATTAAATGCATTAGAATATTTCTTATATAGATATATGGACCCCACTTTTATGTAATTAGGTTACATAAAAGCAATCTTATGTAACTCCTGTAGGGTTTATTTGGGAAGTGATAAAACTTTTGGATGAAAAACTTTTGATGTAAAAGTTTTTAAAATTAGAAAAAATAATATGATAGAATATGAGTAATAATGAAAAATAAAGAGAATAAAGTTAAAACAGATTAGTTAGTTGTATATGTAGTTTTATAGAAATGATTGAAAAGTAAGGTAATTGGTATAGAAAAATGTGAAAAAAATATTAAAAAATAAGATAGTAGTAAATAGTAAAAAATTTTAGATTAAAAAGTTTTATAGGGTATTTAGTAACACCAAAAACTTATTAAACTAAAACTTTTCAGTTTCCACAACTACTTTTTTTTTAATTATTTCTTCACTTATTTCTATATAATTACCCTACTTTTCAATCATTTTTATATAATTACTCATACATCTAATCAATCAAATTTAACATTATTTTCTTATCTTATTATCATTACCCCCATCATATCATATCATTTTCTTCTATTTTAAAACTTTTTACATAAATAACTTTTTATTAAAAATTTTATCACTTCCCAAACACATTTTAGTTTAAAAAATTTTTTAAAACAAAAGCACCCTTAATTCTTAAGATATTGATATTGATATAAAATTCAATCTATTTATTATATTTAATATCACTTTCTGATTAGGAGACCAATTTTCATCCAAATCAATATATACATAGGCCATATTTGATCAAATATATATATATATATATTCATGCGTAAATTATAAAAATGCTTAAATCGATTTACACATGTATTAGAATGTAATTATGCTTTATAGAATCTACGTAGAAGTGATATTTTAAATTGTTTAAATGTTGAAAAATTACTTTAAAATTAATATTTTAATATTACATCATTTTATTATATTGATTTACACATTCATAGATGGAACTAATATATGGTTAAATTAAACAAATGAAAGAATTTCCATGATAACATTAGCCACGTTTGTTCAAATATATGTATACATTCATGTGCAAATTATGAAAAATGCTTAGATCCATTTATACATGTACTAAAATATAATAATACTTTATAGAATCATTATAGACATAGAAATGATATTTTAAATTGATTAGATGTTAAAAGAACTAGTTTAAAATTAATATTTTTAGCATTAAACCATTTTAGTATGTTAATTCACGTATTCATAGATGAAACCAATATATGGTGAAATTAAACAAATGAAAGAGCTTTTTTGATAATATAAATTATCTAATTACAATGGACTGAGTGAATTTTTCATCAACCATTAAAATATTAAAAATGAAGGGGGTTATATAGAAAAGGTGTTTCATAGAAGCGAGGCTAATCTATATATATAGGTCTTGCTTCTATGTAACACGAGCAGTCCCATGCAACCTCTCTTAAGATGTTCATGATTGATGTAAAATGCAATTTATTCATTATATTTAATATCACTTCTTTAGCTAGGAGACTGAGTTTCATCCAAATTAAGCATGTACGTGGGCCACATTTGCTCAATAATATATATATTTTTGTGTAAATTATAAAAAATTTAAATTCATTTACACATGTATTAGAATATAATAATACTTTATATAATCATGTATCTACATAATAATGATATTTTAGATAGTTTAGATGGTAAAAAAACTACTTTAAAATTGATGTTTTGGCATCAAACTCTTTTGTGACGTTAGTTTTATATATTTCTATATTGAACTCGTTTACAATGAAACTAAACAAATAAAAGAGTTTCCATGATAATATAAATGATATTAAATATAATAAATATAGTGTATTTTCCATCAACCACCAAGATATTAAAGATGAAGGAGGTTACATAGAAAAGAGGATTCATAGAAGTGGGACCAGTTATATATACATATATATAAGAACCATTCAAGTGCAAATGGACGACACTACAATTATGTTAGTCGGATGTAAAATGGCGCCTACACATATTACAATGTTATAATACTTGATACAATCATTTATCTATATAACAATCATATATTAGATGATTTATATGTTGTAAAAATAATTTTAAAGTTATTATTTATATCAAACTATATGTTTATTTTGTACAATTTTCAAATTGGGTCATACACGTATCTACAATAAAAATTAGTATACTAATGAAGTGAATAATTCTAAATACAATGGGTAAGGTAGATTTATTATTCATGATCAAATGGGCCCCACACCCATAGTGCATGAGCTGCACAATGCAATCCAAATGCATTGGAATATTTATACATATACAGAGAGAGAGAGAGCTATTCTGGTGCAGCACCACTGCACCAGAACAGTAGTACATTTGCCCAAAAATGGGTCTCACACATATTAAAATATAATAAAACTTTATACAATCATTTATCTATATATAAATTTATAAAAAAAAATGGTTTATATGTTGAAAAAACTACTTTAAAGTTGTCGTTTATATCAAACTATTTTATTACAATTAATTTGTGTCATTTTCAGATGAAGTCCATACACATATTCGTTTGGAATAAAAATTGATATGGTAATAGAATACATTATTCTAAATACAATTGGTGAAATAAATTATGATTTTATCATCATGTAGGGCCCATTTAGACGCCACTGCATCATAATTGCAGTGCAGTAACGTTGCACCTGAATATTTTCCATATATATAAAACCAAAATACCATATCTAGAGTACAATAAATAGCACTTTAGCATTGTATATATATACAAGAAATTATCTAGTGCATTTAAATGTACCACAACATACGGTTTATTTGGCTCAAAATGGGCCCTGCATTATCAGAAAATATACATTTGCTCCTCTTATATTTAGAATTATTACTTTTATAAGCATACTGATTTTCATCAAAATTGGATATGTTGAATGCACCTATTTGAAAATAATAAAAAAATAACATAATAAAATTGTTTTATGTAAATACCAATTTTAAAATTATTTTTTCAATGTATAAATTATCTAAGATATAATTTATATGTGATTAGGGTTTGTTTAGTATTAGGGTTTGTTTAGTAATAAGAAGAAAATGTCAAGCTAAAACTTTTTACTCTATAGCTACTTTATTTAACCCCGCTTCATATTTTCTTATATAACTACCCTATTTTCTAATCATTTCTACACAGCTACTCATACAACTAACATATCTATCTTAATTTTATTTTCTTTAATCTTCACTGTTACCCCTAATATATCACATCATTCTCTTTAAATTAAAAAACATTTACACTAGAAACTTTTAATATAAAAGTTTTATCATTTTTCAAACACACCCTTAATGTATTTAAATGTATATATAGCCAATTTTGAACTAAATGCACTGTAATTTATGCTACATATGAATGCGCTTATCATATCTTATGTATATAATATGAGTAATGATTCATTACTTACCATATACTTGGAGGCTTCATTCTTAATCTTGATTTTTTATTTTAAAAATATAAATTATTTATCATATTTATTCATGTATATTTATTTATAATTTTAAAAATTATATATTTTGCAAACGTTAGTATACTACACTCGTATGATGTAGCTATAAAAAGTTTTAATAATTATATATCCTCTTTCAAAAGATACTATTTTTGACTTTATGTAAATTCCAATGAAAATCATTTTTTGATAGCACGATAATACAATTAAAAGTGATAAATGATTTAGTTTTTATTTTTATATTTATAATTCATCAAAAAGTACATTTTTTCTATTTTTCTTAAATGATAATGATTTAGTTTTTATTTTACTCTAAATAATAGGAAACCATTCTCCTAGAAACACAAGTTCCCTCGAATAAATGATAGACAACCGGAACAAAGGCCGAGACGCCATCCAACGGGTCTCTGTCTTCGTAAATGATTTAGTTTAAAAAATATATTTTAAAGTTAAAAAATTAAGGATAGGAATCCAGTTCCCATGCTTATGGTAAATATTGAATTGTTACCCTAACTTTAAGACTACCAGAACGCATATTTTCTTATTTAAAGTAGTCAACTTGTGCTCATTAAGGTGTATTTGATAAGTGATAAAACTTTTAGATGAAAAATTTTTTATAAGAAAATTTTTTAAATGAAAGAAAATGATATAATAGGACAGGAGTAATAATAATGAATAAAAAGAATAAAGTTAAAATAGATAGGTTAATTGTATGAATAGTTATGTAGAAAGGATTGAAAATTAGAATTATTTGTATGAAACAGATAAGTTAAAATAGATAAGTTTTATCTTTTAAATCATACAACTTATAAAACTTTGATTGAAATAATTTTTTTGTCATTATTAATGAAAAGATATAAAATATAATAACAACATTGGATTTTGAGTTTTTCATCAAGACGTCCCAAGCCAAGTTATTTCCCAATTTTAGTGGTTTAGAAATTTAAATATATATTTTTAAACTATGGAAATAAAATATTTTATTATAATTATTGGTGGTTCATGAACCACTCATCATTTTGAGTCTTCAAAAAATTTTAAGTATATTAATCATTTTTATTAAAAAAAAAAAGTTATAGTGGTAAGCTTCTACAAACTTGGATGGGGCTCAACTAGAGATCAAATTAAAATTTGATTATCCTATTGAAATTATTTATTTTATCATGATAAAAAATCATTTTAGTAAAAGGCTAGATCAGGTCATACCAGCTTAAAATATATATAATCATGTATAAATTATGAAAAATATTTACATCCATAGTGAGATGCATTAGGATATTAAAATTTTTTTCTAGAAGTATTCATCCATAGGTTTATTACTCTTGACTTTACACCGCTCTGTGACTAATTAGTTTTGATGAAATTTAATTTTCTAATTAAATAAATAATTTTAAACGGAGTAAATTTCATACAATCATTGAAGCAATGAAGTTCAAACATGGAACTAGTTTCTTAGAATCAAAACTCTCATAGTCGTGTCATCAATGGCATAGCTGAACTGAATGGCGTCTTGGCTTTTGTGTCACTTTACATGAGTTCAAACTTCAAACGGAAAGAAAGCGTGTTTTTCCATCAATGGCGTGGTCCCTAACGGGCGTTGGGTACGGTGAAGAAACCGTCGGACCTTAAAAATGGGTGGAAAATGAAAGTGAGAATATTTTTTGACATACGTTATTGATAGAAAATGATTGAGGTATAGGGTGCGTTTGTCAATCCAAACAAAATGTTAACTTAAAACTTTTCAATCTAAAACTTTTCACTCTCCATCATTATCATATTTTTTAATTATTTTTTTCACATTTTTCTATACAATTACCCTACTTTTCAATCATTTCTACGCAATTATCCACACAACTAACCTATCTATTTTAACTTTATCCTCTTTACTACTTATCATTACCTCTATCATATCACATCATTTGACAACTTTTACTCCTCAAAACTTTTCATCAAAAGTTTTATTCATTACCAAACACACCCCTAGTGTTGGTAGTGCGGGTCCAGCACTAGTGAGGACTGGTGGCTAATCTTGCGGTGAATGTGAATGACTGTTATTGTATCATCACTGGGATTAGTTGCTTTAGATGGTATAATGACTGATAATGCATCAAAATTTGTCTCTCCACTTCCTGTCTATTTCTTTATAGATGCATGTTCTGAACTAAGCAGGTTCCCCTTCATATGGCTGAAACCAACTGATCTTGGAAGTCTCTAAACACGCAGCTTGTAAACAAAATCTATCATTCGAAATCCATTGCTAAATGTGAAACCTAATGCAAGTGTCATGTATCTACATTTAGGTTCTAGCACTTCTAGCACAGGATTTATGCCATTTGGTGCTATCATCCTTAGATCTGTGAGTTATCTGAAACAGATTGATGTTGGATGAGCTTTGAACACATGATGTTGTTAGGATTGTTTACAGTATTTCAGACCTTTTCCATGCTGTATGGTGTTGATCTTTCCAGTAGACTATTTTTTAAACAAAAATATGTTGGACATTCCTATAGAGGATGGCTACTCTGATTGGTGCCCATTTTGCCTGCATCTTAGAGAGGATCTTTGGCAGTCTAACGTCCATGATAGCGATGTTGCAAGCATGGCTTAAAAACTACCTGACATGATCTGTTTTGAACCTTCCTTAGTGAGTCCCATAAAGGAATAACTCCAGAAATTAGGTAAACTTTCCAGTTGAATCGTTAAACTGATGCAGTGATAACTAATAAAATAATATAGATGTGAAGGCTAAAAGAATAATAGAATTAAACAAAGTAGTGTGCTAAATATGAATAGAATTAAATAAAGTAGTGTGATTTTCACATGGGACTAGGATTCTAATACCCACTAGTGATCTTTGTTGAAACTTTTATGGCCGTATATCAAAAAATTTTAAACTAATGGTTGAATAGGTTTAAAAAACATCGCTTAACTAGTTTGGTTGATGATCTTGTTTCTTTGGCTAGGACCATTGTGATGATGAAATGATAATAATAATGGGTACATTTAGGCTTGGTCTACAGGTTTGAAATAATCAGGTCTTGAGTATGGGCGTCTTTTGTTTTTCCCCATTTTACATGATTCATACTTCTTTTGTTTCATTAATTTGATGGCTGGGGTTGTTTCATTAACCCATATTATGCAGCCCAAATTCAACAAAACCAAGAGAATTATTCAACAATATGAATATGAAAATATTATTCTGACAGATTTTCTTTTGTATCTTGCGCATTGTATCTAGAAGTTAACTTTTCCAATTTAAGCCTTTGACATTTGAGCAGGGTATCTATTTATTTAAAAATTTGCCTGCATAAAGAGAGCTTCAAAAGTAATATGTGATGGAAGGTACCATGCTGCTCAATATTTTAATCTTTATGTTTTTTTGAAGTATTCCAATCATTATTTGCATGCTATGTCAGGTTCTTCATTTAATGCAGCAAGTGTTTATATTTCTCTGTTACTAAACAAAGCTTCTTATGTACTTGTTTAGAGATTTATCTTTCGAGTTTCCATTTCTAAGTGCTAGTTCATCTTATTGTTATTTTGTTTCGGAGGGTGATGATAGTGCATATTTTTGTTAGAAATGTAACAGCATATTGCCAGATCCATTTAGAATCTTATTGTGTGCTTTGTAATTGGAGGATCTAGTTCTAGACAGCGTGGACACAAATTTAGAGGAACATTTTGATGAATGCTTTAATTTCATTGAAGAAGCCAGACGAACGGGTGGTGGTGTGTTGGTTCACTGTTTTGCAGGAAGATCAAGAAGGTGATTTTCTATTCTTTTCATCTCTACGATTTTTTCTTCACTTGAAGAATGATCTATGAAGTAAAAGCATAACATCCACAAGTATAAAAATTATCTTTCAGTTAGCTTGTCAAGTCAAGTGTCCTCAATTCATTAGCTGCTTTGAACTTTCCCGCTAGTTAGTCGGCTTGCTTTGCAAAGATCTGTTCTGCTGTGGTCTGTCTAACTTTATCAGAATCTAATTTTCAGTGTCACGGTTGTTGCTGCATATTTGATGAAAAAGCATCGTATGAGCCTATCTCAGGCTTTGGATCTTATAAGGAGTAAACGCCCCCAGATAGCTCCAAATCAGGGTTTTATATTACAGCTACAACATTATGAAAAAGTTCTTGGAGGTAATGTGCAAATTGGGTCTCATAATTGCTAGTTTCTTTCTGGTTTTTATTGATACTTGGTATGGTAGGCATAATGTTCACTTTTGTTGTCTTGACAAGTAAATTTGAATATATATATATATAGAGAGAGAGAGAGAGCTGTTCCGGTGCAGCGTCACTGCACCGGAACAGCGGTACAGTGGCCC
>JAXCLR010000063.1:36009880-36022667 GCA_035584095.1 Annona squamosa | reverse complement strand
AAAAGGTGTAGTACACCCGGGTGCATTGAGACTAAATGCACCCGGGTGTATATAATTGGGTTCCCTCGGCCACATCCACATGCACATGCGTCCAAGCCCTGCACCCCACAAGCTCGCGAACCGGTCGCGCTGCTCTCGTTCACTCCAGGTCTGCCAATGCCAGAATTCCCGCCCGCCTGTTCCTGTCCTCGCACCTCGTGGCCCAATGACTAACCACTATTATACAGTCGAATTAATATTAAGATACAAAAATGTGTGCTTCGAAATCTCTTTAAAAGTCGTTTTCTTGGCTCTTAGGCGCGTGGTAAACATCACTGGTATTGTTGGCAGGACGTCGCCGGTTCAAATCACCGTAGCCACAGTGTAATGTAGAATTTCTATAATTCTGTGAGTATTATAGAATGTAATGATTTATAATTGTCGTGTTTGAATAAATAAAATTTTTGATGAAAAGTTCTATAAAGTAAAAACTGTCAAATAATGTGATATGATAGAAGTAACGATGAGTACAAATAAGGATAAAGTTAAAATAGAAGGCTTAATTAAGTGACAATTTGTGTAGAAATAATTAAAAAGTAAGATAATTATATAGAAAAATATGAAAAAATAATTAAAAAATATGATAGTCATGGAGAATAAAAAGTTTTAATTTAAAAAATTTTAACATTATATGTTCTATCAATTGCCAAACACACTTAGTATCAAAAGTCAAATCTGTATCAAGATTTTATTTCAAAATTTCAGAGTATGTTCTTCATAAGCAAGGTTCGAAATTAATATAGTAAATATTTTATAATTTTTTAAGCTCTAATAAATGTTAAAATCTTTCTTTTATATAATAAATAAAAAGCGTACTTGAAAAAAATATATATTAATTTAGGATGAACGGAGGATGTGTCCGATACTTCTTTCACGAATCTCCACCGCTACTTCTATTAGTCACTTCTCAGCCACAAGTTCAGACTCTCCTCATTATTTTATGCTAATTATAAATAAACCAAAAAAAAAAAGGAGCTTCCCGCTCCAACCTCCCCAACCCAACCGAGCAAACGCCATTTGCTACAAATAACAACGTTTTCAACTCCCATTCATTTCAATCCAATCCAATCTATCTCTCTGTCTGTGGGGGGGACCTCTCTTCTGATGATCGATTGGTGGCCTTGGGCATTGGGGAGGTGCATACCACATTACATTCATGGAAAAGTTGGCATTTATGTGGAAATCCAAAACATTGGTTTCTTCTAATTTTATTTATTTCTTTGAAATCATTATCATGGGAATTTTGATGATTCCATGTTTCTGATACCAGTTTGAAAATTCCTTTTTTTTTTTTTTTTTTTTTGGGTGTTTGTGTGCGACTAGTAAGAAGCTATGATGTTTGATGGTGGCTTGTGGATGTCCAAACCTCAAAGAAATGTTTGAAATCAGTTGCGTTTGCATTTGAAAGCTAAGACCTGCATGGTACACTTTTTTTTTTTTTTGGATGGATTGTATGGTACACCCTTGGATTCAGTAGATGTTTAACTGCCCATCCTGGGGGTTGTTTTGCAGAGATTAGTGCACCAAGGTGCAGTGGAACGAATTATCTAAGCTCAAGGGAAAACACGGTTGGGTATTTTTCAAAATTATCTTAGTGAGTTCCTGTTACCTTGCTTGCCACAACAAACACTTCACCTGGTTGTCTGTCTTGCTGAATTTAAAGATGTAATCAAGGTTGAAGCACAGCTATATGCTATAAGCTTACAGTTCTTCCCAACTCTGTATTTTTGCTAGTTTTTGGTCAGTTTACACTGGTGGGATGGGACTAATCTTGTCATCAGCCATTTATATGAATGCTTATGGCCGGGCTTACTGAAGCTCTTCCTGCGCATGGGGTGTTAATCTTTGATCTTTTGCTATCAGGCATGCGCATGTATTTATATAGAATCTGTGTATTAATAAAATTCTCCTTTTATTTACAAGACTAACAATAACTTGGATATTTAACTTCATTGTTCAAGCTTGCTAGCATGTGGAGCAATCCCACATGGCCGTATCTCTGGCATACCCTGCCTGGAGCATGCAGACTCACATACGCATTGTGTTGTACGTGAAGCGAGCAGTGATCCGGGTAAGCTTGGTATGAAGTTTATATCCCTGTCTTTTAATTTTTTAACAAAAAGAAAATTCTTCTTTGCCTCCAAAAATTTGCCTTCTGTCTTTGTAAGCAAGGCCTTTTTACTCGGTGACTTTGATTGTCTATCAAGTTAGGATTCTTGGTTGACTATTAGGAGAAGGAATCGGCATACTGATGATGGAAGGCTTTTTATAATTTGCATCAACTAATATTTTTATCATGGCATTAGTTGTTCTGCTCCTCGTTACGTTATCATCAGGATCTAACACGTCTGGTTTCTCCCCACCTCATCATCATTTCCAAATGACAATGACATATCGGTATTTGTTTTTCTGTTTGCTCCATCACCATATTTTCTCTCAATTTTCATGCATCTTCTGTTTTTTTTCTTTCTAATATATTTTTGTTTTTTCCCTTGATTTTATTCTCTGGTCTATTTGGGACCTCTTAGATTAGACCCAACTTGTCTGTTTTTTGTCAGGCTTAAGAAACCTGCACACACAATGGCTAGGATCTATGGTTAATCATAAGACAGTAGAAACTTATCCAAGCTCAAGTTAATCAGGACATACACCACCCTATGTTTAAAATTGAAGAACAGTTACATACAAATACATCTAACAGCATTCCAAAGAAAATCTATGGCTAGGATCTATGGCGTCAATAGGAAAACGCTTTTTAAAACTAACAGTGAAACACACACACAAAGGAAAAAGCAAGACAATGAAGGCATCAGGTGATGCTTACTGGTGCTATTCTATCTGGCAGAAGCGTGACAGATATGGAGCTCACCATCCTAAATTAAAAAATAAATAAAACAATAAACTCCAGTAGACTGGCCAGGGATAGTTTATCCACTAATCCATTCTCTAAAGCAATGCTAACAATTCAGACTGTTTCTATTTGTTGACATTCAGTGATAAATGGCCCATGAACTGCACGGATGAGATCTTCTGGTGCGAAGATTTCTTTCAGGTAGGACCAGGGAAGTGATGGTCCCACAGCAGCCCAATAGTCAAGTCAGGAGTCACTATCATTGCACCATCATTCATGAAAGTTCTACATTTTTCATTCCCAACTTTCTGGGGCACTAAACAATGTTTACACCGTGCATCAAATCTCAAAAGAAAAACCTCTTAAAGCACTTTGATTCCATGTTTGGATTGGATAGAGAAAATATGGCCAGATGATAGTTACCAACTTACTTGAGTGATCCCCAACTGGCACAACACTATGAATTGATTATATTCATCAATGCCCAGCATTGCAGTTGCATCCCTTCTATGTCTGAAAAAGCTATGGCAATTGTCCTCGTTCCTCAGTATGAATGTAATGAATGTAACTGCCGTGCTGTCATTTATGTTTTGTAAACCAGTTATTTCCATAACCAATCATCATTGCATACAAAATTGCATATTGGAATTTGATCAATACAAAAAGGGTCTTGTAACAACTGCATAGCCATTTTCAGATTGATTAGAAGAACTTGTGTTCAGTAGAGAGCAGCAATTACATATTGCAGAGGTTCCCTAATATATCAGCGACGTATGGAGTGCAAGCCAGACAATACCACTAGATGAAAATGTCCACCAGGAACATACAAAAGCATAAAGTTTTGGAGTACAAGAATCAAGAAACAAAACTAAGCATGGAAGAATTCAACTTCGGTACACAAAACTCATGTGTTGAATCCAACTCTCTCCATTCCATTTGCAGCAGCGAAGCCTCTATCAACTCCAGTTCATGCAGAAACTTTTTGTCAGTTGATTGTAGAACATCAAATTCAGATAATTCTTCTCAACAAAGTAATTGGACAAATGTTTGGCCCGATTACCAGCTACAGAACATGTGTGGAAGCATTGATGGCTCAGGCAGCATCTGGATGAATGATATTTCCTTGTATAACTTCTGTACTTCATAAGAATATTTCTTTTACAGCTTGTAGAGATTATGTTGTTTTTAAAATGCTTCAGTTCATACATCAGGTGTTGCTTGGATGCACCATAGAGTAATTGAAATGATTGGTTCAGTGAAGCAGAAATAACCCATTAGAAGAACTTTACTTCAGGTATCAGGGAAGTAGATGTTGAATTGTAGCTTTCTTAATTTAAGTAAGAAATGTAAGGAAGGTAACCATTAGTTCCATTTTCCTTTTGCTTACTAAAAATGATAAGACAGTTACAATTCAGCTATTACCCTATTTCATCTAATTGAATTGATGATTGCGGTTTATTTTTGTTGAGTTATCTCACATTGATTGTGGAAGCGGCTAGGTATTTAATTATAAGTGTGAGAGAAAGTCTTACCTTTCGAGCTAACTTTTGGGGTTGAGAAGATCCATAAGCACCCAATACTAGTATCAAAGCCCTGGATGAAATAAACCACCAAATAGTCGAATAGGAAAAACAGAAAATAGATTGATGGGAACTCCATCTTAGGGCTGGATGTGTAAGGGGGAAGAGATTGTTGAGTTACTCTACATCGGTTGTGGAAAGGGCTAGATGTGTGAGGTGGAGGTTGTACTCTTGTAGAAGGGGCTAGTGTTTAGTTATAAGTGTGAGAGAAAACTTTACAGTTTGAGCTAGCTTTTGGGGTTGAGAAGGCCCATAATCACCTAACAATTTTAATAGTTCAGATGGAGAATTTTTCTTCATCTTCTGTGTGATTGTTAGTCATCTACTTACATTTGGATGTGCAGAGGTTCGTTGCTCAAAGAAGATTTCCCAGACATGTTATACCGGCAAGAAGATGCATTTTCAGCTCCTGATCTTCAATGGAGTTCAATATCACAACCAGATCTTTTGACAGACTGGATTGTCCATTCGGAGGAGATCCTCAACAGTTCATCCTCTATAGGTGGTTTGACACATATAAAAGAGAATGGCATCTTTTTTGCAACTGGCAATACATCAAATGATCGAGACATCGAGGAAATTTGGCAGCCATTCAGTTTTCAACCTATTACTTCTGAGAGGACTGATGGTTTACCAAATGCGAAGGTCAGATATTTTAAGAATTTTCTAAAATTCTTTTTTGTGTCTGCTAATGCATAGTTATGGAAAAGGGTAAGCAATCAAATCCGAGCATTGGTCATGACTAATCAATTTTTGAAAGTTTTTTGAGTAATAATTTTCCCATTTCTTTATGTTTCTTGGTTTAGAAAAGTTGCCCATTCTTAACCAAGAAACTGACCTTGAGAAAATGATCCAATTACCTTAATGGAATTCTCGGAAATATTTGCCTACAAGAATTACGAAGGTAATCACTTCTGGTTTTAGTTGGAATTACTCAAAATACAGGAAACTTAGATGGGGACAAGAATCTACTAGGTCCCTCATCAACTGAAGTGGGATTTTATACATGGATATCTCCGCTTATAAATTTACTTGTCTGGTAGGTGACTTTCATTCCACTAATAGTAATTTCATTCCCCTTGATTACATACAGGCACAATCGCTTGCTTCGTTGAACTCTTCTGTAAATAATGAATCTGATGGTCTCGTTAGAGAAAAATCCTTGGAAGCAACTGTACTTCAAGAACTCGTTGATATAATGCAACAGGTAACATTTTTGGTACAAAGGACTTTCTATTAAAATGGTGTGTTTCCAGATTTCTGATAACAACAGTTCCATTTGCTTGATCTAGAGTGAAAACCAAGACAAGATATGCAATCTCATGCTGTAATTTGGATTCATAACCATTCCAAATTACAACCTATGGGACTAGCTTCCCATTCAAAGGTTTGCAGCTTCTGCTAGACCATAATTGGTTTCACCAAATAACACAAATTTAAATTAGTCAGACTGATTTAGAGTAAATATTCATAAAATGTAGTTCTTGTGCAACTAATTGCATGATTGATATTGATCTTGAATGTCACTGAATATTTATACAATGTGAGATATAAATTCCCTGTGTATTTGTCTTTGTTGAACAGATGAACCAAAGTACTCGGATTGGCTTTCGGGATGCTTTCTACAATTTGGCTCAGCATGCAGCAGTTCTGGGAAGTTCCACCACAAATAGGCCTTCTAGTGTAGTAGTCTCCGGTGAACAACCGCTGTACGTTTATTAAAACCTTTCCAGTAGAATAGAAAACGTACGTTGCTTAAAACCTTTCCAGTAGAATAGAAAGCAATCCATTGATTGTAGGTTCTTGTTGAACAGTGTCATTGTAAAAATCTTGAGACGTGAACACTCCCAATTCCCAAATCAGCAGGCACTTTCAATCACTTCAGATTATTTTTTTGGGATCATTTGCAGGTTTGGAGAAATGCTTCTACAGGAATTGGATATTGCTAGAATCAACAAGACTATGATAAATCCTACATTTACCAAGCCAAATAATGGGATACAAGGAATTGCATGGGGTGCATTGATGGACAAAGGAGCACTCGAGACCACCAACAGTGATTGCGGTTTAATGCAGCACATGGACATTCATTCACTTTGGGCAAACAAGATCAAGCAAACAGCCAAGTCTGTAGATTGCACTAGCCAGCCTATGTATGAATATTCAAGCTACCAGAACATATTTCATATTTAAGTTAAAAGCAGTCACCAAAGATTCTGCAGACAGAGATGAGACATTCTCATATATAGTTGATAATCGTTGCCAAGGAATGTGTAAAAAGGATTTGTAACTTGCTTGCTTACAATGAAGGGGTTAACCCTTATATATGCTTCGTTCCAAGGATCTGTTACAATTCGCATAAAGGATCCATTACAGAAATAAATGACCCTTTACAACCTAAATCAAGAATCCATTACAATTATAAACAAGGACCGATTGCAAACTTTGAAATGCTAGCTGCAATACTCCCTCAAGTCGGAGTATGAATTGAATAAACCAATTCGCTGATAAGAAAATGAAATTGTAACGCCCCCAAGTTCCTAAAATTTAAAATATTTGTTGAAACTGGCATGTGAACGTTTTGTATTTGAATTTCATATAATGAATGAAAATGAATATTCATATGTTCAGAGACCACTGAACCTCACACGCATATTTCTTACGCGTGGCCAAGTGAGTTGCTAGTGCTAAGACTTAAAAAGGGTGTAGCTGTAGTTACGAAACTTCAATTAAAAATGCACGAGCAATGATTATGGGAAAAGAGGCCAATTCCAGATCCAAAATTTGTTCTCACCTTCCTCATGTTTGTTTCATCGTGTGATATGAAGCCCAGAAGATGGCGATAAATATGGAACATTTGCGATCATTGATACTAATGCATCCAAAATGAAGCCTGATATGAAGAAGAGTACCGATCTTTTACAACCGCTTGGAAATCCGGAGATTTCCGACCGGTCAAAAAATATATTTTTTTTTGTTTTTTTTTTTTAAATATTTTTATAAACATATTAATCTAGTTATATTTAATCTATAAACCAAATTTTACCATTTTTGGATATGTATATATATTTATTTAGATTTTTAAATACCCCTATGTTTAAAAGTCCAAAATAAATATATATATATACATATCCAAAAATGGTAAAACTTAGTTTATAAAGTAAATATAACTAAATAAACATGTTTATAAAAATATTTTAAAAACAAAAAAAATATATTTTTTGACCTGTCGGAAATCACCGGATTTCCAACCAATCGTAAAAGATCATTCGGCTATGAAGAAAATTAAAATGATGCGTCGCCTATATATAAGCATGTCCGTATCTGCTGCTTCCACCATGCTAAATTTGATTTTCTCATAAATCAAAAAATGCTATGAAGATTTCATCGAAAAAAAAAATTGTCATGAAGATACCAAGTGTAACCTCAGTTCAAGGATGCATGCCCAAATGCCATGCAGAATAAACTTTTCAGTCTTTGCATGATCAAGAAAGAAAGTCAATACAAAGTTTGGCAGGAAAGTTCAATAGATATTGGGACTATATATATATAATCCTCAAATTCGTTAAAAGCTATCAATCACTGGACAAAAGATGAATCATGTTGCATAATCTGTATCCTTTTAATCCACTGAAAGAACTATACAAGCTCAAGGAACCCCACATAGAGAACCTAGGCTGATTAAATAATGTCAGTAGTTGGGTATTCACTGCTGATCTCCACGCTATCCAACAAATATGAAAAGAAAGAAAATTAAAATAACAAGAACAACACTTGCCACTAACTGCTCCCAATTCCTCTCTTTTCACAGCTCATTTTAGCTTTCTGACCAAGCAGCTCTCCTGCTGATTAATTAGATTTTGTTGTGCAACCTTAAGGACTTCAAACCACCTCTCCTTGTCCAGAAGAAATGATGATGCCTGGATTAATGAGACTGTGTTTCAAGAAGTATGTTTGTGGCAGCACTAACGTCATTTGTGGCTTGCATGAGTGCCTGCCTCGCTGAGTTTCTGTCAAAGCCCATTGATACTAATGTAGCAATGGAGTCTTCCGGTGGTTCAGCAACAGAAGTAAGGGGAGCAGAGGGAGGATAGTTTCGCTGCAACTAGAATCAAGATGAAGGCTGCTTAGGTTGCTGGCAAGTAAATAGTTTAAGAAGGTGCTAAACACACCACATGAAAGCTTGCTAGCATATATGAATATATTTCCAGGCATGAAATGCAAACAAGTATAGAAAACTAGATTAATATCGTAATCTAGGTGGCTAATATGCACCCTCGCATCAGCCATGTAGCAGTTAACCCAACAGGTCACGCAACACATGCATCATGGGCCCATAGGCTGCACATGTAATTGGGGTTGGGCAAGAATTATTGTCCACTATTTGCAAATTTTCAAAATCTCCAACCCCACCTGCATCCAATTTTGGAGTTACACAAACTGAACCAACATGGCAAAATATAGGGTGTGAAAGAAGCGTCACTCTTCACTTATATATGGCTTTTCTCTCCGTTTATCTTTTCTCTCCGTTTATGTATTTCATAGGATCTCTAAAAGGATTGTAATTAAGCATGTCTTTTCTCAGTTATTATGGCAGCAAAATTGTGTATGAGTTTTTACCTATATCTATATAGTGACTGAAAGAGAACAAGATCGCATTGGAATCTGAATAAGCTGGGCCTCCCACTAACCCAATCAATTTCCGAGATGGGTTCTCAATCCTTTCTCAGCAAAAATCAAACTTAACCTAAGGTCCTAAACCAGCCAAAACAACCGAACCTCAGTTACACCTTCACTATCCAGGAGACAACTTTCAGCTGACAGGCTTCTTTTAATTTTTTTTTTAAAATGAATAACAACAAGGGGAAAACAGGGCAGACAAAATGAACTCCATTTTTCCAGACTCAGGCTGACCCCCATGAGGGTTGGTGGCACTATCTGAAATCAGCCATGAATATTCAAGTACTGTATCTACATCTCGCTTCAGTACTCATAGAAACCAAAATCATTAGAAAAACAATCAATGTGAAGTTGTGTAGAAAAAAAACATACCCCAACTTGACGTCCAGGGTAAGGATGCACACTTTCTACAGCTGTCCTCCTTGATGTTGCAGATGAAGACCCTCCCATCACAGGCCATAAGATCCATGAGAATAATGATGTCATGAAGTCTGGGAACTGAGCAGTATACAAATTTTAGAGACTAATTGGACTTAAGCTATACATTGTTATGGGCCCTAAGCAAACTATTTGCATTGTATCTTCCATAAAATTGAGGACATTTGCAGAGAATCATTTCTTTCCAAATAATTCTTATTAATCCCTCATAATCCACACTTTATTTTGTATTAAAAATATTCAAGTGATTTGAAACAATTTCAAATTACTTGAACTTTAATTACTCAGATTAAGATTTTACATATTACTTTTGGAAATGTAAGAGTGATTTTCAAATTATTTTAAAATATACAACAATAAATCTAGAATTGTCCACAAACTTTGAAGCGCACTACTTGTTTATAACTGGGTCGTACCAAAGTTTTTCATGTAACCTCATCTATTTTGGCCCACCTTGATGATGATGAGAAACGCACTCCAATTACATTTAAAATCATTTGTCTAGCTAAGGAACCAAGTTTCATCTAAATCAAATATGCATATGGGCACCATCTGAAAAATGTGTAAAATGACAATAATAAAATAGTCTGATTCATATATCATTTTAAAGTTGTATTTGCAACATCAAAACTGTCAGAAACATCATTCCTATATGGATAAATATTTTATAAAGTATTATTATATTTTAATGCATCTGTAGATGAATCTAAGCATTTTTTCATGAATTACGCATGAATACATGTGCTTTTAGGCAAATGTTGCCCACCAACACTAATCAAGATGATTTTTTTTGTCCCTTGATAACCTAATGATGTTGAACAATGTGAATGGTTGGCTTTTAACTCCATCAAAATTGGTCCCATCAACAAGGTTACATGAAATGTTCACTGTAGCAGAGTTACATCAAAAGCAAACCCAATGATGAATTGTTGAAAATTATTATCCCCAAAATTTATCAGGATTATTTTAAATGTCTTTGAGGATGTGTTTGGAAAATGGGAAAAAAAAATTGGCAGAAAAAGTTTTAGTTGAAAAGTATTTTAAAATGGGAAAGAGCGATTTGATATGATAGGGTTAATAATGATAAATAAAGAGAATAAAGTTAAAATAGATAAGATAGTTATATGAAAAGATATATATAAATAATTGAAAAATAAGATAATTGTATATAAAGATGTGAAGAAATAATTGAAAAATAGAATAAAAGTAGAGGGAACAAAGTTTTGAATGGAAAATTTTGATTTTGTTATTTCCCAAATGCACCCTGAAATTTATTTTTTAAAAAAAAAAAATTCCTTGAACGAAATTTTCACACATAAGTCTCTCAAGTTTCTCAATTTTTGCAAAACTTAATCCTAACAAATATTAACTCATTACTTCAAATTCCAGATAACAGCGTACATTTGGTAACCAGTAAAAGGTGAAAATAAAATAAAATAAAATTCTAAAAATTCTCACCATTTTCTTCACCCTTTGCATGTAATATAACATCTTAACTACCTAACAACCATACTTTTTTCCAATCATAACCTATATTTTCGATCATTATTTCACACTTTTCCAAACAAATTCTCTATCTATTTTATCTTTGTTCTTTTCACACCTGAAAATTATCACTGTCACAACATATTACTCTCACTTCTTCAGAATTTTATCCTGCAATTTTCCTTCATTCTTTTACTCATTACCATAATCTCAAACTTCTAAATAATTTAGTTGGCAGACCATTGCTCTTAATTTGCAAGCCATACTCTTACTCCTGCAAATATTGCCTTGTAACTTCAAACTTAAAAATAATTTATGTTAGTGGTCCCTAAGCATTACGAAGTCTGAAAGGGACCACCAGAGTAAATTACATGTAACTTTGAAATTAATTATGTAAATTCCAAAGTTGTCAAACGGAATTGAACAGATCAATATGCGAAAGCCTATTTTGTATTATATAAGTGAAGGTCTTAGATCTCTAACAATCTATATTGTAGAATTTAATACCCAAGTTCACCAAAGATTGTGGCCTAAACCATTCGAGCCTCATTCCATGCACCTAGGAGCAAAAAACTATTTTTAAAATTTTCTATGAAATTTTTTTTATAAAACTGTTAATCTAGGTGTATTTGACATGTATATCAAGTTTTATCATTTTTGAAGATTTGTAGATTTTTTTGGATTTTTTAAAATCAGTGTCATCATTTTTATAATTAAAAAATCCAAAAAAAATATCTACAAATTTCCAAAATTGGTAAAATTTGATACACGTGTTAAATACACCTAGAGATTTTTGCACCTGGGTAAACCGATGCTTAGTGCATTTGGGTGCATCAGGTAATGGCCCTAAGCCATTTCAGACTTTTCAACGCTTCTGGATAGGCTAAGTTCCTCAAATATACAAGTTTGGCATAGAATATAATGTGCATGTTTACCAAACATGTAACCAGAAACAGTCTTTCTGCAGAATTTCAGATTTTCAATGCGTGCTTCTGGATAAGCTGAGAGTGCCTCCTCAAATATCATAAACATGATTCTTAAGAGGCATCACAAGCCATGGTAGAACCTACCATAATCAAGCCTAGGATGTAAAGTATGAAACAGCAGCCAGTTGCCTTTTGCTAAACTACTGGGTTTCCATAAAATACTTGTGCATCTCCATCTTGTTTACTGAATTTTAATATCAAATACCTCAAAATCTATCATTTTCAGGACACCTCATCTCCAAGCAGCAAAACAGCTGTCTAGAAATTTATAGAAGAAAAGGATCTCACATCCTTCTTTTCCCTATTATTTTCAAGATTAGGAACCAAAGATGATCTTAGAACCAGTTTGGCTTATGAGATTCTGGTTTGACTTCTTGTTGGATAAATTTCCTCTTCATGACATCATGCTGCAGATTTCAACGGAATATTAATCTTGATGATTACTGACAGAAGACATTTTTGGGACACTTTGAATAATATCACCTGTGTGGAGAAACCAACAAATCAAACCAGAAGGGAAGAGCAGCTAGATGGTTTTCGTTCATATTATGATAATAGAATTATTTGGAAGCTTACGCACTATTTTTTTCCCATTCTCATACAAGGATACACTGCTGATGGTTAATTTAGGATGAAATCAAGATGAAAGACACAGAATATTGAAAACATCAATCTTTTACACAAAATTTTTACCTTCATCCTGCGAATTCCAAGCATGTTGAGACGAT
>JAXCLR010000063.1:35998258-36009780 GCA_035584095.1 Annona squamosa | reverse complement strand
ACAGAATATTGAAAACATCAATCTTTTACACAAAATTTTTACCTTCATCCTGCGAATTCCAAGCATGTTGAGACGATATAAAAAGCCAGCAAGGACACCACAAAATCCTAGTAAGAGAGATCTTTTCCAGGAAGATACTAGAAGCTGCAAGACAGAAGCTTAAGTTTGATATGTTAAAATAGCTGCAAGACATACAGTAGGAAATATTACCTAGCAAGACCATGAAAAATAAGTACATAGGAAATGAAGGATTCTTACCTAAAGACCTACTAAATAAATGAATGACTTGTCCGAGAAGTAAATACTGAATACACGAAAGTGCATCGAAATAGGAATATCAAACAGAAAAGGAATGAAAGAAGAAAAGATTAGACCATAAGGTCCAGATGCCAGTAGGCTTGGCAAGTGATCTGCAAAAAGAGCATCAAATCAACTAACCATTAAATTGAAGGGGAACAAAATTTTCAGAACATTGGTGTCAATTTTTACTGTATCACCATCATTGCAGAATGAAAATTGCTTTCAGCCCAGAGGCATCTATATGGACCACTCCAAAAATAGCCATTTAGATGTGATCTCTCATCTCAGTCTCTCACTGCTTAGCAATGCAGTGGAAAGTTCAGGTATTTCCAGTAAGTATGAACTTGGACACACTGGATGTTATGGCCTGAAAGAAATACACAAGAATGCTCATGACGCAAAAGAGACATATGCATTGACTGTTACTGGAAAGCCTTTTAAACTGTATTATGATTGGATGACACACAAGCTAGATGGTCCGACATCAAAGACAATAGAATTGAGAAAAGAAAATCAATCGCTACTATTTAGGAATCTCCAATGAAATTACAGCAAGACATGCAGAAAACACAGCCAGGACCAACATTGCAACATTTTTCAGTTTGCTGTGATGGGAAAATGCATACCTTTAAGCAAAGCAAGGGAAAGGACCTCAAACAGAAAAGAAACCACTAGGGAGAACAGGATAAATACCTACATGTCAGAGGATTAAAAACCTTTAGTTCAGAATGAAGCCAGAACAGCAATCATGCTCTCAAATATACAGATTTTGAGAGGTAAGACAATTGCTCGAAAAAATCATATGAATGCTTGTTGTCCAAGAAAACGTATTATCAAAACATAACAACACAACATTTAGTGGTACCAGAGATCACCAGTAAGCAACAAGGTAACAGAATAATTCAGGGTTCAGTACTCATATTCCTAAGTCATAATGAAGAAATGAAGACAGTTTCCAATGCCAAGATCCAAGGAAGAAACGACAGGCTCACAAGAGACAACACATGCCAACAAAAAGCTTGCCTGTGATACAATTGGTAATGGGATGGAGAGAGAAATTGTTGCCTCTAGCTGCTTGTTTGAATTTATTCAAGCAAAAGGAGATGATGAGTCAAGAGTAAAATCACAATCAGCTGACAGGGTGCAATGAAGAGTAGGGAAAATCTAGTGGGCACATTAATATAGCAACATAAAAGCCAGTTTTAATGAAAATCCTGCACTGGAATGTGCAATCACACATCCCCAATTGTCACAGATAGTTGTTCTGGAGCCCTATACATAAGCATTCAAAAATCTTCGCTCTTGAAAAACCTACATGATACATTTGAACTAAAGGAATGACTTAGCCATCCTTATGCATTTGGAGGACAAAGCTGCTTAATGATAAAATGACAAGTTGAAAATAATGTCAATATGAGATTGCCAAATACAGCAGGCACCAAGAAAACTCAACTATTCAAGTGCAGCAGTCTTCTTCAGGAACAAGTCAGACAATATAATCACTCACTGAATATTTATTGGAGCCTATTTGTCTCTCAAATAATCTGAAGTAATAGAGCAGGTACAGTCCAAACATCAGTTCTGCCGTTGAGGAAAATGCAAATGTAGATACAACCAACCTCCAAATATTAAGTTTTTTGAAAATATCCTGCCACAGGAAGATATCTTTGGTAAGTCCACATAGTGATAAAGTGCGCAACACTACTAGAATTGTTATGATAGAGTAGCAAATCATCGCATCTACAAAGTACAAACAGCCAGGAAACAGGAGCAGGAGCAAGACTAGATTAGAAGTATCATGCATCGCACCTATACTCTTGGCTCCTGCTCAAGAAACCCTTTGGGTTATTTTTTCAGCACGCCTGTACAGGATAGCAAGATTATCAAGTCAAACTGAACTATATTCACTGTCTGAGCTATGTTTAGTGTTTGATGATATTCCAATGAAATGAGAGTAAAGCATCACGCAATTGAAGAGACTGTTCCCGCAAATTCAAATTTTAATTAGCAGACGACATTTGTTCTTTAGTTGTTTCTAAGTGAACTTTGTTGGTTATTCAACTGCACTGATCTCCTTCTCATTCTTTGCCTCTTGAAATCTGATACGGTACTGTTTCTTTGAAGCAAGTCATCAAACCCAAAATATGGTTTTACATATACCAGGTCGTTTTTCGTAGTAAGTGGCAAAAATGTTGTATTAAAAATTTAAAATGGAGAAAGGCAACCAGCTACTAATCAGCATTCATGTACAACAAAAGTAACAATCCTGTTCAATAGTCCAAACCAGAAACCACAGTTAATAGCAAATTCCAAATTCCTTACTGCAATGACCTTGTCAATAAGTCTACAAGTAGCAAGGAGAAATTGAGGCTCTACTTTTGTCACTTCCTGGATTGAGATAGCTTTTCCAGCAAAAGGCCAAACTCAAGCTTAATTCAGTCCTTTTTGAGCCTAATAAGGCCCTGTGGAAACTCATAAGCTCCCAAACATACGTGCCTACATATAGAGCGACGCAATTCTACAAACCAGCTCCCACCAAAGTACTTTTCTGGAACCTTTCTATTTTGGCCCATCTTAATAGTTATATTAAATCCAATATATCACTAAATTTACCACTGCTCGTTAAACAAGGATAATTGGAGTCTTGTGTTAGCCATTCCTTTTTAAAGAGTACAAAGTTATGTACAACATACGGACCATCATTAGATGCATTTGTTCAAACATTAAATTCCATAGAACCATTTGCTTTGATATGGACAAGTGCTCTAGGAAATATAGATTTTTAACTAAAAGGTATATATTCCCCGTACATATAAATCAATTGTAATGGGCCAATATTCACTCTTAACTGTTAATTGTGTTGCTCGCTTAAATCTTTCAATAGAATGATCTTCGGACACCTAACTAAAAATATCATAATAAGCCTAAGAGTAGGGCTTTTCATAATGGATTTGGGTTCATTTAAAATTACAATTTTTTTCATTATAATGCGTATTCCGTACCTTTTTGCAAATTCATCATCACAATTTGATGCAGTCATTAGGGCATGCATCCAATCCTTCTACTATGGAAGTAGAGAAATCATGCCCAAAATGAGTGTCAAATTTTAAGGGCAAAATTCATTACTATCGTCTTGTTGTTATAATTTTTCTGTGTGAAGAAAGGAACTTGGAGTATGCTTACATTTAGGTTGCTAGCATATGAGAATATTGAGAGTGTGTTTGGGAATTGGGAAATAATAAAACTTTTATAAAAAGTTTCTGGTGTAAAAGTTTTTGAATTGGTAGAAAATGATGTAATATGATAGGGGTAATGATGAAAAGTAAAGAGAATAAAATTAAAATAGATATATTAGTTGTATAAGTAGTTGTGTGAAAAATGATTAAAAAGTTAGATGGTTGCATAAAAAAATGTGAAGAAATGATTAAAAAAAATATGATAAATGTGAAAAGTGAAAAGTTTTAAGGTTTGCTAAACACCCCCCTGAGAATGAGAGTTTGAAACTAACAGTGATTATAAGTATTAGACACCTGAAAGGTTAATTATAAGCAATATTCATTTCAACAATCTCACCCACGTACAGGGCTGACACTGTGATTGAATATATAGAAGAGTGCTATCGTTTGATATGATTTGATGTTTCTCAGCAAGTATCTAAGGCAAAAAATAAGCAGAAAAATTTTCCACCCATTTAAACCCCTTCTGCACACCATTTGATATAATTTGATATCTTAACTACTTAGTAACTTAGAGTACTTAACTAATTTTTTTCATGATCACCTAAATTTTCAATCATTCTCTCACATCTTTTTACACAAGCACTTAACTACCTTTTTTTCACTATCATCTAAATTTTCAATCATTCTCTCATATCTTTTTTCACAACTACCCAATTTCTTTTGCCTTTGCTGTCTTTATTTCTAATCATTAATTCTATCACATTATACCATTCATTTTTTTCTCATTGCCAAATGAAGCCTTAATAGGACAAAAGCTAGTTGATGTTGGAACTAGCAATCAAAATAAATGATCAGTTGAAGCTTGAACAAATGAAATTTAGACTTCTGAATTCTCATCCTTTTTTTTTTCCTTTTTGAGGGGTTGAACCCTCAACCTTGTGGCACAAAGCCACCATGTGTTACCAGTTGGGCAAGCCCCTGGATGAAGTTTCATCCTTCTGGTCATGTTTGGATGCATCTCAGTCTTATTAGTCATTATTCACATATGATTAATCAAATTGTATGCATATATGAGTGCATGAATATAAGTGTATGCCTGATAGATATTTTGCATATGCTTTAGGCATTTACATATATCCAAAGGGAGCTAATGGCCAAAAGCACGGAAGAAGGTCTGAGAGTAAAAAATTCATGCATCCAAACATAAAGTCAATACTTGAGCACAATATTTGAGCTAAAAAGTTTGAAGTGGTTAAAAAAACTCTTTTTTTAAGTTAAAATGACTTGCTTTATGAAACTTAATTCAAAATTTCACAATCTATAAGAATTGCAACAGGCCCTTGTGGTTGACAGATCGGTAATATGCAGCAAAAAATAAATTTGTGAAACTACAGCACACATGATAAAAGAAAGAGCTCCACGAAGCCTATGACACGTGAACCATTTGTGGTTAGTTTCTGGTATTTGTAGGTAGTGTATCACCTGCAACACATTTGTACTTCACAAGTTGATAATACAAGCAGCAGAGAGGCGTCCACTGATTAAACTGAAGATCCACATCAAACAAACACCCCCAAATCACAGTATCTAAAGAAAACTCATGCCAATGAACGATGAAATGAATGAATACTCCCAAACAGATAGTTATTGCAGCAAGCGGATCAATCTTATTATTTTAAGAAGGGGGAAAGGAAAGAGAAGGAAATGAAGGCAGAGAGCAAGCAGACCTGGTGAGACAGCCCGAGGGCAGAGGAGGGATGGCGTTGAACCCCAAGGAAGATGGTGAGGAAGGCGCACGCGATGACGAAGGCTCTTGTGACAGGAGCATTGTCTGCGACGAAGCAGAAGCGAGAAATGGGATTGGATTTTTGGATAGCGTCGGAGGGAGGTGTGATAAAAGGAGAAAATGGGGAGGAGAATCTTACGGAAACCAGATGGGCCGGCGTTCATTTTTCAAGTGGATGGATTGGAAGCAGAGAAGAAGTCTACTTCTCTTCTCCTCTCCTCTCCTCGGAAAAAGAAGAATCGGGGGATGAAGGCTTCTCTTCTACCGCTGTTGTATCTATCTACTATCTATCTGTCACTTCGGATTCTTCCAATCATTTAGAATATTGAATTCTGCAGATGGTACTGGAACAGCGCCTGTGCCTTACCTCTCTTCCTCCCTCCTGTTCCCGTTCCCGGAACAGTGTTTCTCTGTGCTCGGATCCGATCCACTGCATATCTCTGTAAAGTATTGTAAACACCGGTGCCTTGAGACCCTTTTCCTATTTTACCCCTCCTCCCGTGTTTCGCTAGGCTTTACGAGTTACGAGTTACGACTAATCCTTGATATCCTAAAATTTATTTATTTTTAAATTTATATTTTATTAATTTCAAAAATTATAAAAATTATATGAATTAAATAGAGGCGGACTCATATAAAAATGAAAAAACTCAAAATATATTGAGGATGTTTGTCACTATTAATTTTGGTGTGATTGTGAGAATGGGGATTGACATGTCAGGCTAGCAGCCGGTGTTATTAAAAATTACCGCCGCATTTTTTATGGATTCTAAAAATATACTAAAAGTTGTTAACGCTAGGGTGTGCCTTGTAAGCGACGCATTGCAACAGAGCCTGGCTGTTATGAGAAATGAGCAAGGGTTTCTAGAGCATTTTTCCAGAAGTAACATGCTACATCGGAGCTTGGATGTAGTGAAAAATGGGCAAGGGTTGATAGGGCGTCTATTCGGAAGCGACAAGCCGCAACAACATTCGGTTGCGGTGAAAAGTCGGCAAAGGTTCCCATGCCTTTACGAACGTGGTTTAGGGAAGAAGGTGATGCCAAAATACAAAATCTGTTTTGCCTCATGGAATGTTGGGGTTCTTTTAGGAAAAAGTATGAAAGTAGTAGATGTTATGAGAAGGAGAAAAATTTATATAACATGCTTTCAAGAGACAAGGTGGAAAGCAAAGAATGCCAAAAAAATTAATAGATTCAAATTATGGTATATTGGAAAGGATGGTAATTGAAATTGTGTAGGGATAATAGTAGATAATAAATTTGTAAATAAAGTTGTAGATGTGAATAGAGTAAATAATAAAATTATTCAAATAAAACTTGTATTAGCTGTACAGGTCTTAAATGTAATAGTGCTTATGCACCATAAGTAAAATTAGATGATAGAATCAAGAAATAATTTTGGGATGACTTAGATAGTATTATACAGATGATATCTAACCAAGAAAAGGTTGTGATGGGTAGTAATTTAAATAGATATGTAGGAAAGGAGAATATAGGATATGAAAGAAGTCATACAGGTTTCAGCTTTGGATAAGAATAAAATGAAGAATGTCATTTTAGACTTTGCTATAGCATATAATTTGGTTATAGCAAATATCTTATTTCAAAAACGAGAGAGACACTTGATAACTTTTAAGAGTAAAACAGATTCTAGCCAAATAAATTTCTTCCTTATAAAAAAAAAGTAGATAGATCCTTTTGTATTAATTGTGAGGTTATCCCGGGTAAAAACTTAGTCATGCAGCATAGATTATTAGTGATTGATATATGTACACAAAAAGAGTCAACAAAAACTAAAGGCAATATAGTTTCAAAAATTAAATGGTAGAATTTAAAGGGAAACAACATAAAACTTTTTAGTAAAAGAATTAAAAAGAAAAAAGAAAAATGGGACACATAAAAAGATGGAGTAGAATCAATGTGGGATAAAATGACAACTAACATAAAAGAAGTATGACAAAGTATTGCAGATATAAATAAAAATCATAGATTCTCACATAGAGAAACTTGGTAGTGAAATAAGGATGTTCAAAAAGCTATAAATATTAAACAAGAAAATGTTAAAATATGGCAGAAAAATAAAAATGATATAAACTTATAACAATACAAACTATAAAAAAATACTAAAAAGATTATTAGCGATACTAAATACAAAATTTAGGAGAACTTATTTTACAGATTAGGAACTAGACAAGGTGACAAAGATATTTTTAAGTGGGCTAAATTAAGAAAAAAATGGCAAAAATTTGACACATGTTAAATATCTTAAAAGAGATGACCAAAGAGTTCTAGTCAAAGATAACGATATTAAAGAAAGATGAAAAACTTATTTTTATAGTTTACTAAATGATATACCACACGAACATTTAACATTAGATGTTAGTTTAAATAGAGAATAAAATAAGAATATCAGTTATTTCCCAAAAATTCAAATATCTGAAATAAAGGAAGCTCTAAGGAAAATAAAAATAAGAAAAACCTTAGGCCCAGATAATATACCGATTGAGGCATGGAAGTGCATGAGAGATATAAGTACAACATGGTTAACAAATTTTTTTAATAAAATTATAAAAATAAAGTTAATGTCAAGTGAATAGAGAAAAAATATTATAATTCCAATCTATAAAAATAAAGGAGATATTCAAAATTGTGCAAACTATCATGGAATAAAATTAATGAGTCATGCTATGAAATTATAGGAAAGAGTAATTGAACATAGACTAAAAAGAGAAACTAATATACCTGAAAATCGATTTGGTTTTATGCCAGGAAGATCAACTATTGAAGCTATTTTTTTACTTAGATAACTATTTGAAAAATATAAGGAGAAGAAAAAACTTATACATGATTTTTATTAATTTAGAAAAAGCTTATGAGCGAATACCAAGAAAGCTACTGTGGCAAGTGATGAAAATGAAAAAAATTAATAATAGATACATTAATATTATTAAAGATATGTACGATGGAGTTGTTATGAATGTAAGGACCATTAGTGGAGATACTAATGTCTTCCCAGTTAAAATAGATCTACATCAAGGCTCAGCCTCGAGTCCTTATCTTTTTAACCTAGTAATAGATGAAATTACTAGACATTTATAAGAAGAAGTACCTTGGTGTATGTTATTTGCAGATGAAATTGTTCTAATAGATTAAGCTAAAGAATGACTTAATTTAAAATTGAATAAGTGGATAGATGCTTTAGAATTTAATGGTTTTAGAATTAATCGCACAAAAACTGAATATATGGAATGCAATTTTAATAATAGTGAGAACCCAGATGAGGAACCAATTAAGATTTTAGATCAAGTAGTAACAAGAACTAATCGCTTTCGGTACTTAAGATCAATAGTTTAAGAGAATGAAAAAATTGAAAAAGATATAATACATAAAATTCAAGTAGGATGGAAGAAATGGAAAAATACGTCAGGAAATTTATGTGACTGCCAAGTTCCAATCAAACTAAAAGAAAAATTTTATAAGACTATGATTAAACATGTTGTGCTTTATGAGGCAGAATGTTGGGCAGTTAAAGAATAATATATACAAAAAATGAGCGTAGCAGAAATGAGAATATTAAGGTAGTTGAGTAGTAAAACAAAAAAAGATAAAATTAGGAATGAAATAATTCGAAAGAACTCAAAAGTAAGACCAATTTGTGATAAAATAAGAAAAATAAATTAAGACGGTGTGGTCATGTTAAAAAGAGGCCTAAAGTAGCACCGGTTAGGAAAACAAAGTTTGTCTCAGTAGAAAGGTGGTAGGAGAATGAGAGGAAGACCTAAAAAAACATTGATGGAAGGAATTAAACAATATTTAAAAATATTACAAATTACAGAAAATTTAGTCTTAAATTACTAAGAATGACGCAACAAAATCCATGCAGCCGACCCCACCTAGGTTAAAAATAACTTATGATGATGATGATGATATGAAATAATAATGGTAAATGTAGAATAAATAGAGTGGTTGAAAGGAAAAAGAATTATAATATTTGAGTAAATTAAGAAATAAAATTATTAAGTTATTAAATGATTTATGAAAAAAGAAGGAGAATGAGACATTTCCCACTTCATCCCTCTCCATCTTGCTCATTCACATTCCTAAATAAATACTTTGTGAGTGTTAAACTCAACGAATAAAATAATATAAAATCGTAATTTTGAAAAGATTTTTTATGAATGTAAATACACTTTCCAAGTCCCGCCACATTACGTAAAAGTGCTCTTATATGACCTTTTTATTTTTAATATTTTAATATTTTCTATTTATTTCATTTATCATTATTTATTTAGCTAAGAAATCAAATTTTTTCATGGGCCACCTTTGGTAAAAAAATATATGCCTAAAAAATTATGAAAATACTTAAATTCATTCACATGTATATTAAAATATAACAATATTTTATAGGCAAATTTATTTAAATAGTAATGATATTTTACAAGATTTAGATGTTGAAAATATAATTTTAAAATTAATATTTAGTATTAAACTATTTTCTTATGTTTATTTTATAGATTTGTAAATGAAGCGTATACAGTTTAATAATGTATAAATGAAAGAATTTTCATAATAACATAAGTAATACTAAATATAATAAATGAATGAATTTTGTATTAAATATCAAAATTTTAAAAAAATAATAACATAAAAGAGATTTTATAAAACAATGCTTCTTTTAATATATGTTTTATTGCAAGTAATAGTCTCCTTATAGGGTGCATTTATTTACACCCAAGATTTTTCAAACTAAAACTTTTGATTTTTAAATTTTTTTGCTATCTATGACTACTTTATTTTTCATTATATTTTCACATTTTCCTTTACAATCATTATATTTTTTAATCATTTCTATACAATTAGCTTATCTGTTGTAACTTTATTGTCTTTATCACATTAAATTATTTTCTCTCATTTTAAAAAAATTTACACTAAAAATTTTTTACCTACAAATTTTATAACTTCCCATACACATCCAAATTTTAAATATTTTGGGGCTGAATAGTTAGCAACATGGGGAAGATTACTTTGTCCATTCATGCTAATAAGAGTATAAAGTATTTTCATTGATAGACCAAAATTTCAAAAAGTTCTTGATGTACACAAACAAATTTACCATTAAATGCTAACTAGCATCATTTATCTCCATTAAATTACCATCAAAAGCTCTTTGGATAATATGCTAGCCGGTAGATTTAGCTACCTAAGAGAGTCCAGCTCCCTAAATATTACCTAATTAAAAATTATTGTCATTCATGGTAACTCAAAATTTTTGAAAATTAAATTTGGTCCAAAGTTTTTGTTACAAATATATAAACTAATTAATGAAAAGGCTTTGAATTTATGCCAACCAAGACAGCGTTGTTACAATGGATGAGATCTGAAATCAGGAATAACTTAATGTATTTTTTTTAATGTCCAAAATTTTTGTTACAAATATATAGCTTTTTGAATAATTTAATTTATGTTTTTAAATGTCTAAAGTTTTTGTTATAAATACATAGACTAATTAATGAAAAAGCTTTGGATCCATGCCAACCGAAACAATGTTGTTATAATGGATGAGATCTGAAATCAAGAATAATTTAATATATTTTTTAAATGTCCAAGATGCCCGTTTATGTTTGAGGAATCAAAGACCCAAACACACCAAATACACCATGATGATATTCATCTCATTCTCTCTTCTTTCCTTTTTAGGCTGCAATGACATTTTGGTTGAACTTGAGGATTAGGATAATACTTATATTGTACACAAGCGTCAGTATATAGTATTCGATAGTAGAATATATATTTATCATAACATACAAGAGAAGTATTGTTTAGCATGTTAAACCAATAAACACAATTGTTGGCACGCGACAATGTCAATACTATTTTAATTAGCTTTTCATCTAAAGGTGATTCCTTGTTTGTTCATGAATGGAGTTAACATAACAGGTGCAAGTGTTAGGGTACATAAATGCCTTTAAAAAAATAATTAATATCTTATTACTTTAACTTCTTTTATTTTTATCTCTATTTTTTAGTTTTACATAGTTATCTTATTTACTTTTACCTTACTATATTTTTTTAAAAAAATTCTACTCATTAGCTTTCTTTCTATATTACCAAAGGGATGTAGCTTTAGAGCCTTTAGCTTATTGATAACCAAGTTAGGGCACATAGTTCGAATCTTGTTAGTGTTGGAAATATGTGGAAAACAAGTTAAATCTATGTTTTGATGATTAACAAATCAATTTGAGTATGTCTTGGCTAC
>JAXCLR010000063.1:35961553-35998158 GCA_035584095.1 Annona squamosa | reverse complement strand
TTTTATTTCTGCTCTCTACATTGCTTTGCTTTCCATTGTGTTTCTTTATTCAAGGGGATTGAACTTACAAGGGGTTAAGTTTTTAAGTCACCGAAGAAATTTTTAAGAACCCAATTCACCCCTCCCCTCTTGGGTTTTGCCATCAATTCGGGACCAACAGTTAGTGCTTGCAAGGAGTTACTATCAACTGAATGTTATCTGTAGCCTCTCCTATGATCAACTCTGCCTTTCTCTTTCATTGTCAACCAAAGGAGAGCGAGAGAGACAAACTCCTTTTAGAATTCATGTTCAAAGCTTTTGACAAATATATCCTATATATATATATCTGTTCATATCACTAACAAAAGACAAAAAAAAAACTCATTTATTAGATGTCATTCCGATTTTTAGTTTATGAAATAAGATTACTAGAAGGGTATGTTTGAAAAGTTATAAAATTTTTAGAAAAACTTTATTATAGCTTTTGATCTCATAAAAAACTACCTACATTAATGCAACTTGACCACAACCATGAATCTAATGAGTTACCAATGACACCACCAGCAATTAGCGCAGGTGGCAGGGGCAGTAGGCTCCTTAAGTGCAAAGCATAGTTTGATTTTTTTTTTTAAAAAAAATCTCTCAAAATGGAAGTTTTTACAATTTCCTCATAAATGTGGGAATTTGGTATTTCCTCCCTTAGGTGGAGGTATTATGAAAATCTCTTCATGTGTGAGGGTTATAAATGTGCCCCATTGCAGTACGAAGTTGTCACGTTGTATAAAATATCAATAAAAAGGGTTGCCAATGACTTTTATTCAAGTTTATTAAGTATGCTTGCAAAATTTAAGTGCTTGATGGTGATCACATGGATAGTATTTTCAACTACTGTCAATGGTCTTTTTCTTCCTTTTTCCCTTCTGTTCCCAATGTTCTGCCATTGGTTAGATATGGCCAACAGAAACTAGGAGTCTGTTCTAAAATATATAAGATTTTTGGATTGAATTTGTATTTGGGACAAAAATGTAATAATGTATATTGGAAATAAATAAAGTTGTATTGAAAATGGGTAAAGTTATACTAAAAATTAAAAAAACTGTATTGAGAATTGGAACGCTATCTCAAGAATTTTATATGACTTGGAACATTCCTTAGCTATTTGTAATGAAGCATTCCATGTATGAAATGACAAGTTTCCTCAAACGACCCCTAATTGAAAAGTTCTACAAAAATATCATATTAGCAAAGAGACCCTTAGCACAAAAGTTTTTAATCTGCTATAAAATGGCGTGATATGAAAAGGATAACGATAAGAAGTAAGAAAAATAAAATTAAAATATGTAGATTAATTTATAATTAGTAGTATAGAAATAATTAAAAATAAAGTGATTGTATAAAAATATATAAAGAAATAATAAAAATTAGGATAATTTTGGAAAGTAAAAATTTTTTAAACTTAAGGTGTATTTGGTAACTATTGAAACTTATCAATCAAAATATTTCAATCGAAACCTTAACTTTATGTGAATCATAACCCTTAAGTCTACCAAATTTAGTTCAACCAAAATCCTAACTTTAATATTATAATTCGAGTTCAAACTGTATTAATATTAACTTTGGGCTGAAATTCGGATTACACTAAAGCCAACAAAAGTCAAAATTTACCAATAAAAAATAACAAATTGTTTGAATATTATTGCATTTGCACCAACCAATTCTAAAATACATTTTTGATTATGATAACTTATTTATTCATATGTTGCACATGAATATATCTATATGATTTATGATATCTTTAATTTTAAAGAAATTTGATTGTCTAATTAAAAGATAATACTAAGTATAATGAAATAATAAATTTAACATTAACAATTAAGATAAAAATAATTAAGATTACATGAAATGACTATCTAAAAAAGTTTAATAAAAATAAAACTGATATATCCCATAATTAATTAGTGTGTATACAATATTTTTTAAGAGTTTTGTGTATTTATCATTATTTATCAATTAAGTTGAAGTGGATACAATAGATTCAACTTTTTATGGGCAAATGTATGTGACAATTTGGTTTTAGAATAAATATTTTATAGTTTAATTAAATTATGATTACATGGAAGAACTTTGATCATAATTATAGTTAAAATACTTAATAAATAAACCAATACAATTCCTTTAATAAGTTAGGGGGAAATTATGTTCAGACTAGGTTGGGTTTTAGTACAAGATTAATGTAAACCCAGTGCTGGTTTAGATTCTCCTATATTGGGTTGAAACCGAATCTATTTTGAAAAAAATTATAAAAATAAAATTCAAACTTAGTTTTGAAACCAAGTTAGGTTTTCGCAAGTTCAGATCCAAGTTCAGATCAACCCGACATAAAGTTGCACCCCTAGTCGGTTGAGGCTTGTGTGTTTTTTGTAATTTTTTGTCTTTTAATAAGAAAATATAAAGAAAATACACTTAAGGGCGAATTCCTTATATACCCATGAATTTTATCCATAATTTCACTTATGCTCATGAATTTTCAAAAATTTTTCACATACCCATAAATTTTCATCTTAATTCCACTTATACCCATGCTGTTAGGGATTTGTTAAAGAAGATGTTAATTTTTGATAAACGACAAATATGCTCATGCCTAATTATGATTTTATAACTCAAAATTCATATTATAATAAATTTTTAATAACTCTACAACTACACAATCACATTTATTTAAATATGAATCTTTAACTTTAAGCAAAATAATCTTAAATTACATTAGAACTTGAGCATATTCTTTATTTTACAAGGGAGTTAATGGGTCATTTAGCGGATCCCTAACAGCATGGGTATAAATAAAATTATGATGAAAATTATTAAGCATAAGAGAAATTTTTTAAAATTCATGAGTATAAGTGGAATTATGGATAAATTTTGTGGGTATATGTTACAAAAAATTATTTTTTAATATATTTCTCATATTAAGTACATTAATTTGGTATCTTTTAGATCTAACAAATTTCCACCATAAATATTTTTAAGAATAATTTTCTCATCTAATAACAAAGTACAATAAAACAAATTGAAAATATTGATTAAATGGATTAACTTAATGTTCTTCAAATCTTACTAATTTTCACAATAAATATTTTTAGAATTAATTTCCTAAAAATTTTTCAAGCTAACATATTAGGAAACTTCATTTTAAAATAGTAATGGTAGAAATTTATAAGAACTTAAACATACTAAATTAATATATTTAATGTGAGCAATAGATTAAAAATAATTTTTAATGTTTTATAGATATTTTCTTGTATTTTCTATTAAAATATAAGAAAAATAATTTTAAAAAATTTTTCATACTCAGATTTGCAAAATATGAAACACCAAATGGACTTATTTAAATGAGAGTATTATTTTATAAAATAAAAATTTTTCTTTTTCTTTTTGTCATAGGATAAGAAAATAGATTTTTAATATCATTTATGATGAGATTTTGTGAAATCTAGCATATATCAAATGAATTTATTTAATATAAATTTGTAATAAATAAAAATTTCCCTCTTTAATATACTTTGTGTTTATTTTTTATAATATATAGCAAAGACACTTCTACAAAACCTTCTTTTATGAAATTTTCTTCATTTTTAATAGATAGTTGATAAGAAATGAACTTCATTTATTATATTTAACATTATTTTTATTATAATCGAAAATCTTTTAATTTGTCTATTATCATTGTATATGGGCCCCATCAACCAACATATAAAAACAACATAATAAAATAAGTAGTATTAAATATCAATGTTAAGTACTATTTTGAACATTCAAACCATCTAAAAATATCACTATTATGTAAATAAATAATTTTGTAAAGTATTACCATATATTTATTTATATATAAATAAATCTAAGTATTTTCTTTAATTTACACGTGAATATGTTTATTTTGAGCAAATGTAGCATGGGCACATATAAAATGTGTATGACACTTAAATTTATAGCTAAACAAATAATGTTAAATACAAAAAATAAGTTATATTTTGTATAAATCGGTAACACCTGAAAAATAAAGAAGGTTAGGTAAAATTACTTCTATGAACTTTCCTAAACGTATAGATTTGTATGTACAACAGAAATTTTGATCTGCATAACCGCATAAGATCAGAACTCAGTAAGTAAAGGGGATTAAGGGAATTAAATAACAATTCTCTTATTATATATAAGGTATAAGAGTAAAAAGGTACACGGTTAGAAGTTGGATGGATTATCTCCATCTTAGAGTACAATTTAATCCGGTTCCTGGTCATTCAACTTGTGTAGCTCAATAGAAAAACATCTGGAAGAAATTTACGGGCTTGCCGGCGGGCCGCGGGCCTGAAATTCTGGAGGTAGGCTTTACATTTGTTGAGCCCCACAAGCATATAGGGGCATTTCCGTAATTTAAAAATAAGCCCGCGGCAATTACGTGAATGGCTTCCTGTTGTCTCTTTTTTTATCATTTCTCCTTCCGCCCACCCTCCCTCCCTCTCAAAGTGTGTCCGGCAGCGGCAGCATCTTCCCTCGCCGTAGACAGTCGGAGTCGCCGAAAGAGGAAATCTTCTGAAAATGGTATGCATCTCCATCTCGCTATCTTCGTTTCTTCATCTTATTTCTCATTGCCTTTCCCTAATTCTACTCTGATTTTGATTCACTGGGCATTTCGAATCCTCTGCCCTAGAAAACATCCCCACCCTGTTTTTTGTCCTTATAAACACGACAAGCTTATCTGGATCATTTGACCTTAGCTATCTCAGTTCACCTTGCGTCCTTTCTTCCCTGCGAAGCTGCGAATTCTGCTATTTGATGGCCTGGATATGTGTAGGTGTGGTGTGTGAGATAGGAGCCATGTCTTCGTGATTAAGGGCCGTAATTTCTGCTTTTTGAAATGGGAAGATAGTTCCATGCTTACGCGAAAATCCCCACTTGTTGTCAGATGTCGCGTATTGTCATTTGTCTCATACCTTTGTAATTGTTTGTCTATGATGTGTTTCTGAGCCTTCGCTTGAATGATCTTGAGATATGATTGCCCACTGATAATTTCCTTCATGGTCCGTTTGGCATCTGGTAGAAGGGAAGTAAGTGTTCCTACTTGACTTGATATTTTAACTGTCCAACTATCCTACTTTTTACCATAAAAAACTAATCCCGCGTTTTTCTATTATTAAGCCTGCATTTCAATTTTTAATACATATTTCCATACTGTTATCCTGTCTATTTTGTCTTTTTTTTTTTTTTTTTACTCTTAATCATATTCTTTATTACATCACATCAGAGTTCTCTCCCACTTTTTAAAAATTTTTCTCACAAAAATTTCCCCCATTTTTTTAGACCTCTCGTCAAACAGACCCTTGAAAAAAATGGGTGAATAAGTGGAAGTCGTTGAAAACCACTGTCGGAAAATGTATGTTCACATCTGATTCTTGGAAATGAATGCTGAGAAGTTCAGGGGCATTTTGTTTTATAGGAGACTACCATAGCTGGCGCTCAATTAGAGGCATTGCTGATCTCATGGAGACATTATGTAATTTTAGGTATACCATCGAAATTAGTAATAAACACTTATAAAGGGGGTCTTCCTCTATTTGGAGATAAGATGAATCCCTACAACACTTTAGAGCACTTCAAGTTTTCTGAAGTATAGATTGAGGTATTGTCTGATTTGACTATTGTCAACAGCATGAATCCTGTAATGTTATTGAAGTGTTGTCCTTGAATAGTTGGTAGTATGTGTTGATGACTGATAATGAATGTTTGTTATAAGCTCTTGCTTTATTGTTTCTTTGGAGTGTTTTTGGAAGGATCTGATCTGGATTGTTTTGGCAGGATGGACAAGACTCAGAAGATCAAAAGCAAAGCACTGCTGACATGACTGCCTTTGTGAGTTCCTTCCACTGTAGATAATTCACCTCTTTCTGTTCTGCTAACATGACCAACATGCAGCTAGCCATTTTCTTGTTTATTTGCAAAAGATAACAATTGTTGGAGTTCCATGAAGAGACTATGGTGAAACTCCTGCTTCTTTGGTTTATTATTCTGTAGATTTGAGACTTAATTTTTTGTAGGATTCTCTTAATTTCTTTTTTTTTCTCTGTTTCCTTGCTTAAATTATTTATTATTTGTTTTATTTTCTAGGTTCAAAATCTTCTGCTGCAGATGGTAAGTTTTCTTGTCTGCTCTTGTGTCTACATTCTTGTTTATGTTGATGCAAATGCTTCGTGGAATTCGAAGAGTCACCAATCTACACAGTTCATGGCATAAGAGATTACTACCATGGATGTGGGAATCCAGTACATTGTGGGCCTTATCCTAGGAACTTGCAATAGCTTACTGTGGTAGCCATATGTTTGCATGCTGGGTGATAATTGTTGGGCGCGAAGTTTTGGAGTACCATTCTTCATATCTTGTTGGAATAGCTTGAGAGTCGGACACTTATGTTTTGTATAAAGTGCCTGTCTTGCCTTTTCACTGTGCTTTTACAACTATGTGGCATTCCAATTATTGCCAAAGCTAAACGTGACTCATTTTTCATAAATAAAATATGAAAAATGATATTGTTCTGATAATAATTATTTTTTGCAGCAATCAAGGTTCCAGGCCATGTCTGAGTCAATTGTCTCAAAGAATATCCTTTGCGAGCAGATCTTTTAAGTATTTTGAATGTAGAAGTTTATCTTTCTTTGGAACAATAATCATTTGGTCCACCATTCATTGCAATAGTTTGCAAAAAGTTATAGTTGCATCCCTGTATGGTTTGAAAGAGTGGTATTGTTTGTTGGTCCAATTCTAACACCATTTCTCCTCTTGCCCTAAACATGCCATACCATGAAATTGGCCATGACATCATTGCCCTTTGTTTGTCATCATCCATCGAAATTATTTGATAAACATTCATTTTGCACTCTTTGCTGTCATAGAACAAATCCAACTGGTTGATTGAAATCCATAGGCTTCACTGGCCTTGGAATAATTTTGATTATTCAGATTTGGCTGAATGCATCTTAATGCCTGTGCATCTTGAATGCCTTTATACTGCATTGCGGGCCCAACAAAAATGGAAATTCCAGGTTTCTTTAACCATGATCCACTCGATGAGATGGGTGCTAGGATAGATGAGTTAGAACAGAGCATCAATGACCTTAAAACTGAAATGGGTGCAGAAAGTTCGTCCCCCTTGCCTCCCACCAAAGAACAGTCGGAAGAAAGTAGGCCTGCAGACAGTTGAGGACAAGATTCCTTCTATCGGTTAGTTCAGATGAACCAGAAGGATGGACTGTCCAATTTGAGTAAAATGAGTCTTACCTTCCTTTTCTTTGCTTTCTTCATTTTTCTCTTCTTCTTCTTCTTCTTTTTTTATTTTTCTCCTCAAGATGATGGTGTGAAACTAAAACTTGGTTCCAGAGTGCCTAAGAATGTGTATTTTCAATTTGATCCTCACATATGCCAGGGAAGAATGATTTGAAGTTGCCATTTCTGTATTTTTCTTTCCTTTTAACATTGCAATATGTTCGGTGGGTGAAATATGTTGAATTGAAGGACTATATTGCCCTTAAGATGCGCTACACGGTTACTAAATTTGTTAAACCATGCATTGGGTATTATTACTATTTGCATGTAGTATCAGTAAGATTTTCTTGTTGGATGGCAATCTGGATTGCTAAACCATTAGGCATTCCCAAAGAAAACATATCATACTCGGTCGTATCAGAAAACATGTCATTTTATCTTAATAAATACATGGGTATGGAAATTCAGGTGTGCAACATGGGTTGGATCTGTTTGAGTCTACTTCATCCATATCTCTATTTGTAAGTCTTATGTTGGTTTACCTTAGCCATAACCTTGTTTGTAAGTCATATTGTACTCCATACATAGATTGCTTTGATCCTATTATATCTTGCCAATTTGGTTCTGATTCCAAATTGGTTATTTAATAAGCCAACAGCAACAATATCATATTGAACTTTTCAATATAAAAATTTTTACTTTCTACAGTGATCTTATTTTTTAAATTATTTTCTTCACATTTTCCCATACAATTATCCTAATTTTTAATTAGTTCTATAGTATTCATACAACTAAGATATTTATTTTAATTTTATTCTCTTTATTCCTTATTATTACCTTTTTTATATCACATCACTTTCTTCAATGCAAATTACCTACCCACCTTACCCATCCAGATTAGTTACAAATATCCTGTGCTATAGAACCTATTTTACCTAATTGAGATGGGAGATGAGGAGGAGAAAGAGTAACTCATTCCCTTGAAGACGAGAGTAGTAGACAGTTCTGTCCAAATGAGTTTGTAGACGGCAAACAAATTCTCGACGAGTCCCTTGCCAAGTTAGAATTCAAGGCTGCTGAGGACGTGCCATCTTCAATGGGGAAAGCAATTCTCGGCAGCATGTAAAAGTAAAAAATGTTCAGTGTTTTTCTAAATGTACCCATTATGTTTTATTTTAATTTTAAATTTACCCATAATAATTTTTAAATTTTTAATTATACTCACTATATTTGCATTTAATCATCCCAAAAATACCAATTCCATAAAAAACCATTTGTTAAATTTTGTAAATGCTCAAAATATCCTCGTTGTAAAATAATAAAAGGATGAAACAAAATATAGGCAAATTCCCTATGTACCCACAAATTTTACTCATAATTCCACTTATATTTATGAATTTTTGAAAATTTTTCTCATACTTATGAATTTTCATCCTAATTTCATTTATACTGATGTCATTAAAGATCTGTTAAAAGAGTTATTAATTTTTCGGGAAATAATGAATATATCCTTAATTATAATTTCATAGTTAAAATTTTATATTATAAGAATTTTTAGTAATTTTACAACAATAAAATTATATATTATTTGAATATAAATATTTAATTTTAAGCAAAACAATCTTAGACTATGTTAAAGGTTACATCTATTCATCATTTTACAAGGGGACTAATATCCGATTAATAGATTCCTAACAGCGTGGATATGAGTGGAATTAAAATAATGATTTTTTGAAAATTCATGAGTTATAAATAGAATTAAAGATAAAATTTACAGCTATATAAGAATTTTTCCTTAAAATAAAAAGAAAATAAAATTAGGACTTTTTTAAATTTAGAGCTTATGCAATTAGGGTTTTAGTGAGTTATGATATTTAATTTTCTCGATTTCACCTTAAATTTAATGAGTATATTCGTAATTTTATATATAAATAAAGATATTAATTCATAGAATAAGTATTTTTAGGATTAAATATAAAAGTGGTAGATATATTTAAAATTTTAAAAATATTATATATATATATATAAGACTAAAGCCAAACATATTGAATATATTTATAAAAAGCCCGAACATTAAAGGACATCCACTTTCGGCCGTGGGTTAGTAGGGAGTGATGATTACAAATCGAAAGTTTTCCTAATTTTTATGTTGTACGGGAGGAAACTTTGCTTTCTCTTAAAGGCACGTTTCATGTTTTTTTCTTTTCCGGGGCCAATGAAATTGGGGAAAAAACTGTGGGCGCGTAGAAAAGAGTGACGTGATACAACAAAGATAATAATAATAATTAGAAGTAACAAAAATAAAGTTAGAATAAAACAGTTAATTGTATAAATAATTATATAGAAATAATTCAAAAGCAGTATTATTATATAATAAAATGTAAATATAGTAATTATCTAAACAAACACATCCACACGCCCTGAATCTGTCAACGATGTTAACCGATACAAATAGTGCTGAGGTTATCATAAACACATACGTTTTGTGGAAATTTTCTTTCACATTTTTCTATATAATTATAATACCTCACATCATAACTCAACATTTTTTTTACAATTATCTTATATATTTTGTACTAAAAAAATATCTCTACCATTTTGATTTTATTTATTTTACTCTTAATTATTAGCCCTATTAGTTGAATTATCATAATACACAAAAGATTTTTACTTAATTCAAGTATTTTACATTTTTAATAGGTATTTTTTTACTCTTCTGTAAGTCAGAGTATATTTAGTTAATATATCAAAATTTACGATTTTTACATTTTTTATATTTTTACCAAAATTTTAAAAATAAAATTTTTTACCCATGTCATACTCCTCCACACATAAAAAGTGACATTTTTGTTATTGTGATTTTTAAAAATACACTTGAGAATTAAAAAAGATAAATTTTGGTATATAAAAAATATATTCGAGGCTAATGAAAGTGAAGAAAAATAAATATATAAAATACATAATATTATTATTGCATAATATCATAAATTTATAATCCTTATCACATTATTAAGCTGTCTACTTCTAAAAAGTTTTCTCATTCCCTGAACAACAAAAAAAAGATTATAAATGAAGTATATTGTTAAACTTAAGGATTTTTTTAATTAGAGTGTGATTATATACATTACGATGTATTTTAAGTTAAAATACAACATTTATTTATTTTTATAATGAATTATATTTTTTATTTTTTCTTCATAAATATGTTTTTCTAAGTGTATTTAATAAGGATACTAAGTTTTACCATTTTACAATACTTTTACATATTTATTTTTTTATTTTTAAAAATTAAGTTTTTTTAAAGGGTGAAAAATGACTTAAATGCCCCTTGAAATTGATAAGTTTTTAAAAATAAATGTGTAAAAGTATTATCAAAAATTGGTATATGTATTAAATATACTTAGGAAAATATGTTTATGAAGAAAAAACTAAATAAAATAAATTAATATTGCATTTTAACTTAAAATACATAGTAATGTATATAATCGGCTCCTTTTTTATTACAGTACTCACAGGGATCAAGAGTCAAGGCTACAAGCACACATGCCTGAATGGGAAACCAAACCAACTAGGCTATACTAGGTCCACTAAGAGATAAAAGGATTAGAAAATAGAAATGAAGTAAAACTCAAAAGCAAAAAGAAAAAAAGAAAAAAAAAATGCTGTATTTGATTTTCGAATGAAAAGCTAAAATTTGTTTAAGCTGACAGGAGACCTCGTCAAAGTCTAGAACTCTACTGTATTCTTTAAATTCAAGAGTCAACATAAGTCAACTATTCAACCAGTTCCAAGTCTATCAAGAACTTGTGAGTTTCATACATCATGATGTTTTAAATAAATCCAAGTCATCTAATATGTTTATTAATATTTTTATTTACTGAAGATACAGCAGCTTATCTGGACTGCATACTCAGGTATTTTATTGAGAATTTCGAAGCAATCTCATAAGTTATTTTGTATTTATCTTTTTGCCCACATAAACATGATTTTTTGTAGCAGGTGTAAATAAATATACATGGCAGTATGAGAAATGATTCTGTACTTATGTAAACGTGAAGCCTCCATGTCTACTTTTGATCTTTAAATTTTTTTTAAAAAAATTTCAACACCTAAACCATCTATCAAGTTTAATAGTCTTATTTTATCATGTCGCTGAAGATAATTTTCGTTAAAGACTTATATCTTCTAGAAAGTTGTATCTTTTGAAACTTGAAAGTGAATACATAACTATTAAAAATTTTAAAAATATTAGCAAAAATATAATACATAAAAGTTTGCAATGTATGCAATTTTTGGAATCATAAATAAATACAATGAATAAACATGTTCAATGGTTCGGATATCTCAAAAATATTTTAAAGATAAAAAACAAGAATAAGTATGGAGGCTTTCATGCTTAATAAGCATGAAATCATTACTCAATTTAGGTGTGTTTGACACATAACAAATATTTTAAGCTAAAACTTTTTATTTTCCATAATTATCTTATTTTTTAATCATTTCTTCGTATTCCTATAAAATTATCTTTCTTTTCAATCATTTTTATACGATTACCACACAATTAACCTACCTATTTTAACTTTATTCTCTTTAATCTTCATTATTACTCCTACCATATCATATTATTTTCTTTTAATTTAATAACTTTTATATAAAAATTTTTCGTCTAAAATTTTTATAACTTCTTGAATACACTATATGTATTATTAAATCTATCTGACTTTTTGTGATGAAGTTATATAGAAATAAACACCTATGATTAGCGAAGGTGGTAGGGGCGTTGGGCTTCCTAGATTAAGTCAATATTTGGAATCCCATCTCTCTCTTTGGTTGGAATGAGTTTTTCTAAAAAAAAGTTCCCCAAAATAGGAATTTTACAATTTCCTCCCTAATTATGGAGGTTTTAAGATTTCCTATCTAAATTTGGACGTATTATAGAAAAGTCCCTCCATGTGTGTAAGGGTTGTGAATGTGGCCCATTGTAATATCAAGTTATCACGTTATATGCTATTGAATAAAAAATTATCACATTATATACATATCAATTTAAAAAAAAGTTACATAGAAGTGATTCCACATAAACCCATTTATTTTTTATATGTTGATGATTGGTGTAAAATTTAATTCATTTATTATATTTAATATATCATTTGTTTACCAAAATACAAAGTTTAATCCAAATTAAATATGTGTGCATGGCACATTTATTTTAAAAACAAACATATTCATGTGTAAATCAGGGGAAAATATTTAGATCCATTCACATACATATTAAAATATAATAATACTTTATATAATTATTTACATACATAGTAATGATATCTTAAATTATCTAAAATTTGAAATTATTGCTTTAAAAGTAATATTTAGCATTAAAATATTCTTTGAGATTGATTTTATATATTTATAGATGAGACCACACATAGTATTACTAGACAAATGAAAGGATTTCCATACTAATATAAATAATGCTAAATATAATAAATAGAGTGTATTTTTCAATAATTGTTAAGATATTAAATAAAAAGGATTACATAAAAGTAAAACCTTTAATAAATAGTTGTTGGCTTAGATTTATATCAAATATCACAAAGTATGAAAATCAAGAGGTCATACACTTGTAACTGTTCCACTAAACTTAAACACATCAAGGATGTGTTTGTTTACAAAACAAAATTTTCAAATTAAAATTTTTCACTAGTGCAACTACCCTATTTCAATTATTTTTTCATATTTTTCTATACAACTATTCCAAGTTTCAATCATTTCTACGAATCACTCATATAATTAACTCACTTATTTTAACATTTTTTTATTTATTTCTCATTATTACCTCTATCGTATTATGAGATGCTTCTATAAAACTATTTTTCTATATAATCCCTTCGATTTTTAATATCTTAATAGTTAATGAAAATCTGCTTCATCTATTGTATTTAATGTTATTTATATTATTATAGAAACTCTTTCACTTGTTTAGTATCACCGTGCATGAGCCCATCTATAAATGAATAAAATCAACATGATAAAATAATTTAATACTAAATATTACTTGTAAGTAGCACTTTCAATATCTAAATTGTCTAAAATATCATCACTATATAGATAAATGATTCTATAAAGTATTACTATATTCCAATATGGAGTAGAATTATATATATCATTATGTATTTTAAGCTAAACTACAACATTAAATTATTTTGTTTTATTTTTTTAAAATTTTTTCTTCATAAACATGTTTTCTTTAGTGTATCTAATCTATATGCCAAAATTTTCCATTTTAGAATACTTTTATATTTTTATTTTTATTTTTAAAAACCATGAATTTGAGGGCATTTAAGTCATTTTTATCCCTTAAAAAATTTAATTTTTAAAAATAAAAAATAAATATATAAAAATATTGTAAAATGATAAAACTTGGTATATAAATTGAATATATGCTAAAGAAAATATATGCTAAAGAAAATATGTTTATGAAGAAAAATAAAAAATATATCTAATTGTAAAAATAAATGAATGTTGTATTTTAATATAAAATACATTCTGATATGCATAATCATACTCCTAATATATATGTGAATTGATTTAAGCATTTTTCTTAATTTACACATGAATATACCTATTTTGAGCAAATATGGCCCACACACGTATTTAATTTGAATGAAATTTAGTTTCTTAAACAAATGATATTAAATACAATAAAAGGATTAAATTCCATCAAGCGTTAAAATCTTACAACTTAAAGACACTTCTATGTAATCTGGGTATGAAAAGTTGGCCTAATCATATTATACCATCTTCTTTCATTTAAAAATTTTGTAGGAAGTGTTTGAGAAGTGATAAAATATTTAAATGAAAAATTTTTGGTATAAAAGTTTTTTAATTGAAAAAAATGATATAATATAATATAAGTAATGATGATGAGTAAAAATAAATAGATTAGTTATATAAAAACAATTGAAAGGTAAGATAGTTGTATTGGAAGATCTAAAAAATTAGAGATAATTCCTCTTATATCCATAGCAATTTAACATAATTCCTTATATGCCTACAATATTTCATAAATTTCTTTTATATCCATAACATTTTATCCTAAATTTCTCTCACACCCAAGCCCTTAAAATCACTATTATCCATCCTATTGAAAAGACGATTTTGCTCTTTTAAATTTTTTCTAATTAAAATAAATCAACCTTAATATGACTTTTAAGTTATTTAATATCTTGTATTAATGATTTACTATTATCAATTGAGTCATGTCAAGGTTAAATTATCTCAATTAAAAATTTTTAAAAGGGCTAAATTGTCTTTTTATGGAACAAATAACAGTGATTTTAACGGCGTGGGTACGGGAGAAATTTAGGATGAAATGTTACAGGTATAAAAGGAATTTATGAAATGTTATGGGTAAATGAGGAATTATGTACAATTGTTATGAGTATAAGAAGAATCAACCTAAAAAATTAATTAAAAGATAAGATAATTATAGAAAGTGAAAATTTTTTATTTAAAAAGTTTTTTGTTAAACAAAGTTACCCTTACACTAGAAACTTTTACACGTTGAAATTGCATACGCGCACGGATTCCGGTAGGAGCGACAGGTGTCCGGTTTATTGGACTAGTTACGCCTACTAAAAAGCATCTGCCCCTTGAAGACTTTTTTTTTTTTTTTTTTTTTTTGGAAATTTGGGATGCTGGGAAAGGAGCCCCATTCTCAATTAACAACAAAAGAATACTTGCTCAACTCTGTAAGAATACAATTTGGCGGAGTCTCACACCATTCAACCACATCTAGATGATTTGAAAGAGCAAGTTTACTCAAGCAATGGGCAACAGAATTGCCAGTTTGATTAACATGGGAATAAGAGATAAGAGAGAGTATGCTTCTTGAAGACTTGATGAACTGTCAAAAGGTCAAGATCATATGCCATACGTAGTTAGGATTTTATTGAATTTTTTTATTTTTTTTTTGACGGTGAGGGATTTATTGAATCCTTAACTGAAAGGCTATGTAGTCATTTCACAAGTTCTCTCATATACGTAACCAGTGGCTGTGCTCTCAGAAGCCTTTTTTTAATTCAAAATAAAATTTTTGAAATGCACATGCAGGTCCCAGCTTAAAATTCCTAAGTACGTATATTTTTTTTCATTTTAGTTTTTTTGTATTTTTTCCTAATATTTTTGGATTATGAAAAATTTATTGGTGCGCAAATGAACAATGCGTTTATTTTCATTTTCATAATTCAAAAATAAATATTAAACAAAATCGCAAAAATATAAAAATTACATATTTAAACATTTTCAGCTTGGGCATTCATATATATTCGAAAAAATTTTAAAACTTAAAAAAAAAAAAAAAAGAGTTGCCAGGAACAAAAGCATTGAGCTACAATGCTCCCGGTAGCATTGAATTGGTGTATAAACAAATGCCTGAAACGTTAAGGACATGAAAGCTGATTACATGCACCCAAGTGCAAATACCAATTTTTTTATTTTTTTTGAATTGTTTTTTACATAATTATTAATCTAAGTGTACTTAACATGTGTGTCAATTTATACCATCTATGGAGATTTTTTAAATATTTTTTGAATTTTTTAAAATAAATAGCATTTTAGTCATGTAAAAAATTTTCAAAAAAAAAAGTTAAATACACTTATTTGCACTGAAACTACTGGGGTGCTTAGGATCCGTTTCCAACATGGAAACTCATACACAAATAGGAGTCTCTGGAAAATCCTAGGCTTTCTTGTGCACGCTCATGTCCTAACTTTGTATCTAATCTTGTCTCGTCTGGTGCACTGCACGTTATTTTAATATAGTCTCTGTCTTTTGCTGTGAAATATATTATCAGAAGTCAGCATCTTCCGTTGTCCATTACAAAATGAAAGGTACAATGTCAATGAGCTTTGGAAATGTTGAAGTGATCTCTGTGGGGCAGGATAAAATTTGAACGACACATGCTAGCAAACAAATTTGTCCAAACCTGAAAATTCGAAGTAATAACAATGTCACAATCGACAATGGGAATTGGAAGACTCCGGTTATGAAGTGGATGATATGGACATTTACCAACATTCAAATACTTCAAATACAGCAAGTTGCATATGTACACTCGGAGTCTATGATTGGCTCCTTAATCATCCTACAACTCTGCATTCAATGCACAATCCTTTAGCTTGAAACTTTGCTAGTCTCATGTGATCAGTTGGCTGTGGTCCATCAACCTATTCCAAAAGTTGCGTGGGCCATAGTCGTTTCCACCTCGAGATCTCCTCCTTGCACTGCAGTTTCCTGATTCCTCCATAGAACCCATTCGCTTCGTTGCCAGCTTCAAGATGATCCTTCCTGTTTATAATTGTTTTTCTCCATTCTGATCCAGGTGCATACTGGTTGAATTCCAGCATCACGATGTCTGCTTGAAAGGGGTTGTAGGAAGTAAGATGCTTGCGATTCAAGAAACCAATGGGTTGCAACAAGAAATAACAGAATCATCCAACCAGGTCGTTTTTACTATGCCACAAGTCCTAGTTTAACGACCTTACTTGAAAAGTCGTAGTTTAACTTGAAATTTCAGTTTGCGACAATATTCTTGGGTATGGAACCTCACGTATTTCTAACTTTTGTCACTTCAATCAATGCAAATGGATTCGTTTGTGTCTTGATACAAACCTTGATACAGAGTATAATATTTCATATCTTAAGCGATTTACTTGACTTATTAAGACCCAAATTGTTGATGAAAGAACATAAACCTGTTTGAGGGAAGATTGAGTTATCATCTTACCACTTAAATGACAGTGGCATAAATGGCCGTTTCCATCACATGAATCCAAGTGACCCACAGCCCCGTACCACCATCCTGCATTAGGAGACGTAGATCAAAAATCTGTTGGACATTTGTACCAACACAGACCACCTTCATTGCTTGAAACTGAATTAAGAACCCCACGCTCCCAACCATGGCAGCCAATTACCTATCTACCTTACCATAAGGAAAATCTTTGCTTTTTCTCCATTGAATCTCAATGTGATCACCAGGCCTTAAATCATCCAAACAGTCGGATACATGGAGTTCATATGCTGGAGAATCGATGGGTGGAGCCCTTAGTCTCTCCCAAGTCACTCCTTCCTCTACAACTGTTGTTCGACGTCCATGTGGTGGGTACCTATGAAGGAAGAGACCTTGTTAAAGACATAGTAAACACTGGTATGCAATTCTCTAAAGAAAACTTCTTTTGGTTTCAACTTTCAATAACCCAGATTGGATTTTTTATGAACTAATTCTTTGAAAATAGAATTCAAAAAACTCAGTAATATAACTAGATCAGACAAACAATCTATCAAATCATGTTATTTACCTTGCATAAAAGGTGTCAGTACTGCTATCATAGCTGAGATCCGCATCATAACATGAGAGCAAAAACCCAACATGCCCATTCTGCAGAAAAGCATGTGCAGATTGTGAAATGCCTCTCAGTTCTCATAAGACAAACACTCACCAAAAAAAAAAAAAAGCATAAGCTAAACAACTCTTCTAAAAGAGACAAGGGCATTTTCTGGAAGGGGGGTTATTGAAATTAACATTAAACAAGAAGAGAGTAAGGTTTTCACCATTTCATGTACCCATGATGTGGAGCTTTCCTGATTCCTAACTAAAGACATTCATTACACTTCGCTTGTGTTGGTTCTGTACCAGAGAGCTACAGAACTAGTTACGGTTATGATGAAATTATTCCATGTTGGGTTTGCGCCACTTGATCAGTCTTGTTCATAAGGTCAGATTTCCAACAAGGAAAGTAAAGAACAGAAACCCGAAAGTTTTTTTTTCCCCCCTATTGAGTCCTCATATCAAAACAATTCATATCTACAAACAGAGCTAGGCAAGCTAGAAAAAGGGAACAGCCTTTGCTCCTCTATTTCTTTGAATTACAGAAACATGGTCCAAATGGTAGATATTAGAAATCGAACAAGCTGTTGTAACCTTCCAGAGCATCGACCATGGCAGTTTTGGAGGAACCCATTACAAAAAAGAGTTTAAACTAGCGAAGGAATATGAAAATATCTACATGGGATTTATGACGAGCATACCTCACGATTGTAAACCTGGGCTGGGAACCAGAACTTCCCGCTTTCCAGAGATAGATACCAATACATGATCGAATCCGCAGGCAAAAAACTCTTTGGCTTGCCATTTCCACTGTCGACCTTAGATCCAAGCCAAGAAACAGGCCAGAGGCAAGACGCGGCACTGAGCCGACCCATCATTTTCCCATTATCGGAAATCCCCAAATCCCTCCTCGTCGCCATGAACCACTGCCATTCCCGATGCGCGGCTTGCCCCATCAATCTCCCCCACTTGCCATTCATGTGCACTTCCCACAAGTGGTTGCTCCTGCATCTCTCTCTCAAGCAACGGCAGACCCCCGCCATTCTGCACAGAGCCGCCGGAGGCAGCTTCTCCAAGATGCATTCCAGCGCCAATTCCGGCAAATCCAGCACCAACGGCTCCTGCGCGGACTCCACATTCTCTGCTTTTAGGAGGCTCTTCTTGGGAGACATGGCCGGTCGGACTCTCACGGCAAACACCTGGCGCATGCACTCGTGAGCAGCTTCCCGCAGCAGCAAGCCCAGCAGGAGCAGAATCTCAGTCACCCATGGGGGTAGCCAGCGGGGAGCAAGTGATTTGAAGAGGATGAGGCAGGAGAGACCGGATAGCAGGAAGAAAAGCATAAGCTGAGATGAATAGAGAAGAAGTTTAACAGCAAGCTAAGACAGTGGAGCCCACTATAGAATTAGTTGTTGGGAAGATGAGGGAAACTGGAATTAAGAGATTAGAAAAGCCAATAGGGAGCTAGCTTTTCTCTTTCGCATTTGCAGAAACAGTATTTGTGTCTGCTGATGGCAAGACCGGATGATTGCTGGAAAAACAGGTGTCAAGCAGAGAGAGGGAGATGGGAGAACCAATAATCAAAAACTTCACACCCCAAAAAACAAAAACTCAGAAAGCGATGAAGATAGAGAGAGACAGAGAGAGAGGAAATGGTGGGAAGCCGGCAAGAAGAAGAAGAGCGGAGATGAAACGGGGAGGAATTCGTTCAACTGTATCTTGGTCACAGATTACCAAATCCACCAGGACCACCACCTTTGCTGTTGTGTTTCGCTGACAAGAACCCAGCGCTGCTCTCTCCCAAACCGATATATTAAATGCATGAATGGAGGGAGGGAGAGAGTAGCTGGGCGGATTTTCTAACTTCCACCCAACTTCTCCCATGAGCTGACCGCAAAGTCCCAGGGAGTATTTGCAAAATACACCTCCACCTTATAATCATTCCGTGTAGCCGAAACTTGCCTTCATTAATTTTAAGATGTATTTGAAAAGTGGTAAACTTTTTGTTTTGCTTTTTGTACACAACAAAAAGTTTTAGTGTAAAAATTTTTTAAATGTAAGAAAATGATGGAATATACCAGAGATAATGATAAAAAAAATAGAACAAAATTAAAATAAATAAATTAGTTATATAAGTACTTAAATAGGAATAATTGAAAAGTAGAATAGTTAGATATGGAGAGGTGAATAAATAATTATGAAAGATTTTTTATTTTACCAAATATGCCCTTAATCTTTATGTTTTGAATTTTGGTTCATCCAAACCTAAAAAATTCAACTTGGGTTGGGTTTGCCCAAATTCTCTTCCAACACTATGTTTCATTCAAGATTGAGTGAAGTCCCAATCTCTTGTACCTTATTTCAGAACATATTTCTTGTTTTTCAATCCATTTGAATTTGAAACAATTAATTCATTCAAATTTAGTTGTTTGATGGATTAATTATTAAATCGAAATTGTCCATCGTGTTTAAAAATATTGATATTGCGTTAATAAAAGTTTTTATGTGCTGCACAACCAAATCACTTAAAATTAACTCATCAAAACTTTTATCAATATGATAATGCTTTCTTGGTAAATCAAGAATTTTTAAACACACAAATAACCGTTTAAGTCTAATAAATTAAAATATTAGGTTTTTTTTTTTGATGAAATATTAGGTTATTAAATGGATATTTTCCTTTGAAATTTTGAAAGTGATATGCTTTCATAAACCCCTTCTATATAATTCATTTTATTTTTAATATTGTAGGGACTGTGAAAAATTCATTTTATCTATTATATTTAACAACATTTATATTATCATCAAAATACTTTCATTTATCTAATATCACTATGAATTGGCTCATAAAAAATATAAAATTAATGTAATAAAATAATTTAATACTAAATATTGATATTAAAATTGTATTTTCAATATTTAAACTATCTAAAATATCATTATTATGTAGATAAATGATTCTATAAAGTATTATTGTATTAATATAAATAGGTTTAATCATTTTCATAATTTATACATAAATACAGATATATAGACAGCTATGGCCTATGCATATACTTGATTTAAATGAAACTTAATCTTTTAGCTGAACAAATAAGGTTAAATATAATAAATGAATTGAATTTTTATCAAATATTAAAAATCTTAAAATTAGAAAAGGTTGTATAAAATTATTTCTACATCACCTACAAGGCAATTTTAAAATATTCTATCACTTTAGAATTGTTTTGTTTTATAATTATGCAAATAACCAAAGAATAACAAGTCCATTAGGCCTATTTGCAAGCATTATGGAATGAAATTTTGATAAGGATATTAGACAAAAAAAGTTGTTTTGCACTGAGAAATGAGAAATTATATTAAAAATAAAAAGTAATATAGAAAATGAAAAAGTGAAATTTGTATGGATTGAGAATTGGAACATTAGTATTGAAAATTAAAAAGTGGAATTGTTATAAATTAAGAAATGAAATTTTTTATAAAAATAAAAATATTATTAGAAATGATAAAAAAAAACTAGTCTAATCCTCAAAAGGGTCAATTTATTAATGAAGAAAAATGAGAAAAATTGTAAAATTTTTGAAAAAGTAATAAAATAATGTAATATGAAGGTAATATTTAAGAAGAAAGAGAAAAAAATAGAATACATAAGGTAGTTGTATGTAAAAATATGAAAAATGATTGAAATATAAATATAATAGCAGAAAATTTGAATAATTAATATTTCATATCACATTAAAATGGGGTAGAAAGCATGGAATTTTTTTTTGGTGTTCCCAAACTTAAACAAGATTTTATCCAAATGGATGGATGCTTCGGAAGAGTTAAAAGGCATATTCTTTAATTAAATGGGATGGCCTATTATGGAGTGAGATGTGAAGGGAAAAAAAAAGTGTTCTAGTATGTTAGGACGGAGAAAAATTGCATGCGAAATGTGAAAAATTGAACGAGAAAGAGAACGTGAAAAGTATGTTATTATTTTTTGAAATGAAAAAAGTATTCTTTAAATGTAAAGATTCTATCTCATTTTCATCCTATTGCATTCATCAACGTGACCTTAAAGTATGGGATGAGCTGGTCCTCAGGCCATTTTAATCCGGAGAAAGTTCTTGTTAAAATAGTTCAAAAGTATTGTAGTTGTGTGGTAAGATACGATTAAATAATTAAAAAACGATATAATGGACCATGAAAAGTTTTAGAACCACAAATTCTAAGGAATGCCAAATATATTTTTATGCAATATTAGATAGTAAGGTACTAAGGTTGTGATGTCAAAAGAAGGTACTAAGGTTTCCAATGAAGAAGAAGGTACTAAGGTTGTGATCTCATTGGAATGTGATGATAAAGTTAAAAAGTAAATTTAAAATTTTTTATAAAAATAATTTCAAATATATTTAATTCATATACCGAAATTTATATTTTTAGACATATAAAAGTATATTTTCAAAAATCAACATTTTAAAATTTTCAAAGTCATTTTCATCCCAAAATATTAATTTTGAAAATCAAAATATATATGACGAAATTATAAAAATTTTATTATACAAATTAAATATACTTAAAAATTAAAAAAACATAAATTAGCCAAAGTCATCAAAAGCTTATGTTAGCCTGGCCAAAAAGATTATTACTCCACTCAGTTGGTTTTGGATTGTGATCACGAAGGGGCCGAATATAGGTGTTATTAGGTCATTTACTTTTTCTTACAACTTTCTAAGAGTGTCAACAAACCCCAGCAATTAAATTCTCATCAAAAGAGAAAAGTAAAATTTCCACAAAATAGGAAAAAGTAAACATCCAGGCGCATACGTTGGGAATCCAACACTCAACCACCCCATAGTGAGCCTTGGGTATTACCATATGGTAGACCCCGGTAGAATATTGAATATATGTGTGTGGATATGTGGTGACATATATATATATATATGGAAAATATTTAAGTATATTTCATATTGCATCATAGTTATGATGCAATTTTCTATAAATAAAACCAATAATTATGAAATTAATAACTGACCCACAAAATAGCATTTAGAATTATCTATTTGATTAATATATTAATTTTCATCCAAATCATACACGTGTACAGACACTATTAGTAAATAGTATAAAATTAATATAATAAAATAATTTAATACAAAAATATTAATTTTAAAATAATTATATAAAATATTATTATATTTTAATACATGCGTCATAGCTACGGTGTTGTACATAGGTGCTGCAGAAGTGTTCCCAGAAAAGTGAAATATGAGGGCTACGATCATACGCAACCGGATGTCTATACCTATTTTTTTTAAATTTTTTTAAATTTTTTTCATGAAGCTGTTAATCTTAAGTGTATTTAACATATGTATAAATTACTAAAAATGCCAATGATTTTTAAAAGTCGTAAAAATTGATACATATGTTATATACACTTAGATTAAATGTTTTGTAAAAAAAATTTGGGACGGAGTTTTTCGGCTGGGGCCAGCATTCAGCAGCAGCCTGCCATAATTGCACAAACCTCCAAACCGTCCGATCATTTTCGAGAGGCACGGCAACACCAAGAAAGGCGTCCAACCACTTTTGCCGAATTCGGGTTTTGAATCAGAACAATAGTTAGTTTGGGTTCGTATGGAATCGCAAGCGGATAAACTCTCCGATTCTTGGCATTATTAACACGTTGACATGCACGCAAATAACTCTTAAAAATTCTCCCAAAAAAAAAAAAAAAAAAAAAATCACCTGAAGGAATGGCCGGCTTTTGCAACTCCACTAGGAACGGCGCTGGTATGTGCTCGGGGTCATAAATTAAATTCATGTCCGGCGAGAGAGCATCTTATCCTAGCGGTCAATGGCATTACAATTAATGAGATTCAATCCGGGACGTACATTCATATAAACCGCTTAGACGTTGAAGTAGCGGCACGAGTTGTAGGCTCGAGAGAGGCAATAATCGGAGTCATGAACTCGCATGATCTTGAAAAGTGTAGCCGAATGTTGAAGCGTGCACGTCTGCTCCTCTTTGTTCATTTGCGCACCTTGAGGCGATGTCCTCATGCGTATGCATGGACCCAAATTAATTCCTACAATCCTGCTTGCGTGTTGAAAGGCAACGAGGTCGCAGGAATGTTCGAAATTAAGTAAAGCACAACCGGTTCTTGTTTACAACATTGAAATTCGCTACCAAAAAATTATAAATTTTGTTCTGTTTCTCAATTCCTATTACATCACAGAAAACAACGTACGCCACAGTGATTTAATTAATATGGTCTATGTAATGTTGTGGGGTCCAAATATCCAATGCATTCTCCGTCTCGCTTTCGAGGTTGCTAACATTGACGGCGATGGAAATATTTGCCAAGCTCTTGTGCATGCGTATTTAATATTTAGTTGGGTCGAGAGGATCAAATAGAGCACTAGCTGTATCCTGGGTGAAGCACTTCAAGAAAATGCATCAAATGTAATTTTTTTATTTTTACATCTAAACTATTAACTGCATTGTAGTTAAATTTTAATATCCTAAAATGAAATGCTAATTACTTATTTGAGTTTTTAAGAAGTAAATATATTAAAATATTTATTTTTGAATTGATATTAATTATTTAAATATGAGTGTATTTCATTATATTGAATGTAACGCACGAATTATATTCCATTAATCCGAGCTAACCAAACAGTAACTTAGTCTAGGCAAAAAAATTTATTTTTAAAATTTTTATAAAACTATCGATTTTGGTGTATTTAATTTTTTAAGTTTTACTATTTTTAAAGCTATATATATATTTAGATTTTTAAATAAAAGGGTGTTTTAGTCAATTTTGTTATAAGTTTTTCTAGTTAAATAGTAATTTATTTAGCTTGAGTTAACAAGATCATTATTTACATCTTATATGTTTAGTTTTTGTATAGTAAATTAGATAGCGTTTTAGTTGTTTTACTAAACAACACAAAAAAGCTACTTTTAAAAAAATTATTCAAGAAAAGAGTATATTGATCTTTAAAATTTGAGTTCTTGTGCCTCCAGTTGGGGAGGCACTTGATCTAAGTATATATAAAATAACAAAAGTGTGAGGTTATGTCCAGGAGGGATATTGGCCTAATTATTCGGGTGTTGGAGTGAACTTTGAAAACTTTTGGTAATGCAGTTGTTAGTGCAATTTTGGGATGTGATGGGCGTTTGAAAAAGAATATTTTGACCATTATTTTATTGATATGAAATGATAAAAATAAAATTGAAATAAATATAGTAGTTAAAAGAAAAAATAATTGAAGTACATAGATCAAATTGAAAAAATAATTGTTAAATCATATTTGAGAAAATGTGTTAAGTATACCTCCCCACGGTTCCCTATCCAACGTGGTTGTGGACCTGTGGTCGATGCCCGAACGTCCGCTTTCTTTCGTTTCATGGTCATCAAGGGTGACGCGATTTTTTAAAAAAAAAACAAAAAGGAAATTGGGTTCTGGTCAGTCGATGCCAATCTCTCAATCAGCTGCTAAACACTGTTTTTCCCCATTTTGGACCCTACGCATATTTGGTTTTCAAACCTTGAAGGTTTAGGTATTTTCTTTTTATGGATGTGCTTGAGAGTTTTGAATGGAAAATTTTTAGTATAAAAGTTTTAAAACAAAAAAAATGTAATATGATAGGAATAATGATGAGAAATAAAAAAACAAAATTAAAATAAATAGATTAGTTGTATGAATAGTTTGATAGAAATAATTGAAAAGTAAAGGAATTAGTACTATAAAATATGAATAAATAATTAAAATTTTAGGTAATTGTGGATGGTGAAAATTATTAGATTAAAAAGTTTTCGAAAAAAAGTTTTATTTAAAAACAAACACACCCTATACCGTCCACTTCTTATTACATTTTAAACCCAAGTAATCAACATTGTCCAAAAATCGGAAAACTATTTTTTATTTATGAATAGTTTAATTAGATTCTAATAGTATCATGATAAGTTTATTTTTTATTTTTTTGACTGGATATTTTTACATTATATCCCGATTGGTATTATAATCAAAGCAAGACCACTAGTCACAAATATCAATAGAGAAGATTATAAGTTCCCAAATATTAGTAAAGAGACAAAACTCTCAATTTTAAACATTACTCTTGTGAAGGCCATTTATTTAAATATTTTAAATCACAGCTAAGCACATGGAAGGCCAGACTAATGTAAAAAAAAGAGGCTCCGCATTTTCCAGTAAGAGTGCATTTGGGAAGTGATAAAACTTTTGATAAAGGGTAAGTTTGGTTAAGCTAAAAAAAAGACGACTAAAACTTTTCAAATAAAAACATTTCACCTTTTATAAATGCCATATTTTAAAATTATTTTTCACATTTTTTAATACAAACTACTATACTTCAATCATTTCCCCGTAACTACTCAGGCATTTAAACTTATTTGTTTTAACTTTATTCTCTTTACACTTTAGCATTATTTCTATTATGTTACATCATATTCTATCAATTAGACAACTTTTAACCCAAAAACTTTCATAAAAAAGTTTTGCCTCCTATTAAATACACACAAAAAGTTTTGGCCTAAAAGTTTTTGAAATGAGAGAAAACGATATAATATGATATGAGTAATGATGATAAGTAAACAAAATAAAATTAAAATAGATAAGTTTGTCATACGAGTAATTATATAGAAATGATTGAATAATAAGGTATTTATATAGAAAGAAGTGAAGAAATAATTAAAAAATAAAATAACTGCGAAGAGTAGAAAATTTTAGTTAGAAAAGTTTTTGATATTAACAAACACCCTTTATATAGTTAAAATACAAATCAGTTCATCAAATGAGCACCAATATTAGAAACCATGATAAAGGTTTTTACGCAAAATTTTCTTTTTGGCATTGTAAGCAACAAAATGTAAATGTTAAATGGATAAATCTACAAAAGAGTCATTTTTTATGCTGCTAAAAGTATTCTATTTTTATTTATATTGTTTTGATAAATATATAAACGTTACTTACTTAATATCATTTTAATTTTTTTGTTTTTGATTGGGGAGGTGGTAGCTTGGGTCTCTGACCTAGCAAGAGACCAAAAGCACCCAGCCCACAAAAGAAAATCACCTATAAAAGTCTTTACATGCAGCTTCAATCAACTAACAAAGAAAAGTTCTCTTCCACTCGTGTGACGCCTTGCCTTACTCTAGAGCAAAATTTGCAAGGGAATGCGCACCAAAGTTCCCTATTCTATTTACATGAGAGAACGAACAAAAACCAAAAGACCTACTAACCTCCTTGATTTTTGTGATAAGATGACCAATGTGAGATCTAATGCTGTCTTGATGATTAATCATCTTCGCTAAGAGAAGAGAATTAGATTCGCAAATCATTGAGTTCATGTTTCGCCCTTCGAACCATTTCCGAGGCTCATCCCAATTGCTTCCATTACTAGTGGGTCTTCTCTTCTTGACCAAGTCCAACATCTGGCAGTGAGAATTTTTCCCTTTCAGTTTTTAATAAAAGCCCCAATTCCAATAATTCTTCCCATGCTCCTGTACCAAGCATTAACATTAAGCTTAACTATTTCAAATTGGGGAGTTGCTATCTCACCACACCAACATCATTTACATGGGGATAAGATAGCAACAAATGTGCAGTTCTAAACTGATGAATGAAATTCATGCTTTTGTCAATAATTTCTGCCCAATAGGATCGTTGGCCATTCATAATAAGCCTGCTTCTTTCATGCCAAATGAATCAGCATCTAACAATGTATTGATCAAGTCGAGTTTTGTCCTTGAGAGAGTGGAGCTATCCAATAATGTTCTTGCATCCCTCTAATACTTAGTAATTTACATTATTTGGAAAGATTCCATGGGATATGTTCGGTGTGATGAGTTGAAGTAGTTGAAGGTGAAATTTGGCTCCCACACAATCCGATGTTTTTCCATATGGATATTAATGAGCCAACACTCCCTATCAAATGCATATCAATATGCCAACAGATTTTGTGGTTTCAGCTTAACTTTACAATGTCCAGGACAATATCTATTGGGGTGATTTTGGCCAAGAGATTTTGTAGGGCTTGTTTGGTAATATATATGGGAAACGTAGGATAAAAAAAACATGAGTTGTGATCTTCTGAAGCCGGTCATAAACAGGCGCTATTTGAAACCAGGCAAGCAAGCCGTTAGATGGGGCGTTGACAATCTGCACCGTCGAGGACAGCCAGCATCCATCCTCGACGGTGCAGATTGTGAGCGCCCCATCCAACGGCTTGCTTGTCTGGTTTCAAATAGCGCCTGTTTACGACCTGCTTAAGAAGATCGCAACTCATGTTTTTTTATAAGAGCACTAATTCACAAGTTTATTAATTTACCAATTAATAATTATATTTTTACTTCTTTATTTTTATTTTAATTATTTTTTCTAGTACATTTTAACTATTTTATTTATTTTATTTTTAATTTTATTATTTCATATTAATCACATAATTTTCAAAACCCACGATTTTCCGCTACTTTCACTTTCTACTGGAAATGCCGTAAATGAATGATTACGACCTGTTATATTTTGCGACCTCACTTCTTCGTTTTGTGCAACACGAGGGGGCGTCCAAATGACTACTGAGCATTTAACACGCGAAAAGAAGCCGGAGAACCACGTATTTTTAATGCTCCCGTGAGCCTTCCAAACACCCAAACCACCCACCCACCCTCCAAACCAATTTTTGGACGCATGAAAAAGCTTGTCTTTACATTTTATATGCATTCCGAAAAAAAAAAAGATTGTTCTTATTTTCGAACTTTAAAAATAAATAGTTTTAAACCTCCAAAAATGAAAAATATGCACGTCTACTGATCTACAAGGTTTTTGTTTTAGCCCATGTATGAATTCTGAAAAATTTTAAACATAAAAAGTAATGGCTCCTAAAGTGGGACTGGAGGAGAATTGAAGCTCAATACTGAAATATTAGGACAACATTCAAAGAACAGTCTTCCCGTCAGTTGGTCATGACTTTGGGCTGCCAACATCTCATGTCTTTTGTAGGCACGTGTGAGTTACACGTCTCTTGTGTGGAGAGCTTTGATGTCTTTTTTAATGATGTAAGTAGACGTCAGAATTTGTAAAATTTCATGGACTTGATATATGACATGAGATGTTTACCATAAAAAAAATTGTGAAATTATTAGTGGATTTCAATTGGAAAAAGAACAGCAGTCTCCTTAACAAATCAACGTTAGTCTGGCTACGCTTTTGAAGGGAGTTCGTGAGCTTTTGGTCATTCCACCACAAATATTTGAATTCATAACTTGGCTAGGTGATTCCTCACTTATTTGTTTTTCTCTATTACTTTAAGCTTCAAACACAACATATTGAAAATTGCTTATGCTTCTTAACCCGCAATACCAAACAAAGCCTTTAAAATCTTTTTGGGTTAGCTTTTATGCACTTGAAAGATAAGTTATGTTTTCTCAATTCTCAAATAATCACTTTTATCTTCAAATTGATCCCAAAGAGTGGAGGAAAAGAAGTGAAAGCCTAACATTTAGAATTTGAATTTATTGTCAACTAAAATATAGCCTAGTGGTACGACATGCGGGTGTGTGAATGTTAATTTCCGTTTTTCTAAAAGTATATCTCCTTTATAATTTAATATAATAAAAAATATAATAGAGCATTAATAGTAAAGAGCCAGTGTACTTTGAATTAAGTCAAACGTAAAAAGAGTTTTTCATAAAAAAAAAAAAAAGATGAAAAGAGTTTTTCTACTGACTTCAGATTGTACCAAGGTGTCAAACTATTCCACTCATTCTTCCGCGATGCTACACGCTCATGCACTCTCATTGTGGACAATGAGCACGTCGAAGCTTGGTTTTTATTTTTTTTCCCATTTTTAGATTAATATGCTATTTAATTATGGTTCTTTTTTATTACAGTCTTTATTTTTGTTGAGCTCCACTGTTTTTTCGTAAAAAAACTTAATGCAGTGTTAAATCCTATTATGTAACAATTCAGTAATTACTTTTTCGAGAAAGAAATTTTGATATAATTTATCTCAAGCCCAAAGACAATGAATGCAAAAATTGAAAACTCATAGGTAAAAAAAAAAAAAAAAAAAAATGTGGTAAAAGATGCTGTTCGGGGATCACCATTTAGTTGAAGGATGGAGAATGGTTGGAAATGTATCTCCAATACAATTTTTCATACATGAATTAATAACTCCAACAACCTTTTTTCCAATTTCATCTTCGTATCCAATTTATTTTTCCTTTTAATTATCCTATTTATTCCAACTATAACTTTGTTATTTTAAGTAAATATTATTTTTTCTATTCTCCTAAAAGTCCAAAATTTACGTTACCAAAAAACAAAATTTTAAGGCATAAATTCGTGATTATCTCCCTATTCTCATGCATATTTTCGACGTGTCATCAAAACTCAAAATCAAGCATTTAGCGAAGGGGGACCATAGTGTTCTGCCGTCTGTTTTGGTTGCAATCAATTCGGCAGGGCATCTTCAACTGCGAAACGGGTGATGGGTGGGAGGAGTAGTTATGGGAATTGATACTCTTGACCGACGGTGAAGAATCGAATGCTGTGCTAGTGAGTGGTGGAGATGCACGTACGGAAATTCTAGAAAATTTGACACGGGTCCTTTTGTAACGGTAGCAAATGGGGAAGACGCCTGTAATGTTTTTAAAAAGCGGTAGAACCATGTGGACGGTGTTTGATAATCCATAGAAAACTTAAAAACTTTTCACCTCGTTTTTATAAAAAAAAAATTTGCACTCTGTAACTATTTTACTTTTTAATTAATAGGTATTTTAAAATAAGTCAACTTTTCACCTCGTTTCTAAAAAAAAAAAATTTGCACTCGGTAACTATTTTACTTTTTAGTTAAGAGGTATTTTAAAATAAGCAAAGTTTTCCATCTAAATTTTTTCACTATTTACAACTATTTTATTTTTTAATTATTTCTTCACATTTTCACATACAAAATACCTAATTTTTTGATCATTTTTGTATAATTACTTAGACAACTAACTTATCTATTTTAACTTTATTCTCTTTACTTATCATCATTACCTTTATTATATTATATGATTTTCTATCAATTTAATAACTTATACAAGAAAAGTTTTTCATACAAAAATTTTATTATTTTCCAAACATACCTTATTTCTTCACTTCTTTCTATATAACTGTCATATTATCAATCATTTCTATATTATTATCAATATATATGACCTATTTATTTTAACTTTATTCTCTTTACTTATCTTACTCATGATTATTGCTCTTATCATATCATATTATATTATTTTCTTATATTTCAAAAACTTTTACAATGAAATTTTTTTTATTAAAATTCTTATCACTTCTCGAATATATTCATAATAAATAATGTGTGCGAAAATGACAAGGATACAAAGGATTTGATGGGGAAAATGACAGGGATACAAAGGATTTGATCGGGAGAACATGCGTGGGAAGAAAACTCTCGGTTCTCCATAATCTGTTTTTCAGAACAACATTTTAACCATATGACTATTTTATTGGTTAGTTTTTCCCTTTAATCCAATTTTTTTCTTATACTACCTTGTTTTTTTCCACTTTGATCTTATCATACAACATCAATTTCACATTTGTAAAAAATTTCTCTTCTCGAACTCCTCACCCACCTAATTCCTATGATATCAAACATGCCAAAGATAAAATTATAATAATAAAGTAATTAATTAGTTAAAGAAGAATTAAAAAGTGTGCAGGGGCGGGTTTCCTCCTCATCCGTTCACCACTCACACCAACAAACTTCTGCTTTCCAACTTGTTTCTGTATGATTACCTCCATTGAACGAAATTTAAGAGATAAACCGGAAAGGGTGTGGTCCCACCAGAGGCTGAGACAACTAATAATGGGGGATAGAAATTCCATGTTGGCGGTGGAAAGCAAAAGAAGGAGAAGGGGATTGACTGATTATTGGAAGGGGGAGATGTCCAGGCGGTGGCGTATTTGTTGAGGGTGACTGTATCTGTGACTACGAATGACACAACAGCGTCACAGACCATGCGGGATTAGGAGCCGTACAGCTACTTTTCTTCAACTTCGTTCGTGGATCGCCAACAAAAAAACGGTGCATGTGAAGCCACGCGGCACTCGAATTATTCAGGAACGGATGCACTGAACTTGGGCTGCTTTGCCCGACCGATCCCTTGCCCTGTCTCAGTAGGTTATTATCTGAGAGTAATGACTCAATATTTGCCCTTGCTTTTTTAATTTCAAAATATTTTTAAAAAGTTGAAAACATTTATGATATATCATGTACATTTATTCATGATACCAAAAATTACATGTACTCGCCATCGGGCATGTGTTGGTGGTAACACCCAGTTGCATGATGCCATCAAGTGGGGTGTTCAAACCCTTGGATTAGGAACACTATAATTTCCTTCATATTATGAGAGCGGGTTATTAGTTGTTAGCTTGTCGGTATCCCGAGTTAAGAGGAAGAGTATGATATCTTTATATTGAAGATTTATGATAATGTCTGGAGGTTATTCTAATATCAGTTGAGATGAATATAAATATATCAATAAAAAAATTATATATAATGCAATTTCTTTATATAAATTATATTACATAATCATAAAAGTGTCAAAAAATTTAATAGCCATATTTTCACTTAAAAAAAAGGTTAGTTTTTTGTAACAAGTAAATTTCAATAAAATTAATTTTCAGTAGTGAGATAAAATAAGATATATAAAGTTTGAAAAATCTTTTAGATTTTAAAAACATATTTTAAACAAAAAAAGTAAGATTAAGCATGGAGCTTCCATGATTATTTAATCATTACTTGTGGTATGTAATTAGTTTTAGGGCCATTGTGGGGCAGCATCTAAGCAACCCATTGCAGCGAAATTTTGAAAGGAGAAAATTGCAGCACCCCTTAGGATGAAAACTTTTACATTGTTGAAGAGGTGAAATGGTTAAGTGAATTTGGATTACATGATGTAGAAGTAGAAAATGATTCAATGATCATCATGAATTGGCTATTTGGGGATGGATATGCATCATCAAACCTTAATGTGTCGATTGAAGAAATTAAACACATGAAAGATCAACTCAATTGAGTGAATTATTGCCGTATTCTAAGGACTCGGAACCAGCCAGTCCATTTCTTTGCAAAATGAGCCTTCAAATGTTCATGTTTAACAAATGTGGTGGGATTCAACCCCCAAATACATATGTATTTGCAATGATTTTCTGATAAGGAAATGATAGTGATCTCCTTTACGTTGCCCTCCAATTCCTATTTAGACTGGATGATAGGGGGAGAAGTTTGGATGATCCATCTTTTATCTCAAAAAATGTTTATATTATATATTTATTTTTAAATTTTAATGGTTGGATATTCACTCTTGAAAGTGTTAAAATAATTTTAGAATATATCATTTTAATTGAGGTGAATTTTAATAAATAGAGTGGTGATTTTGTGTTGCAAGATTATATGAGGCTGGACGTGCAACTTAGGTTGGGTAGTACAAGGTAAAAGTTAACCTTATTTTTATCTTATTTTTAAAAACTTCTTGCTTATCAAATTTAGACAGCGTTAATTCTAGGTTTACCATATCCTATTTTTCAATAACAGGTTGGTTTCGGTTCTAAGAAAAAAACTATGATCATGCGCATATATTACATATTTATAAGGCAATGGCTGCTAGAGGCAACTCAAGAAAAAAAAAAAGAAAATCAAAACTATCCTACCTTGGGATCCTTAATTTTTGGTTATCGGGTCGTAAACCACACACCCTTTAGCCACATTACTCAAGTCATTGGCTAAGCGGATTTACATTTGCCTGCTCAGATGCAACATGATTGATATCCTAAAACAATGACTACTATATATGTTTTTAAATAAATTCAAATATTCAATTAATGTGATGAATCAACAAGCTTAGCTTAAAAAAAATTAATCTATAGGATGCTGGAGTCTTTGCAGAGTCCATCTGAACAGAAAATTAAAAATACATAAAGAGGGGCATCGTATAGAGAAGAAGAAGAACAACAAATAAATTGAAGAAAAAAATTGAAATAAAATTAGGGCATGGGAACGGAACTGTGGATTCGCCTCGATATACAAGAAGAAGAAAAGAAGGCACAATAGTGCATAGAGAATCAAAGATGAAGAAGACAAAAAGAAGAAGAAAACCAGCAAGTTGTGTTAGAAGAGAAGAAAGGAGGAGAAGAAAGAAGAGAAGAACAATGCAGAAAAAGAAAAAAATAAATAAAGATGAATTAACAAGACTAAGCAAATGTCTTACTTAGCATATTCCAAAAAACTTATTTACAATATTTTTTATTTTTTTATCGTACACTTATTTATTTAAGTGTATTTGACATGTAAACTTACCATTTTTTCATATGTGTGTGTATATGTATATTTAAAAATCTTAAATATATATATTAAAAAAATGATAGAACTTGATTTATATATTAAATACACTTAGATAAATAAGTGTAGGAAGAAAAGACAAAAAAATATTGCAAATGAGTTTTTTAAAGTAAATTAAACAAGACATTTGCTTAGTTTTGGCTAATAGAACCACTTTTCATAAATAAATATCACGTGGCCATGTAAGCAACTAGCAATGGAAATTTTAGCTTTATTTGCTTTATTCTCCACTTGGATTTAGATGGCAAGTACAAATTCTTTTATCCTTTTTTTTTCTTTCTTCAGAGTAGTGGAAATAGAGATATCTGAGAGAGGGAGCAAATAATCTAATTGCCTTAGTAGCTAATGATATAATATTATATATTTTATAATTAATAAATTATCCTGTTAGCCCGAGCTAAATAAATATCCCGTTTAGCCCACCTTAAAAAATTTATTTATAATAACTTTTTTTAAAAATTTTTTCTTTATATATTTGTTTATCTAAATATATTTAATATATAAACCAAGTTTTACCATTTTTAGATGCATGTATATTTTTTTTAGATTTTTAAAGATAAGGACATAAAAATCTAAATATATATATATAAATATATTCAAAAATGGTAAAATTTGGTTTTATATGTTAAATACACTTAAATAAACAGGTGTATGAAGAAAAAACAAAAAAAGTTATTTTAAATAAGTTTTTTTTGAGGTGAACTAAGTGGAGCATTTACTTAGCACAGACTAACATGATCACTCATATTTGGAATTAATGAGTGTGTTTGGTATTAAATAAAATTTTTGGTGAAAAGTTTTGGAAAGTAAAAGTTGTCAAATGATGTGATATGATAAGGGTAATGATGAGCAGTAAAGAGGATAAAGTTAAAATAGATGAGTTAGTTGTGTAGAAATGATTGAAAAGTATGATAATTTTATAAGAACATGTGAAAAAATGATTAAAGAATATGATAATTGTGGAAAATGAAAAAGTTTTACATTGAAAAGTTTTAATATGACATATTTTCTAATTGTCAAACACACCCAATATATGCAATCCAAGTTGGTTTTGGGTACTTAGACTCCTAGAATCAACTATACTCAAATTCCAGTGGGTATTTAAAACCTAGAATCAAGCCAACTCTGTGGATAAAATTAGCGGAATCGTACTTATCCAATTTAGGATACCAACTTGCATCCATGTGTTTAGGCAATGAATCATCCTCTAATTAAATTTTGAAGTTTTTTTAAAAAAGTTTAGAGGCCTCGCTGAATGTTTCATAATTTTTTGGCTTATTAAAATATGGTTTTTTGAATTTTAAAAATAAAAACAGGCATTTTGAAAAATCCGCGTAAGTCTACGAATTTATAAAAAAAAAATTCTTAGGGCAATCACTGCATTAATAAATAATACTAAATGGTCATATTGGATAGAACCTAATTTCGGCCTACCTTGGATTGCTCCACATATTGCATTTAAAATTATGTTGTAACTAAAACTCCAAGTTTCACCACCCCAAATATTTGTCCGGATTCTATTTGCTAAAAATGTAAATCAATGTAGCAAGAATATTTAATTGATATATCCGTTTCAAATCCATTAATTAAACATTTAGTCTAATCATTTCTCTTATATAGACAGACGATTATATAATTGGATGCAACTTATGTTGGCCGGGGTGAATTGGGCAGACAACACTTTTTCGCCGGGGTGAACTGGGCCTGTTTGTGCTGCATCTCCTGTAGAATAAAAAAAGGGTGATTTAGAAATGTATCCACTTACTCGGACCATAATTATAAATATATTTATATAATTTTTAAAATTGCGAATAATTTCTACGTAGTTTGATAATAATTGTAAATATACTTACGTCATTATGACGCCGTTAATGTATCATTATAGATAATTGTATTTGCAAAAATATGTAAACTATGTTAGTATATTCACAATTTCAAAACTAAGTATATTTAGTTTTTGCAAGTATATCTACGTAATTTACATATATTTACAAATATACCCATGATGTAACAGTGCGATAACGACACAATAATGACATTATAATGTTATAAGTATATATGCAATTATGGTCAAACTAAGTGGAGATTATTTTTAATTTCTGAAATTATATATTTATAATTATGGTCAAACTAAATAAATATATCTGTAGATTATCCAAAAAAAAAAAAGAACACGCATAGAATGAGCACGTGATATATTGTGGCGCCCCGAACCGAGGTGCCTAGAAGCCTTACTTCGGGATCGTTTTGATTGGTAAACGTTACTCAGGATTGTTGCCCTGATCACACGACAGAATTTTTTTTTTTTCATCAATACATGCAAAATTTTCATCATTCGTCTAACATGAAATATATTTCACATGTCATAGTCATAAACCCAAAATTGTTTCACAAAGCAAAAATATTCATTTCCATCTCAAAATTAACATCATAGTCTTTACATAACGTTTACATAAACATTAAAAATTACATAATCCTTGGCATGCTGCCTTCATCATCATTTCCTGTTT
>JAXCLR010000063.1:35948884-35961453 GCA_035584095.1 Annona squamosa | reverse complement strand
TCTATTTTGTCTTGTAGTGGTTAAATATCTATTTTGTCTTTTTGTGATTAAGTTAATCCAAGTGATTAACTCTTAATTACGTATCTTAGTCCTGGGTTACTATTCACGTGGTTAGATTGCATTATTTAAATCTCCAATACACACATTCTTCAATATAATTCGTGAATTTTCATTTATTCAAAAAATTACAAATGTCGAAATGACGCATATACGGTTAAAGTAACGTGTATACGGTCAGGGTCCACATATATATAGTATTTGGTCCAATTTGATACTTACACCACTCTGCAAATGCACATTCTTTACAATACCAACTACCAACTCAATCCAACAAACGTCATTCATCAATTCAAGTAATTAAATAGAGTAACCAACTTACAAAGAAGATGACTGACTAGAGTGTACAGGAAATGCTTCTGCAAAACTAAGGGTAAGAAATAAAAATAAACGAAGATGAGAGTTGAGCTTCTATCATGCTTCGAAGTAATAATATTCGACCACATGCATTTATTCGTATAATCGTATATTTAAAATCATTTTGATTTTTATTTTTATAGGTCATGTATTCATTATTGAATTTTGACAGCTACATGTGTATACATGAATTCACTTTTACATGACTTTAAAATTTTAAGACATTTAAATGTTGATTCAAAGTAATAAAAAGACTTTTAGCATCATAGATAAAATGTACACGAATAAATATTATGAGTGGTTTGGACTTATTAAAGGCATAAATTATAATTAAAAATCAAAGTCCCATACAACCTGTTGCACTTGCATAGGATGGGTCCCCTTAAATGAGATTGGACTTGCACTTTCACGTAACCTTATTTATTTTTCCACTTCTATATTTGTATTAGCATAATTTATATTATATTATCATGCAAACTTATCATTTGTTTAGTATTATTATGTAGGGCCTCTTTACAAATGTGTAAAATGGATGTAAGAAAATAATTTGAAGCTAAATATTAATTTTAAATCTGTATTTTTTACATTAAAATTATCTAAAATATCATTTCTATATCGATAAAATCATAAAGTATTTTTCATCATAATCTGAACATTTTTTGTAATAATTATACATTTTTAAGCAAACATAATTCATACATATCTTTGACTTGGATGAAACTTAATCTCTTATTTAAACAAATAATATTAAATATAACAAAATGAGTTAATATTTTAATAATCATTACAGGTAGAAAAATAAATGAAGGGTACAGAGGTACATGAAATTGCTTCCACGTGATTTAGAAGCGGGCTCGCTAGTTCCGGTGATATGGGAGGCGGTGTCTCAGATCAGCATGGCCCGTGCCTATGTTCTTGAGCTTGCACTTTGGGCTTCGGCCTATCAAGCTTGTTCGGATCGGATCAGCCTGCCGCACGTGCTCCTATCTTTCCTCCCGTGCGTTTTCGGCATTTATAGGGTTTTAGACTCTTACCAACTTGCTAGGGTTTTTGCTCTGCAAAAGCGAGCTAGGGTTTATCAGTCCAAATTCACGTATATCTTAAGAAATCGTAATGTGGGCTATTCGCCGAGCTTATCGTCCTCTGAGGTAACTTTTTTTCCGTATCAATTAATTGAAGTTGATTGAAAAATGATATTAGGAATAGCTCGTTATAGCACTAGTCCATGCATTTCTTTTCTTTCTAAAAAATTCTTGCTCTTTTCCGTTTGCTGTTTGATTTACGTTTATTTTGACACTTCACCTGTTGCTACTGGTTTCACTGTTTTTTTGGCCTTCCTCCACCTCCACCCCCCCACCTTCTTCCTGATGTTGTTGTGGCCGTCATTTGTAAGTCCGGATGGCATTTCTAAAGATTGCTAACTCAGGTTAACCAATTGTATCTTCATTCTGAGCTGATTCAGTAAACGGAATATCTAACTTATTGGAGGTTAAATTCAACTTACCGCAAAGTTAAATTCTGAATGAATTTCTCCTTTTTAGTTCTATGATCATTTTATGCATTTCAGTACCATTTTCTGTTGCATCATTAGACAGCACAGATCTCTTCTATTATTTCTTTTTAACAAATTGTAGTAACACAGTTAAATCATCAAAAGAACATGTACGTGTATGTGTATTGTTTGTATATGTTTTTATCAATATATGCCTAATTTTTGTACATTAAAGTCATGCTATGTTTATTGGTATTTTGTATATGGGTTTCCTACATTTTCAAAGTAATGTTTTTGGCTTGGTTTTAAAATTTATTGTAACTTATCATGTAACTTTTATTATACCTCTATCGTTTTTTTCACAAAATGTCACCCAATACATCTCTTTGACAATCTCTTCAATTATTTCTTTTTAACAAAATGTAAACATCACTAAATCATTAAAAGAGCATGTGCATGTTATGTGTACTGTTTGTGTGCGTTTTTATCAATACTTATTTAATTTTTGTACCTTAATGTCATGCTTCGTTTATTGGTTTTTGTATATGTGTTTCTAATGTATTCAAAGCAATGTTTTTGGCTTGGATTTAAATTTACCATAACTGATCATGTAATTCTTATTATTTTTAATTTAGAATCTAAAATATCGATTTTCTAATGATGATCCTGTTTTAAAAATGATGATATCACCAATTCAGGACCACCAGTATATCCTTAATTACTGATAAAGTAAAGGCTACTTGCACTAAGTTTTTACTTCCCAACTTCCCTGCATTGTGGACATTTCACTAATATTGATCATGACTTCGTCTATGGTGATAAATGTTTCCATGTTCCTGGCATGAACCCTAGGAGCAGTACTTTTGTTTAATCAAAATGTAGGTTAGTGTTAATTTTCTGTGTTACAGCATTGTCTAATATGACTAAATGTAGGTTAGTGTTAATTTTCTCTGTTACAGCATTGTCTAATATGACCAATGTCTTTTCTCTTTTCTTGGAAGTAACATCTAATTGAACCGCTAGAAACATTTATTTCTTTTATTTTTTATTTGTTTGCGAAGATGACAGAAGACCATTAGACATGACTATGGTAACTTGCATCTCTGTGTTGCTCAATGCTACGAGTCATTAGTTGTAGCTGACAATGTGTTTATGTTTCCTGAAGTATGTGAGTATTTTTGAAGTTTTGTGATGATTTTCTTATCTTTTGTCTGCTATTGCCAGGAGCCATGGTCTCTTAGAAGCTCCACGTATGCTTTTCACTAAATTGGATAAACTATGCTATGCCTTAGAGAATTTGGAAGAGAACCAATCAAGTGATTCATCTGGGGCTGGTACGTATCCTCCAGCAGTAGGACATTTCAATGGCTCATCATTCCACAAGTTCTTTCAGGGAAGAACTCTTTCCTCACAGGCTGGCACTAAGAATGAAGAAGGTCACTTGGAAGGATTTTCTGAGCTGGAAGGATTACAATCTGATGGTGAAGCAGCTGCTGAGGAATTAATCTCGGAGCCAGATCTTTCTGATGAAGAGTCTGAAGGAACATCGTCACAGTCCTTCCAACATGAGGTCCAATTGTCAGATGATGAGTCGTCCCTCAAGGGTGCCAAGGAGTTGCATAGGAAGACAGTAGACACCCCATTGTTCAAAGTTATTATGGAGACGCCACGTTCGTCTATTTCTAGTGTTCTTGATAAATGGGTTGAAGAAGGAAAACCTATGGGCCGGACTGAGATCTCACTTGCTATGCTTAATCTCCGGAAGCGCCGATTGTTTTGGAAAGCATTAGAGGTAATTTTTGTTCATTCGTTTCTTAGAACTTTTTATATCAACAAAAACCATTTTCCATTGATTCCTTGCGCTGTTGCCTTTCACAGACCTCTGGCTTGCTGTTTTTAACTGTTCATTAAGGTGTTTTATAAGTTAATCATTATTCTTCTCGTCCTCCATTTGCTGCATTTAATTTTCCATTTTGGAGTGTGACACTAATAACACATATCGTTTAGCTAGCTACTTTTTGTGGGTATACTTCATCTTTTTATCTGTTTGAATTGTGCACTGTGGATATGGAACTGACCCAAAATTACATTCCACTGGTTATTTCAGCAGTAGAATGCATATGTGTTTGTCTTTCCCATGGTTTTTAGAGTGCCCTGAAGCCCACCCCACCCCCACCCAAATGTCTTCTTCTTCCCCTTCTCTTATTACAATTGATATGTGCTTGATTACATCAGTTTGGCTTTTTTCCTTTTGAATCTCTAACGTAGTTGCATTTTGTTGTCTTGTGAGCAGAGTTCCATATTCCTATATTGTGAGTTTAAGCTCTTTCGAGTCAACTCATTGAACTTAACTGTTGACTGTTAGATTAGCGTTTAGGATTATATTTAATATTTGAATAATTTTATCATTTGCTTTTTGTAAATTATGGTTATCAGTAAGTTTAATGATTTTTTTTATGTAATATTTGTTACTTTACGTAGATGCAACCCTCAACTTGCTGCCTTTTGCCTAGGCCCCAATAGCCTTTCCCCTTTGTATCTGATGTTTCTTAAACCATTTTGTTCTTTCCTGAGGTTCGTTCAAAGCTTGACAACTTTGCTTTTGTCAGCGAAAAAAATTTGAGCCCAGACCAAAATAAAGTCTAAAGGCTGTTTAGAGTCGATCACTTCTTAGTCTTGATGATGAATGCAAGAAGACTGCCAGGAACGAGTCGTAAGAAACCTTTGAAAATCATGGCATATTCAGCTATATTGTGGGTAGAGATATGTCACGTGCCAAAGTTGTTAAAGACGTCAGGGAGAAATGTCAAACACATTTTTGACATGCATTATGTTTGGTGATTTTAACATTTCATATTCTCGTATACATTGTTATCCAGTCATTTGCTTGGAATGATTTGATCTGGCTGGAATCTTAGCTTTTGAAAAAAATTATCTATTTATTTATTTTTACTGATGGAATGATTTGCAAGAGGTTTTTGCATTAGTTCTCCATCATGGTCCCTAATTTCAGAATTGAATGTGAGTTGTTTTGATTTATTTTTTTTTTTTTAATTTTTTGTGGGACATTGTTTTAGGGGACACGTAGGTAGTGATATTCATTGCAAATTCTTCGTTGTTGTGGTGGTGGGGTATTGGAGGTGTTTCACTTTTGGCAGTTGGAATTTTCGTGGACCAAAGAGGAAGGGAACGACTTCACGTGCTATTGGGAAGTGAGCAAATGCCGTCAATTCTAGAAAATTTTGGAGCAAGAAAAAAGCCAAATAGTTTGAAATGTAAATGAAGAAATTTGTTTCTGCTACATTTATTACCTAGGTAATGATTCCACGCAGTTGGCCTCTGGTTGATTTTTTAAAGAGGGATTTGCACTTATACATTGATTTTTGCACAAATTGCATTTATGCCTATGATTTGAAATTTATTACAAAATATGCTTATAAATTTAAGTTATTTGCAGTTATACCTATGACAAGTATGAAGAGTCCACCCCATCCCCCAACCAAAAACAAAAACAAAAAAAAAAGAAAGAAAAAAAGAAAAAAAGACAGGTATTTTTAAAAATAAATAAATCCAGACCACCCCTTGAGTTTATTAATTTTGATTTAGTCAATATACCAAAAATTACCTTCATTGGATACCTTGGTGAACCTTAGTAATTATAAATTATTTTAAAATTGATTACGGCACACCAAGGTATTTAACCATACTATTTTTTTGGTATATTAAAATATTAATATACCCAATAGGCTGTTTGGATTCATTAAAAGTGATCCATTTTTTAAAATGAAAAGATCAGGACTTGTTATAGGCAAAACCATAAACATTTGTACAATTCATAGGTATATTTGCAATAAGCTTCTAATGATAGGCATGGACATAATTTATGTTAAAAATCATAGATACCACAATATGAGCAAATCCCTCTTTTTCTTTTAATAGAGTCCTTTCATTAAATCCAAACCAATAATAATATCCATCAATATATATTTATTTATGATTTTTTTAAATTTTATTATTGATTCATATTTAATAAAAAAAAAAATCAATCTGTGGGCAACCACAACCTAGGTAATGTATGTAGCAGAAACAAATTTCTTCATTTAGATCTCAATTATTATTGGGTTGGATTTATTGGAAATTTTAAAATAAAAAATCAACTGGTTGCGTGGAATAATTGCCATTGTTAAAATGTATATTAGAAGTCTTATTGCTACTAATTGGTTCTAGTTACATGAGTTCCAATTTGATGGAATAGAACCAGTTCATTGAGAATTATTCATTTTAATGATAATCCAAAATTTATCTAAATCAAAGATTTTATAGGTCATTATGACTTAAAGGTCACTATAAGCACATTAAAATCAACGGTTTCCATTTGAACTTTAAAGCTTGTAATTAAGCATCTATACTTTCTAAAATATTCCTCCTATGTGAAATGTAAATGAATGATTTTATGGATTATTGTAATATTATAACACTTATAGAAATAGTTCTAAGTAACTTCTACATTGCATATGTGATATATATATATATATATATATTGAAGGAACATGATCTTGTGCACTTGGGTGCAAATATTCATTTTTTATATATTTTTTAAATTTTTTTATACAATTGTTAATTTAAATGTATTTAATATGTGTATCAATTTTTACCATTTGTGGAGATTTTTAGATTTTTTTGGATTTTTTTTAAATTAGTGAAATTTTAGTAATTTTAAATTACTAAAAATGCCATTGATTTTAAAAAATTCAAAAAAATATCTTTTCAAAAATGATAAAAATTAATACACATGTTAAATACATTTAGATTAACAGTTCTATAAAAAAATTTCAAAAAAAAAATAAAAATAGGTTAAATGCATCCGAGTGCACCGAAGGTAAGTGCACCTGGGTGCACATGATCACATTGCTATTTCGAAAGATGCAGTATGCAAAAAATTTTGATTGAAATGATTTTTAGTACCATAATTAAACAAGTGAGAAATATAATGTTCTGATTGGTTTTCAATTAGACAAGAAGGTGGGCCAAACCAAGCGGTTCCATGAGTTTAATTTGGTGGAGCTGTTTCAATTGAATTGTAATTCCTAGTTTCACAACTCATCTTTCAGTTCCTAGAAAGATTTATAGGCTTCATCTGCTGTTGGAACCAGGAATGCTGGCAAGAACATGCATATTGGAGTATTTTATTTCATTTTGGTTGCTGAATTTTTTTTTCTCCTTCTTTTCCATTCAGCTAATGGAGTGGGTGAAAGCAAAGAGGCAACTTGATTTCACTGAGAGAGATTATGCTTCTCATCTGGATCTGATTGCTAAAGTTAATGGTCTTCAGAATGCTGAAAACTTTATCGGGAAAATCCCTAAATCCTTCCAAAGTGAAGTAATCTACCGAACACTTTTGGCTAATTGTGTCTCTGCCCTTGATGTCAACAAGGCAGAAGAAATTTTCAACAAGATACGTGAGTTGGGGTTCTCATTATCAGTATTTGTTTGCAACCAGTTGCTTATGCTGTATAAGAGGGTTGATCGTAAGAAGATAGCTGATGTTCTATTGATGATGGAGAAAGAAAATGTCAAGCCATCTCGGTTCACCTATAGGCTTTTGGTAGACACAAAAGGGCGTGCAAAGGACATGGCAGGCATGGACCAGGTAATTGAGGCCATGAAGGCTGATGCGCTTGAGCCTGATTTGGCTCTACAGGCAACAGTGGCAAGGCACTACATAATTAACAAGCTTAATGAAAAAGCCCAGCAAATCTTGAAGGAGATGGAGGGAGATAACTTGAAAGAGAACCGTGTAGCATGCAAACTTTTACTTCCTCTATATGCAGCTCTTGGCGATGCTGATGAGGTGGGCCGGATCTGGAAGGTGTGTGAAGCACATCCACGTGTGGACGAGTGCTTGGCTGCAATTGAAGCTTGGGGTAAGCTGGGCCATGTGGAAAGTGCAGAGGCTGTCTTTGAGAAAATGCTCAAAACATGGAAGAAACTGTCACAGAAATGTTACACAGCCCTCCTGAAGGTCTATGCGGATCATAAGCTGCTGGTCAAGGGTAAGGAGCTTGCGAAGCAGATGTCTGAGGATGTAGGCCAAATTGGACCGTTGGCCTTGGATGCACTCATAAAGCTTTATGTGGAGACTGGTGAAGTTTCAAAGGCAGATTCAATCTTGCAGAAGGCTTACCAGCAGAACCAGGTAAAGCTACTCTATAGCTCATTTCTCACTGTGATGGATAGATATGCAGAACAGGGTGACATACACAATACTGAAAAGATATTTCATCGGATGAGACAAGCTGGTTATCCAGGTAGGATGGGGCAATATCAGACTCTTCTTTCCGCTTATGTGAAAGCAAAAGCCCCAGCATACGGGTTTCGAGAAAGGATGAAAGCAGACAAATTATTCCCCAATAGGCCAGTTGCAGCACTGCTGGCAAAGGTTGATGCATTTAGGAAGACACCCATATCAGATCTCCTCGATTGATGATGTTGGCGAGCTTTGAAATGGGCAATTTGTGTACACTTATTATGACACTTATGGACAGAAACGGGTAATGCCGCTTTATGGCATGGGGGTGTCATAGGGGTCTGAACGACAGTAGGGATATTTCATGGGAAGGAGAGCGAGAAGACTATTGTGGTTGTCTTTTGATGATATGTTTCTTTCTCGACATGTTATGAATGATTATTTAGGTATTTTTTTGAATCCATTAGTGAAATGAGCTATAACACACTTTTTTTTGATGTCTTGTGTTTACAACTCGTGTACTTAGTACATATTTTTTCCAATCTTGCTCAAGGGGTGTAAACAGGAGATAATTCTCTTGAAATGAAATGAGAGAGAAACTCCTCAAGTCAGGACTTAAAAGGCCTGGACGTCCCTTCACCGAGGCATGGACTCTGCCAACCGGGCTAGTCCTTTGCCTGAGAACTATAATACTCTTTTATTTATTATTCAGTATTATTATTATTATTATTATTATTATTGTTATTATGATTTGAAGCATTTGCGCAAAATCTTCGTTTGCTCAACATTTTTGATCTTCGGGTTTGGCTCGGTAAGGTCTAGTTTCAAGTTAATTCTGTTTAAGGGCTGCGAGCTTTTAAATTTGTACTGAAGTAGTTGGGATTTAATCATATTTGATTTTAATGCAGGGTCGGATTAGGGGAGTCACAATCTCCTGCGCCCGGGAGCAGGCAGCGCTTCCTGCTCCCGGGGGCATATACTTATTTATTTTTAATTTTTTTTTAAAATTTTTTCATAGAACTGTTAATTTAGGTGTAGTTAACATGTGTATAAATTTTTATCATTTTTGGAGTATTTTAGATATTTATTTTTTATTTTTAAAAATTAGTGACATTTTAGGTAATTTTAAATTACAAAAATGCCATTAATTTTCAAAAATCAAAACTAAATATATAAAATACCCCAAAAATGTAAAAATTTATACACACGTTAAATACACCTAAATTAACATTTAAAAAAAAACAATTTCAAAAAAAAATAAAAAAAAAGAGGTGTGTGCGCCCGGGAGCAGGGAGCGCTGCCTGCTCCCGGGCGCAGGAGATTGCGTCCAGGATTAGGGCAATGTTTACAATGTTTATGATGATATAGTATCCCACGGCCCAAAAAATTTCTTTTTCCAATAAACATGGTCTACTTAGATCTTTTTACATGTGAAATTTAATGTTTTTTATTTTTTTGAAAAATCGGCCAAATGGGCATGGATATTGGATACATGCGTTAATTATTTTATTATTTTCAAAAATAAAATACTAAAAATTCAAAAATTGTCAAATTTCACATGAAAAAAGATACAAGTGGTCCCACATATCTATAAAAATTATTGTTTTGTCAATTTACGGATGGTCACTTTGAATCTCCGCGATATAGATGAGTAGAATTTACAAAATTGATTTGGCGGATTGAATTTTTTCCATGTGTTGCACCCATGATTCAAAGCATTGACTCGTCCGGCCAACGGCAGAGGTTCTGAATGCACTCATTTTTATCTAATGGGTATCCATATATGTTACACCCTCTCAGCTAGTATTACAAGTAGGTCCTAAAACATTCTTATAATTTATTAGTAATATTATACGAATATCTTATCAATATTTTAATTTTTTCCTAACGATATTTTCTAATAATTTTTTAATAATATTATACGAATATCTTATCACTATTTTAATTTTTTCCTAACAATATTTTCTAAACATAACCACCAGTGGAAACTGGGGAGAATAACATTGCCACTTTGGTGCTCCACCGGAAATGCCGGAGAGAAGATTGAAACCGAGGTTGCCTGTTAACTGAGGTGCGACCCCTTACAACTGAGGTGAACCCTCAGTGGCCTGAATGCCCTCATTTTAACCCAAGTTCATGGATAAATTGCGGTTATTATAGGTAAATGTATCATCTTAATCAATTTGGATCCGAAATCATCATTAGAAAGCACTTCAGTTGTGTCTAATATAACAAAACGAATCAGTTTATTTTTCATATTTAATCCTTAATGATTATATTGTCATCCATTTAACCAAGATACAAAAAATCATTCGAATTGAAATCCTGGGTGGGCCACGCCTTTAAAAATGTGTAAATTTTAAAACAACCTTGAATCCATTGTATGGAGTATTAGAATGTTATAAAATTACATACAAGCATTAAGGCATGAGCACGTGAAGGTTTAGATCTTTGATTTATAATTTTGCGTTTTGGTTAAATAAATAATTTTTTAAGATCCACTCAAATTAATGACTGTAACTTACACAAATCTTTGGGGTTGACATTTTTTGGCTTCTACCTATTTACATAATATTAAAACTAATGAATGGCTTATATTTTGTTTAATTACCAATATTCTGCCTAAACAAGAAAATATAACAATTCCCTTTGGTACATCTAGCATTATTGAAAGTGCTTCTTTTTGGGGCACGAAAAATAAAATGACAAAAATTACACCTCTATTAAAAATATGTAAACTTGACCTTTTAATGCCTGCCACAAACCGTGTGTGACACGTGCAGAAATGCCACGGTTCAAAACATCAATCCCTCTGCTGCGGGCGTTTTTCATTTCCCCCCGGTGACGACGAGGAATTTATAGAAAATTTCGTTTATATTGTGATTGTGAGGATTATGTATGTATTTAATTGTAATATCAGGTTTCTTGTTGTATAAAAATACATAAAATTTTTTATCTTTGAATAGAATAATTTTTTCTTATATATAGTTCAAATATGTAAATTTTTTTATCATGATTCCTTTTGGTTTCGTCCATATCATAGAGAAATAAATCATACTTCTGGGATGGGATTAACTTAAGACATAAATCCATCATTTTTTTCATGTGACAGTCTTTCTCAGCGAGGGTAAGATGCTCAGTGGTAAAGTCCAAGATTTATTTCAGTGGCGACAGTTCCCACTAATGTTGCCGCCAAACCATTGGTGGTCATCCGGTTCTCATCCGGATGATAATGTTAAGTCAAAATAATAACACGGCTGTTTAGAAAAGATAATAAAGTTAAAATAGATAAGATAATTATATATATATATTTTTAAATAGTAGTAATTTTTATCTTTTGTCAAATATAGGCGTTTGGCTATCAACAAGTACGGTGTGAGATGGTATGACATGATAAACATGTTTTCTAATAATTGATTTTACAATTAAACTATCGAATGTTTCTTACTTTATCTTTATATTCCAATCAATTTTTCCTTCCAATTGCATATATCTATTTCAACTTTACCTATATTATTTCATATTAATCACATAATTTTCAAAATATTCTCTTTTGCTCTCTCACCCCATCTCTTACTTTCATCTCACAATTTCACCCAATTCCACATTCCCAAACAATTCTTAGAATTATTTGTTTGACTTGGAGATTAAGGTGATGAAACTCACTTCCTAACCTTTCACACATACATATTTTATAATCTTAATTTTACATTTTAACTATTTAATTATCTTTTTATTTTTATTTCTATAATTCAATTATTTTTTTTACACAATCATCATATTTATTCTTACATATTTCTATTAAATCATATTATTTTTATACTTTTTAAAAATATGTAATATGTGTTTCAAAAGTGATAAAAATTTTGAATGAAAAATTTTTGATGTAAAAGTGTTTAGAGTAGGAAAAAATGATATAATATGATATAAGTAATTATGATGAGTAAAGAAAGTAAAATTAAAATAGATATGTTAGTTGTCTCGACAATTATATAGATACAATTGAAAAATAAAATAATTGTATAAGAATAGGAGAAAAATAATTAAGAAATATAATAATTGTGGAGACAAAAAATTTCTAAATTAAAAATTTTTATGCCCATTCAAACACATCTTTATTCTCATTTCCACACTTTCTTACTTTACTCTTAAATTTTCATCTATATTAAAGATGTGCATGACTTATCTAAGATATTCACAAAATAAATATAATAAAAATGCCCAATATACATCAATTTTAAAACTTTTAGGGTGTGTTTGGTTGGAGGTAAAACTTGTGATGAAAAGTTTTTGGAGTAGAAGTTGTCAAATCAATAGAAAATGATGTGATATAATAGGTGTAATGATGAGGAGTAAAGAGAATAAAGTTAAAATAGATAGGTTAGTTATATGGGTAGTTGTGTAGAAATGATTGAA
>JAXCLR010000063.1:35912644-35940075 GCA_035584095.1 Annona squamosa | reverse complement strand
AATAATTATGGAGAGTGAAAAGTTTTAGATTGAAAAGTTTTAGTTGACATTTTTTTACCCTAAACAAACACACCCTTTATAAAAATGTAAAAGTTTTCGATGCAGGGGAGGCAGAGTAAAACACGTCAAATCACTCAGCCAATTGTCATTAACATGCGGCCCAAATTCAAATACGTGCACCATACTCCATTTTCAATTCACTTCATAGCTGTTCCTGATTTGTATTTCAGCGGTATTCACCAATCAAGGCACAATTAATGCTCCTGGCACAATTAATGAGCATGAATCGGTTGTGAATTAATGACCAAAAGTATGCATCCTGTCGGATAGCATTTAATGGAGACAGTTTTATATACTATGAAAAATTGTCACCGAATTTTCAACATTCCCAAATAGCCCTTGAAGATTTAAAATTTTAGATTTTGGCAATAATCTAGTAGGGAGGGAAAAGAAAGTATTTTTAGTACGAAAAAAATAAAAATAAAGTAATAATAAGAAAACGAAATTAGGACAACAGTAAAAAAAATTAAAATGAGGAATAGGAAAAAATAATCAATGAGTATATATATATATATTTAATGGGTTAAACAAGTTAAATAGGTTAAACAGGTTAAATGAGTTCCTAAATGAGTTGATAGGTTATAAAATATGGATTATAATTCTCTTATTTAATTAAATGGTTAAACAAAATAGCAAATCATAACTCATTTATTCAAAAATTTTAATCCAAACTCATTTATAAACAGGTTGGATATTTGATGGGTTGACTAAGACTATTAACATCTCTAGTGGAGGTTCACCCGCTGGTCACTGGGCAATGCTATCATGTCCATGCTTTGATCTTCCTCTATGTGTGGGATATGAAACTTTATACTCTTGTAGAGGTGTGTTGAAATAGTACCTTGCTTTGTGAGTTTGAGGTAATTATAGTTGTCCTCCCTGAGTGTAGGAGTAGCTATAAATGTCCCTCTATAATAAGGATTGTAAATGAACTTGATTTATAATATTGTAATGTTATAGTATATATAACACCAATAAAATTAGTCATGATACGCAGTCGAAAACAGCCCTATTTAATGACCAAAAGTAGAAAATCAAAACTCATCTTGAAAAATTATATTTGTAATTAGATTAGATGAAATGGACCACATTTTTTTAAATAAGGGATACCAAAAAAACTTAGGCCTCGACAGCTGTCAGTTGATGGGGCACTAGTGTCATCACCAACTGCTACATCTATCACCAATTTCACTCGCCTTGACCACCACAGGGCAAGGGCTTAACCTGATTATTTCCACTTCAATGTTGACAACTAATCACATAAGGCTAGACATGTACTTTTACATTTTGCATCTCACATAACAACAGGTAATCACCCGTCGCCATGTGGGGTGCAAATTGTGCACACAATGCTTTTTTATATTTTTGTACTAAATTGAAAAATCAATAAGTAACGCTCCAGTCCGAGAGTCACAACCTTACCTCAAGATTGTTCGACTAGTAAACGTAATTAGGATTGTTGCTCTGTCATACGACGGGTTTTAACGGAATTTATCCAATTAATTATGTTTCCATAGGAGTTTAATTCCTCATATTTTCATTTCATGCATATCTGAATCATTTCCATCCAATAATGTCATAACTAGATATGATTTTCATAATATATTTCAAAACATCTCATAAATCAGATGTCACTGCATGTATCATCATAGATGTCCACATAAATCATCAATGTAAATTTACATTCATTCAACATAAGTTTTTCATAAACATGAAACTTATAATGTCTTTCCATTTCTTCAATGGATGACTCATGCTCCTTTGCCAGGTCTCATCTTTCACCTGTCTATAGGTTTGGAAAACGAAAACGTGAGTTGAAATTCAATAAGCAAGCTTATATTTTACTTGCGATTCATTTTAAAGGCATATTTACTTAAAATCATTTTTCTCCCTTCAATAGAGACACTTATCAAGTGATCAATACCTATGGAACAAAAACCTTTTCATAAATCATTCAAACACTTTTCATAAACATTTTATGAACATGGGATGTGCAAATTCATCATTTCCATTAATGACATTATCCTTTATGTAAGGGTATGCTAGCACGGGGAACATTTTTTCATGATATGTTCCTTTTCATCCTTTGCGCCGGACCTACCGACTTGGCAACGTCAAGGGGGACTCCTTGTCCACTTACTATTTCGACTAGCCTACTTGATTTTCATTCAATGCATGTACTTTAGCTACCCCGGCATTATATACCTCCTTATACATGGAACTTGTCATTCTCATGTAGAAAATTCTTTGCGTCATCCCTCTTTAAACACCATTTCAATGAAACATCGTATAAATTCATGTTTCATCACATTTTAAGCATAATTGCGAAACTATAAGCAATCATTTATTTCAATAGAAATAAATATTTCAATACTCATATAGACAAGAAATGATCATCCTTAACTACATTGTAATGAAAAACAAAATCATTTAGAAAGTTGCTTGCTTACCTCGTTTGCTTAAATTTCCATTTCGCTTATCCCTTCGCCTTTGCCTATACATATAAGAATGATATAACATTCATATATTTTCTTTCCTTGCATTCAACTCAGTTTTTCAACCCATTTTCTTTAACATACATAATTCCTTCGACTTCTCGAGTCGTTATGCTCATATAGCACATACTTGTGTACTATATGGGCAATTACACATCACATTAAATCCCATAAATAGGGTAATCATTCAATCACTTAATAATTATTCAATAATAATTATTTAAAGGTTCATCACCTTCCATTTACTATTTTTCACTCATTTTTCAAAATTCACACATCGTTGCTCATTTTAAGCACATGTGATTGCCTTAAGCCTCATTAATTAATTCCAAAATTTGGAATTACATAATGCAACTCTAAACAGATATATATTCACAAAATTTATCATATTTTCATGCATTTTTGCACAAAATTAATTTACTTAGGTCATTTACCACGTATGCATGTCTATCCTTTCACATATGCCCATTTGGCAACACATCTTTGAGATATTTCATAAAATTTACGAAGTCAGCAATTTAATCCACATTTCAGCATGATAATTATCCTTAATTACCACTGTATTTAGGATATTTTTATGAAATTTAAATCTACTAATCATAGGTTTTCAAAACAACAAATTTAGAACTCATTTTTCACCCGTTTAACGTGTCTTTTGACACATAACCCTAAGCATATTTATAAATCCGAATTTTCAACAAATAATTTCACTTTTCTTAATCCAAATTTAGGTTAGTAACATATATATATCAATTTGGATCATTTCCGCATATGTTTCATATTTATTTTTTATTTTTTCTCCAACTATCCACATATGCTGAAATCAGGCATACTAAAATCTCAAAATCTTGAATTAATATCAAATCAAGTATTTTTAATTTGAAATTTCTACCATACCTTAATAAATATATTAATTAATAAAAATAAATATTTTTAGCACAAAAAATTAAGCATTTATATTTATTTTGGTATTTTTACCTTGCTGAATAGCAGCATCCATTTTCAGATAGCCTTGATCATATAAATTATTGGGTATATATATACCCATAAAAATCTAATTTTTTTTTTTGTGATCCTAAATTTGTCTTATATATCTTTTATAATTTTCAGCCTAAAATTTCTTGTATAAAAATTATTAAAAATCATTTGGTGCAATCGATCTTGCCACTCGTTTAATCCTGTCCTAGTTGATTTTCCCAGATTTTTAATTTGCAAATTGATTATCTTTTTAAGCTGAAAATTATTCTATTTCTTAATCACCCCATAATGAGTCTTCCCACAAATTTTCATACTAAAACTCGTTCACTGACTATTTCTTCCATGTTTTAGATTTCTGTTTCATTTCATCTAAGTTTTCTTTTCAATCGATACTTAACTCCAGCATGTTGTTAATCTTTCTTTAGAATTTTATTATGGTTCAAAACCATGATTCCAATATCAAGAAGAAAACTTAAAAATTGAAAGGCTTAGCTCAACGGGTACTTACTCAATTTCGTCGATCTTTGCCCCGAAATTCTCTAGCTTCTCCTTCCTTTTTTTATCTTTTCCTCCTCCTCTTCCTTGCTGCATTTGACGTGCTTGCTGCTAGTCCTTGGAGAAAATACCTTTTTTCTCCCTTTTTCCTCTTTGCGCTCTCTCTCTCTCTCTCCTCTTCCTTGTTGCTGGAATGTCCAACCCCCTTGCTCCCTTTAAGCTACTTTTCTCGGTGCCCAAGTAGCACCATAAGCATTTTAGTAAATTTCATTTTCACTTTTCATAATTGCCCTTCTTTACTTAGCTCTTAAGCAACTTGTTACTTGCTCTCTAAGAAAGCAACTTTCCATGATAATTAGATTAATTCATTCTATTCATCTTACAGATTTCATAATTTTATTCCATCATTTCAAATTTTATCTCAAACCGACGTTTCTACATCAAGTTATGACCACGTGAATTTATCTTTTGGATTTGGGATAAAAATAATTAATTATCACCCTAATCCTATCATGATTCTCTTAATCCAATCCATTCATAAGATTGGGCCTATCGTCGTAAGCTTACCTTTCAAATTTCATTAAAATCCGCCTTATAAGCATCAAGTTATGAATTTTCCATCATTTTTCACCTTAATTTCATAATTACATTTTAGTCTCCATAAATTAAGTAATGATTATTAAAATGATTGTTTATAACACCTTGTCACCTTTAAATCCTCATTAAGCCCCTCGGGCCATACCAACTCACTTTGGGCGATTAAATTTTTAATTACCATTTCCAATAGAAACCCGAATTCAAAATGTGACATAATTCACAAAAATCATTCAAAAATTATTTTCATCACATATAAATCACATATATATGTTCAATGCATCTCATTGAGTCCTACATAAGTTGGGATTTCACACAATAATACCCCTATATTAAGTCCAAAGAGATTTGTCAGCATGCGACTAGCGCCACTGGTTAAGAATCTCGCCTCTATGCTAGAGTTCAGGGTTTGAGTCCTAGTGAGAACAATTTATCTTCCATTTTTGGAGCAATGTCTCCATATCTATCTAGTCATCGACATTGTTAGATTTACACCCCTAGAGTTAGAAAATATTAGAAAATAAATAATTGAGTTGAGTCATCAAAAATAAGAATAAAAAATTCCAATAAAATCTATAACTGCCCCACTTTTCCTTCATCCCGAAGTTAAAAAGGATTGGAAAATAAGTAACTGGGTTGAGTCGTAAAATTTAAAAATCAAAAAAGCCCAACAAGATCTATAATTGCCCCACTTTTCATTCAATACACCTCGAGTTGAAAAGAATTGGGAAATTAATTGAGTTGAGTTATAAATACAAAAATAAAAAAGTCTAGCGAGATCTATGACTACCCCACTTTTCATTCCATTCTAGGGTAATATCTTCTTGCAAAAATTTCCAAAAAATCTTATACCAAAATAGAAAATCCTCATTCCTCTTTTATATAACTATTTTATAAATTTCATATTACAAGACTTGTCTTATTATCTAAGCCTTTTAGGCAATGTGTTTGACATAGTACATGTCTCGGAGTGGTCGAATCACCATCCAAGCATCATCCAACCATCGAATCACGCCTAATCATAATTAATAACTTGATCTGTGACTTTTCTTGCTTCTAAATGGTCCATTCTGTTGCATGCAATTACTTGCTAAACTAATAAATAAGACATGCGTATATGCACACTCAAATTATGAATAATAGAGCCACTAAGGTACTTACCATGGTGATAACTGATGTGAGCAAGATGTTGCACAACATGGGTTCAAGTCTCCTCTCTCTCATGAGAAGTAAGAGTTTTAATTTTCTCCCTTTGTGTTAAGGTATTTGTAAATTTTCCCCTATGGAGAGTGTTATAGAAAATTAAAGTATAATTGTGTTTCATTATAATATGAATTGTCGTGATATATAAATATCCATCAAAAAAATAATTATAAATAATAGTTTGAGCACCCAAAATCTGCTGCGTTGTGATGACCTATATGCTTTAGTTAGAAGTTACCAGAATCGGACCGGTCATCCAACCAAGCCCCAAGGGCCGGCCCATTTAAATGGACAAAACCGCATCAATACCGCAATCCAACCAGTTGTATGTTTATAAAAAACTAAGGATAATTCCTCCTATACTGATAACAAATGCATATAATTCTTCTTATATCCATAATATTTCGTAAATTTCTTTTATATCCATAACATTTCATCCTAAATTCTTCTCATACTCACACTGTTAAAATTACTATTTTCTATCCCATTAAAAAGATGATTTTTGTTCTTTTAAATTTTTTTAGTTAAAATAAATCAACCTTAATATGACTTTCAAATTATTTAATATTTTATAGTAATGATTTACTACTGTTAATTGAGTCATATTAAGGTTAAATTATCTCAATTAAAAAAATTTTAAATAGCCAAAATCATCTTTTGAATAGAGTAAATAACGATAATTTTAACGGTACGAGTATGAGATGAATTTAAGGTGAAATGTTATGGCTATAAAAAAAATTTACAAAATGTTGTGAATGCAACAGAAATTACGTGCATTATTACAGGGATAAATAAGGAGTATCCCAAAAACTAAAAAAGAAGTCTCACAAGCATTAAATGTGGTGTCATTGCGGTAACTTCCCTCGCTCCATACGCTCGGCACCAAAGTTTCCGATCCCCATCCGTTGCTAGCTCAGGCTGGTGGGTGGTGGGCCTCGCTTTTTAAGAAAAATAATAATAGTAAAGGTTATCCGTCCGATCCCTTGCCACTGAGCCTCAGTGCTAAGTAGACGGGCCTCTCCCACTGGGCGTCTTCAGATCCAATGGCGGTAGTTATATTTTTTCACACAGGCAGCGGCGCTACGTGGCACAGTTGTTCTCCCATGTTACGCGGGGGCGTCCACAGAGTTGTAAAGATTAATGTCAGCTTAATTGTAACACCAGTTGAGATAATTATAATATATAGATATTCATAAAAAAAAAGTTTCTTATCCTTTTGTGTGAATTCATTTTATATTATTCTTGATTTTTCTTACAAACGTGGACTTTCAAAAACATTTCATATGCAGGGATTTTCGTCTTAATTCCATACATATCAATGTCATTAAAGGAGTAATTAATCCTTAAAAATGAAAAATATGTTCATTCTTAACTATGATTTTATAACTAAAATTAGTAATTATATAACTATAAAATAATATATCATTCAAACATGAATATTTAACTGTGGACAAAGTAAGTTTAAATTATATTAAGACTTGACATATTCATCATCTCGGATAACATTCCATTTAATGGATCTCTATAAGCAAAATTTTAAGCAAAATATTTTAGTATATTTGGAATTTTGGAAAGTTGAATGGTGAAACCGAAACTATGAGAAAATTTTGCAAGTACATGTAAAATTTTCCTAAAAAGTCCATTTTCATATAAAGTCAACAATTAATTAATGATTTCATTTAACATTTGACATGAATTTATCCTCACCATTAATCACATGTTAATGATGAAGCTCTTAATTATTTGATTCTTCTTAATTTAAAAGCTTAAGAAATAATAGTCATGTACGTGGAGACAATTAAAACATATTAAATTTTTTTTCTAAATTTATATTAAAATTAATTTTATATTCTTATAAATCTTTAAATTTCAACATAATTTTTATGTTAAATATAATATATGAATTAGGTTGAGGATATAAATTGTACTGTTACGAAAGATAACATGCCTATTTATATACCATCTAAAACTCTTATCTGTATACTAATGATATTGAGCCACATAGAAAAATAATACCTATATATTTTTTGTTGATAACCAATGAAATATATGACACGTGTGCAAATCAGATTTTCGACTCCACAAACAAATATTCATGAGAATTGATATGTAATTAATTAAAAATAATTAAATATTTATAATATAAAAAATATATAATGTAGACGTTATAAGTTCAAATCGGTTTGGTAAACCGGTTAAATTAATTTCAGCCAGACCACTCCATTTGTCAGTTCGATCATTGGTTCAGGTCTATAAACCTAACATGGACCTTTCTGTAAAAGATTTAGGTGGTGGGGATATGCTAGTAATTCAGTTCAATCATGAAGGACACGAATCAAGAAAATAATCGGTCTATTAATAAGAAGGCCCCTGAGAATCTATTGGGGCCAACTGCATGCAACATTACAGGTGTTTGGCCAAAAAATATATTTTTTATTTTTTTATTTTTAGTACATATGCTAGCTCTCGCCTAAATATTTAATTTTTGTAAATTTATTTATATTTTATTTTAAATTTCAAAAATAAATAAAATAAAAAAGTGGTAAATGAAAGCTTTATAAATATAATTACAAATTATGTAAGAATAATATGCAATTTCATAAATTAAGTAGGTGTATGTGCAACTATTGGTGAATCTCCTTATTAATTACCCAAATAATCAGAGTAGATGAAATGAAGTTTAAAAAGATATATATATGGATAGGTTACAAAATGATTGAAAATGTAAGATAATTAATTTAACAACCGTGATTTAAAATAATAATAATAAAATGGAGGCACTGACGCACCCGGGGCACCATGAATGTAAGGCACGTGTGTGTGGCGCCATTAATGCAGGACACGTAGAGTTGTGCCATAATGGGGTGAATCTATTCTCATTTTTCTCTCGGAGAATCCGTACATGGGTATGTCAATAAATTAAGTGGGAATTTATATTTATTGTTATTGAAAATTAAATGAGAATTTAAGCTTTTGTCTTTTGTTGGATTTTATCCATTTTCCCAAATTCTATAGATTAATTTTTAAATTGAGCATATGTGTAGCATGTATATCTAATAAGCAACCTAAATATATCTTCAAGAGAAAATTTAAAGCTTATTTATGGTAGTAGCATGGCTACCGAAAACCATTTGCTAGGAAGGGAGAAATAGGAAGAATAACTACTATGATTTTGGATTAGGGGGAAATTTACAGAGTACCCCATGAAATTAATAAATTGCAAAAAGGCCTCATTTTGTTAAAAATTATAAATTAATCCTTAGGGGTAGTATCATGTAAAAATCCACATATGTTATGGGAGATTACAGAAAAATTCTTTTGATAAATATTGTATAAACTTTTCTAGTCTATAGTTTTTCTTTTACAAGAAAATCTTTTTTTAAGAAAATTGGAGAAACTCCAAGTTAGTTGGAATTTTTGTAGTGAAATCCTTGTGACAAATATTATCCAAAAAACCCCTTGAAATCGTTGAAAAATTATCCAAGAATTTTTATTAAATATTGTAGAAAAGCATCCCAAAAGTTTGCACATCCGCCCCTTCCTCGTTCCCTCATGAGCTGAGCTGCGTTAACACTAGGCTTTGTCTATTCGCAACGCAGTTCCATTTGATAGCCCCGGCGAACAACAGATGAGAATGCAGCCCAGATGGTTAGCACATGTCGCCGACCCAAGCAACGGCCTTGGCAACAATGCCAGTGGTCGACAACACATGACATCCTCCTAATAGTCCAAACTCATTTGATCATACTTAACCTCGGAATGTTCTATTTTAATAATCTAACTATTGATTTTTAAGTTTTTGGATATTTTGAATCCATTGGACGGATTAGATTATCCATAAGTGATCGTTATTAGGAGTTATTGATAGGCAGATATTAATGGTTGAGATTTTACTTGATTATGATCCACTAAGATGGTAATAAATATTTCTAAGCATTAAACTTAGTGTTAACTGGTTCCAAATGAGATAAACTGTTATAAGTTGATAAAAGTAGATTTTGATGATATTCAAGTTGGATACCATTGCTAGTGATAGGTATTTTCTTTAGCATGATAAAATATGATAAGCGTGGTGGGATGTATGCGAGTATAATTATTATCCTCGTTATCTGTTGGTATTACTTGAGGATGAATGTGTTGTATACATTTTGTGTTTGGAAATAGATAAAACTTTTGATGAAAAGTATTAGAGAATAAAAGTTGTCAAATGATGTGATATAACAGGGATAATGTGAAGAGTAAATATGATAAACTTAAAATAGATAGATTAGTTGTATGAACAGTTGTGTAGAAATGATTGAAAAGTAGGGTAGTTGCATAGGAAAATGTGAAGAAATGATTAAAAAATAGGGTAGTTGTGGAAAGTAAAAAGTTTTAACTTAATATTTTTTTTACCAATTGCCAAACACACCCCTAATTTGTTTGATAATAGTTTACAAGTATATTTTAGGCTTTGCCAGAAAACTACTTAACATAAACTATACATGTAGAAGTTAGAAATACAAGTGTGTAGGACCTGTTCTGTTTAATAATGGGTTTTAAGTAGGTCCTAAACCTAGCTGAAAGATTACTCGATGAGTAATATAAGGGTAGGTCGTAGGCATTCTTCGGAGGCTACTTGCTAAATAATTTTCAAGTAGGTTCTAAGCTTTACTATATGTTATTCAGTATATAATTATAGGATAAGTCCTAAGCTTTGCTAAACGGCTACTTAAAACCAACTATACACATTGAGTCAGTAGTTTATTTGCATTTTAAAATCTATTACCTATAATTGTTATGATTGGATGATAAATTCCTACTTACTGAGTTCTTAAAACTTACCCTTAGTTGATTATATTTTCTTTAGTAATGCAGATCAATTAAGCTTGTAGATACATAATAAATTGGTTAGGCATAGACTTTACAAATAGAATAAAGTAGTTTTACTTTCTTTTCTTTGAAATGTTGTAGTTAAATTTTGAACATACATTTGCGATAATTATTATGTGGATCGAATAAATAAAAGTTTAATTTCAATATACTTATAACCTTTTATTCTTAATTTCAAATATAACTATTAAGTATGAAAATTTTCATATATACACCACCAAGTAAACCCCAAATATCGAATGTACCCAAAATCTAATGTTCCGTTTGTTAAATAGAAAATGAAGTCAGCTGAGTATGATAAATATTTCTAAATGATCATATTGCCCTTAAATCGACCACTCCCTTCCATTTTGCCAAAATGCCCACCATTTTCAGCCATTGCATTAAATAATCCTGCACCTAGAAGCTGCGAACAGCACTGAAGGAAATCCTCTTCTTTTTATCCGCATTGCATTTCGGTTATACCTCTGGACATAGTTACCGATTTTAAATCAACCACTCTTCCCAAATTTCCAAATTGCATTTCTAATCACAATATAATGAATTTCGTCCGCACTGAATTTCGGGCTAAATTTTTGGGTCGAAGCTGCAAAAATAGAAACAATAGCATCCTGAGTTGAGATCCCATTATAAAATGAAATTAGATAACCAGATCTTGGAAATATTTACCTCAAGCATATCGATTGTGCGAGCGACTCTTGCTTACATCGTCCTCAAATATAAGTTCAACTGTCTCATGGAAAACATCTAAATTTCCAACGTCTCCAACCTCCACGAGAACCCAACCCCGTCAACACCACCCATCCTTCTTCACTCAGCAATCTTTGCGCGAACACTAGGCTGTTTGCCACCAGCACCTCTGAGTCCATCTTGCCTCAATCTCCTCTCGTCCTTCCCCTTCAAATCCAATCTCAAATCAAAACCTTCAGTCGACATCAGTGACATTGCAACAGTCAGTGACGTCTCCCTGGACAACGTGCATTCCTACTCCGACGAATGCAGAGGTGCCAGCTCAGGCTCAGGCTCCACCACTACCATCAGGAGTGGTCGAGCTCCACATTGGAGTCGATGGGGCAGACACCGCCTGGTGAGAGAATGCGGCACGAATCGATGCGTGCACCAAACCCTAACACCCCTAATCTATTGTTGATGAGAGAATTACGAAAGGAGGAATTCGAGACAATTTTCAAGGCTTCTAACTTGGTTGATGACCAGCGATGGTTCTCAGGGCTCTTACGGGTGATGAATGCATAGCACCAGTCACGACCAAACAGAATAATCTTCCAATGGTGCATGGAGGCACCATCACTGTGATCCGCCATGAGCAGAGCAAGAGAGGAGATAGAAGAGAATGAGAGAAGAAAAAGAGATCCGGATTCAAGATTTTTTTTAAGGCTTAAGCACGTGCATCGAGAATTTCTCAAAAGAGGGTGAATTCACGCAAGCCGAGTTCGGCGCCAGAGCTGCCACTGTTTAAAAGAATAAGCTGTTTTCGGAATAACCGCTCCGAGTACGAAATCCCCTCTAAAAGGAATGCTTAACACGGGGAAGTCGGACTCAAGGGGTGTAAATCGGGTTGGGTTGACTTGAGTTGGGATAAATACAACCCTAACCCACCTTGTAAAATCTCAACCCAACCCTACTTTCAACCCTACTTTTCACACCCTAACCCAACCCTATTTCAACCCACCTCAAATCGATTCGGTTCGGGTTAGAAATCGGACTAATAGATTACACATATTATCAATGCAATATAACCAAATAATCCAAACATAATTTCATAACTAATTAACCAAATATATTTCCAAATCATATAAATTCAAACAACATTTCACAACCAAATAGTCAAGCATATTTCCAAACTCCACACAATTGTATTTAAATATCCAAACAACATGAATGAAATACATTATAATAAACATATCCAAATACATATTTTATGAAACATAATCATATCCAAATAATCTGTTTTAAATAACATGTCCACAACATAACTCATTTAAAAAGTTAACACAACTTTTCTCTTCAAATCAAATCTCATGTCCTCTTCGCGATTAGTATGTGTGGTTTTTCTCCTGAAACAAATAATTATCAAAGTAAGTATGAATATATAGTTATATTTTTATAAAAACAAATTAAAAATGCAAGTACCTAGATCATTTGAGTGGAAATTCATGCATGGCTAGAAGATCCAGATTCTATACCACCTTTAGTAGCTGTAAAATAAAATAAATCAGTTATAGTATTAGTTGCAAGTAATCAAGATATAAATACATATTATGTATTCAAATTACCTTCGACGGGCTCACCAATTTCAACTAAATCTTCTTCTTCCATTTAAAGATTCGTTGAAGACCGTAGCTAATCTTGAGCACATGTCAAAGCCTTAACCACATGAGATTGCAAAGAGTTCCTAAAAGGATCAAGCACACGACCTCCCGTACTAAAGGCAGACTTTGAAGCAACTATAGAAACAGGAATTGCAAGAATATCTCGAGACATGTGTGATAAAACTCGATATTTTGAAGAAGCCCACCATGCTAAAATATCAAAAGAATTATCATCATCATCATCTATTTCTACAAGATCTTTCAAGTATCAATCTAATTCATTGCTCATATCAAGACATGCCTCTTTCTTTAAAAAATCCTTATATAAAGCATCTCCACTTGAATGAGAAGACTCAACAAGTTTTTCATTCCCATCACTAGTTTCCTTCGCCTCTTGAGATATTGTTATTGGAGTATACTTCGCTTGGTAACTTTTGAATACCTCTTGCATTTTCAACTGAACTTTTATTAAAATTTCACTAACTTTTTCTGTATTATACAATAAAGAATATTAGAATCGAAGATGTTTTAGCTTGTACCTTGGATCCAAAACAACTGCAATGACCAAAATCATATTAATCTTGTCAATATCTCCCTAATACTTGTCAAACTTCTCTTTCATTCTTTTGCACATATCAACAATGAGGGGGTCATGGTCAGTTAAAAAATCCCTTAACAACCTTTGTGTTTTGCAAACTTCAACAAAATATAAATTTGCAATAACATATGAAGATCCTGACAAAATTTGAGTTACCTCATGAAATTGTTTTAAAACAGCAATCAACTGAGTTGCCTTATTCCAATCTTCATGTGTTGGAGGATCTTCTCTAATAAAGGAGACATCTTCTAACTCCATCTGCTCAAATGCTCTTCTGAATCTCAAAGCACTTTCTAACATAAGGTATGTAGAATTCCATCTAGTGGGCACATCCAAAACCAATGCACCCTTATCTCTAATGAAACATTTTTTGATACATTCCTTAAACAACCTCAGCCTTGAAGGAGAGCATCTTACATACCGAACGACTGCTCTAATACGAGCAATTACATCACCAATTTCTTTAAGTCCATCTTTGACAATTAGATTTAGAATATGACCATCATATCTTACATGAAAAACTTCTATTTCTAATGCAATGTTTCAAATGACGAATTGCAACATCATTGGAACTAGCATTATCAACTGTCATTGTGCAAACACTTGAAATTTTTCATTCCCTTAAACTTTGATTTATTGCAGATGCAATTGCTTCACCAGTGTGTGCACAAGGGAGAAGAGAAAAGCTAATAATTTTCTTATACAAATACCAACTTGCATCAACAAAATGTGCTGTGAGACAAAGATAACCAATATTTTGAATTGAGGTCCACATATCAATAGTCAAGTAAATAGCCTGCACCTTTTCCCTCAATAATTTTTTAACTTTCTCTTATCTGTTTGATAAATTTCTAGATAGTCTTGAGTAATTGTTTGACGAGTGATAAAGTTAAACTGTGGCATGCCTACTTGTATTAATCCTCTAAAGCCAACATGCTCAATAGTGCTAAAAGGCATTTCATCAATCACAATCATCCTAGCAATAACATTTCTAATAGCAAGTTGATCAAACTTCCAATTACCTAATGCAGTCTCTCTACTTTCTTGACTAGTGAATTTCAAGATTTGTTGTGAGGTCTCATTACCACCTTTATAACATTTTTCTGCATGTCTTCTGAGTGTACTTGTGCCAATCTTGCTGTCACATTTATATTGTGTTTTGCATTTTTTTACATACACAGATTTGTGCTTTTGAAGCTTTAAGTGCATAAACTTTTTCAAAAATTCCCACACACTCGATGTTACTTTATATTTTCGTTTTTGTGGTTTGTTGGATGTAGCTTTAGATGCTGCAGATGGTGTGTTGGCATGCACTTCTATAACATCATCATCTTCCATTCTAATTAATGCACAAAACTTGACTATTTTAATCCATCAATTACATAGACAATTCAATAAAAATAATGAAACAATCAACAATTTCCAAACATTATATTATAGTAATCCAATACAGTTAGTCCAATATGTGATTATGTTCGATTCATAAAATCATCAGCCATCTGCTGTCACATGGTTCACCGAATATTCAGCATTGCCTTTTGCCACACATATACACATCCGAGAGCAAGACACAACCTAGATGGTAATAAAATAAAATTGACAAACCCAGAATGGAATCGGGAACAATACCGTTCGATGGGGTTACTTGATAGCATAGGTAGGTTAGTTAGCCCAGTGCAGATGATTGGGTAGGAGCGGGGAGGAGAGGAGAGGAGCGGATCGTCAGCGACTTAGCAGGAGGATTGCCACTCGTTAGCACAGCAGCTAGTAGGAGTGGGGAGGAGAGGAGATGCGGGCTGCAACACTGGCTTCGATGTGGGCAGCAGGGAGGCAGGGTCGGCAGGCTGCATGACGCGGTTGGGCAAGAGGAGCGCCGGAGTTAGGAATCAGGAGTCGTGCTTTTGGCAGATGGTGTTGCGGCGGCAGCAGAAGCGGAAGACGAAGAGGGAGAATGGGAATCGGCCATGGGCGCAGGACAGTAGCAGCAGTGCCTGTTGTTGTTTTGTCGACACTCGATAGTAGGGCTTCAAATTGAATCAGGGACGAAATCAGGGTCGAATCGTCGAATAAGAGAATGGGGGCAAGTCGAGTCGGGTTGACCGACCCCTAACCTCGCTCAAACCGATTCTTAAAATCGGATCAGGTTAAACCCGATTTTCAAAACCTGAATTTCCAAAACCTCAACCTAACCATGGTATAAATTGGTCTGGGTTGATGCAGTTTCCGGTTGAACTCGACCCTATTTACACCCCTAGAACGAAGTTCAAATTTTTCCTAGCTCAAAAACTGGACAACCCAGCCTAAGTTTGGCTAATCTTGATTCAAGTATCCTTCTTCTTTAACATTTCCTTAAATCTAATTTAGAATTCCTTCATTAACTCGTTTTTTTTTTTATCGGGCCACCCTGCATTGGATGATAAGTATTTGATAGAGGTGTACTCTCAAGGAGAGGTAATGAGGCTGCTATAACTTCGAACCTTGGACCTTCCTACCTTAACACTACCTTAACACTACATATACACTTATGTCAGTCACTTGATCATTTAGTTGTAACAAATTGTTTATTAACTTTGAAAGTGAGTCCAAGTTGTGCCAAGATGAATTTAGTTTAGTTTTAAAATTTTATAAAAGTCGAATGTAGTATTGCTATAAATCGTTACGTACTAGCGTACTACATAAATTCGGCATCTGCGTTCACTTCCAAGTTCGTAATAGACACTAGCATGGGCTACAATGACATAGCAGGCATGGAGCAGGTTATTGACGTCATCACTGCCAAAAAGCTGGAAGGCTATTTCATAAGGGAGCTGAACTATGATTGGACATCCACATCCTTAGAATGTGAGAATCAGATCTACTGCTAACATTTTGTTATAGCCGTTCAGATTGATTGGCGCATCTTGTTGCTTGATCTGTATAATGAATAGATTATTTTACCAAGAAAGTACAAATTGTTAGGAATTATTTGCAATTTTTCTTCTACCTTTCAAGGTGGTTGGGAATTTATTCCTTGTTATGAGCAGTTAGAACATTTGCATCTGCCCATTGACGTTTTATAGAATTGGATCGTAGTCAGATGCATTCTTGCGAACAAGACAACTTTCAGAAGCGAAACAGGAAGCCAACATGACAGAACTCTACAAAAGAATTAGGCATGCGAAAGAACTTCGAACTACAAAACACCAAGATCTCTCAGATTTCTAAGAAACGTTTGTCCAATGGATGAATCAAACTTTACAAATACAGCAGGATAACCGATGGGAGCTTCAACCCGAGCCTCAAATCCAAGCTTCTTTTTGCTTGAGCGGTCAAAGGACTTACCATAACATTTCCCTGTCCAGATATGTATCCAAGAGCATCCACTAGCAACTGGGAAGTAGGCCTTAGCTTCATTCTTACCTTTATCAAGGACAGGCACCACCAAGATCTCGGTTCCCACCAAGAATTGCTGGTATGTTAGTTTGTGGACATGCTCATCTTCTGGATAGTGAATAAACAGATGTCGACAAACAGGAAGTCCATTTTGAGCACCTTCCTGGATTCAGTCAAACAAGGAATATTAGCACACAACATGCAAGAGAATCTGGAGATTTTTGGTCTCATAATGCAATTTTGTAGGGTTCTTGCTTGGAACTTTCAGTCAATGTTTCAGAAGACAGGCTGTTGTTTCTTCCTTGCTTCTTTGTTTAGGCTGGTTCAATCCAATGCTTGGAATGAAAGGGGAAAATGAACATGCAAATAGAAACAAAAGTGAAGAACCAATCTTGGTCACGACCAGTAGAGTTGTCTGAATTGAATGACTGAACTACTTGTTTGCCTTAGGTGGTTTTTAGCAACCCTGCTTTTGGTTGGGCTATCCATTTCGCTGATCCATCTTGTTTGGGTCTGAAGACCATGAGGTCTACTGTTTTCTTTTATAGTACACGCAAATTGATCATCTCCCTAAGAAAATGAGCCTAGTAGGCTAGCATGGTAGAGCTAGCCCAACAACAACAGCATGGATTAGGTTGGGTTTAACTGAAGCTGCCAGGAGCACCAAAAAGTGCCAGCTGGGCATATGCCAAGTCAACAGGCTATGCCAGAGCCCAGAAAAATTGGATATGATTCTAGTGTTACCTTGACAAGTTGGACCCGGTAGAACTCCCATGCTTTGTATATTTTGGCAAAACGAGCGAAATGTAATAAAGCTCGGTCATTTGAATAGAATTGGGTGTTGGCAGATGGATTATTTCCCTGTTGTCCACCACCAAGCAAGATGAATTGTTAGAGCTAGCATCTAGAAGAGCCATTGAAATAAAAACATTTCACAGATAATCTAACCTCTGAAAGGAAAGAAGAGTAATTCTTAAGCGACGGACTGGCAGCTCAGATGGAAATAAGATAGTGGAGCACTTTCTAGGATGTCCCAAGAATTGGATGAGGGACAATTATATGAAAAAGGAGCACTATTCTCCATGAGGCAAACCGAATGTGGCTTGGGTGACAATTTTATCGTCCATCAACTTAAATAAGTCTTGCTCCTTTAAGAGAGCTCTCTATGTAAACCAAAATAACAGAAAGCCCTCTGACAGAATATTATGAACCATAAACAGTTGGCTCTGGAGCATTAGTAGGAAACAATTCCACAATAGTTAACCATGAGACGTATATGACTACAGGCAGTCATTCAATCAACATCATTTGCCAACAAATAAGATGAAAATTCTGGATCACAGAACATACTACCATGCCCAATGTGATAGCTGAGTTCTGCTGTCTGATTCTAGATTTAATTACATCTAAGGTTTGCAAGATGATCTGATGTTCAATAACCAAAAGTAAAAGGAAAAGACTTCATGATTCAAAAGATGAAAATGGTTTGACTTACTTCATGAGTCCGGAAAACTGTGCTGAATGCATTCAGCTCCATCCACCGGAGAAGCAATTCTTCGCTTCTCTGATACCCAATGATTGGTAAATTAACTGCACAGTAGCCTCCAATGTCACTGTGATTGAAGGCATAACCGCATAGCCCGCTGCTCAAAAGGCCTACAACAGCGCTCTTTATGCCATCATTTCTCTGCCAACTAACCATTTGATCCCCTTCCCAAAACAACGTGGCCCATTTAGGGCTCTCTCTGAAGCCAGCTCTCATGAAGAAGACTAAACTTTTGTCGTCGTCGTCATCATCATCTTCTTCACGAACTTGAGACTGATGCATTGATTTCCACTCATCCACAACTTCCCTATTTATTTTAGCCCATATCTCAGGGTATCTGTTGTGAGCAGAAATTGGATCTTCACCTGGTCAAACAAGGCTTTTTAGAGTTAGTGTAAAACAATTACAAATTAGCAATGTTCAGAAATCTTCACCAGAATGAAGTGAGCAATCTGCTGGGCCTGTTTGTCATCTGAGTGGCCTATTTTACTGATTTCGTGATTAGATGGTTAGGATCATCTGATGGGAGGAACTTATGGCCATAGCTCTTCCAAAATAGGCCACTCAGATGACAAACATGATCCTAACCATCTAATCACAAAATCAGTAAAATCAGATGGTTTCGTTCAGGCAGTCCAGTCCAGTTGGATGCCTAGAATGGCCTAACAATGAAGTTATAAAGCCATCCCAGTGATCTGAAAAGACAAACTAACAACCAGTTAGGATTACGAGAATATGGGCTACCCTGCAACACAGATAGTTACCTTACAACAGCAAGGCTGCAACCTGTTTCTAAACCATTGGATATAAGTAGGCCCAACGGGACTACAATGTAGACACCTCTCCATGCAACAAAAAAAAAAAAAAAACATAATTTATTCATCAAAGGAAAAATGTATAATTTTACCTTATCCTTTTGTTAAACTCTGTTACATTGTATTGAACTTTTTTAGACATTTAAAGGTTATTAAACTTGCATCGAACTCATTTAAGACTCCAGAAAATTTTATAAATTAAAATTAAAAAATGTGATAAAGTTTCGTACAGTTTGATATCCAAAAAGCCCACAAAAGAGGTTCTTTGATTTTCATACAGTTTGAACAGAACTTCAATTAAATTTGTTATTTTTTTATATGTCATCCCCTTGGATGACTAGACAATTGACAGAAAAAAACTCCAGGGAAGGGGTAAATGAGGCAAGTGCCTCTATCCAACTTTGAATTTGGATCATCCGTCGTCGTCGTCGTAGTAGTAGTAGTACTAATAATAATAATAATTATTATTATTATTATTATTATTAGTAGTAGTAGTAGTGGTAGTATATCATATAGGAGTCGTAATGCCAATTATAGCTTCCTACAACTCCATTATATTATCATTATATTATATAAGAGTATAATTTTAGTACATTTCGTCCTAACAAAGTTAATTAGTAGGATGGTCCAGTTTATGCCCCATCTTGATAATTTATGTCAAACCCAATCCAACCATTGTGTTCAACACTATTCAAAATAACAAAAATCATATCCATTGTAATTGTGCATGGGACATCTTCTGAAAATGCATAAAAAACATGTATGAATTTAGAAAACTACTCAGATCTATGCACTAAAGTTCTAAAAATGTTATGAAATCATACATAATCATTATTTTATGTGTGATGAATTTTTTAAATGGAATTGGGACTTATTATTAGTCCTCATAACAAACTAATAAGTTTTATGACTTCAAATCACAATTAAGTAATTCTTAATTTTGGGAATAATGCAAGTCTTTTGATTGAGATGAATTTTGTTTTCTTAACCAAATACATGGTACAACTAATGGATGGATTGAATTTGAAAGAATCATCAAGATGGGGCACAGAATAGACCATCCTACCAATTCACTTATGTATAGAAGTTAGAATCTTATATAAATTTTAAATAATCCTATAAATTGCTTATTTAAAAGTTTCCAAAATTGCTTTGGATTTAAAAGAATCATCGGATGGGGCCCACACCAATTTAATTTGGTAGGATGGGATGTATAGAAGTCGAACTCTTACATAAAAATTTTATAAAAAAAAATTTCAATGACCCCATCAATTGCTTATTTGAAAATGTTCAAAATTGCCATCACGTTTTATTCTTCTTATACTAGAAAGTGTGCTGATAAAAATTTTCCCAGGTTCAAGGTTCTCACAACGCTTGTATGAAAATCGAGAGAAATTTATCATGGAAGAGAGAGAGAGAGAGAGTAGTGGACCTGAAAAAATGCAAGCATCTAATGGCAGTCCTTCACCAAAATCTGCCATCCAGCCCCTCACTCCACTGTTCACCATTTCATGTAAAATTTTCTTGAACCAGATGCAAGCAGAAGGATGTGTGAAATCCAACATTCCCACGTCAAAAGCTGTATTTGGAACCATATATGTGTCACCGGCTTTATCTTTCACAAGGATATCCAAGTTGTTTGCCTCCTCAAAAAGGTTCCTCTTTCTGTTTGGCTTGTCATCTGTCTGGAAAGAAACAGAAGCTTGATAATTGGATAAACTCCAAATTGCAACAATCAAGATGAGAAAAGACATTTTTTGCTTCTTCTAATTTTTGTTTTCCTTTGGCTTCTCAGTCACATGTTCTCTCACTTTCTCTGTTTCACTATCAAAACATGAAGTTTATGTAACTATTAAGATCCTTTTTTTTTATGGAACTATTAAGATCCTTTAATTAGCTATAAGGAAGAAAACAAATACCGGAGCCAGGCAAGGATTGCAATAGGCCATAAGCTTGATGTTGTGTGAGTGAAGATCTTCTACTAGTTGAGTCCATCCAGGATATTGTTCTGTGTCCACCTCCCAATTCCACCACAACTGTGAGCCAATTATTGTATTCCTCTTACCTACCCAGTCCTACATGTAATAATCAGATTAATATAGAGAGATTTTTCTCATGCAGATTATTTATCCAGAGAAAAATGCAATAGATATCAAAATCTTGCACCAATCAGACGGGAAAATGCAATTGTAACTAAAGAAGAGTAGGGAGTTTCGAATTTGCATCCACCCTAGAAACAAAAATAGAAATAAAAAACAAGGATTCAGGTTTCTCATTCCCTCAATTCATGTTTGGTCATCTGGTAAGTTCATGTTCCTGAGAGACAGGAGGTTTATAAAGAAATAGAACAGAATTCTGCACTTCACAGACACATTTTAACATCTGACAACCTGAGGAAATGTTGTGGGCAATGAATGATCTCCAGGTAACCTGGATCTCTTGCTCACATGGAGGAAAAATGATTCAGTGCTTGAGTATCTAGATCAGGGTTGACGAAAGCTTGATTGGATGATTAAATTTATGCTTGCTCTCATATATGCATGCTTAACTAATTTAACATAATTCCTTTACATCAAAAACATGATCAATCACCTGCAGCCAAAATGCAGCAATGGGAACTTTGTACTTCCGCAAGTGATCCCACACATGGAATACTGCTTCAGTGCCACCTTGCATTCCGACAACAGCGCCTGAAATAATCCATTTTGGAAGCACAGGTGGTCTACCAATTGTCTCTGTGAACCTTTCAATAAGTTCAACTGGTGTGTTCCCATACAATATCCTTCCTTGAGCACAACCATCATATATCTGCAGGCAATAAAAAACAGAAAAAATACGTTAGATCTGTAGGGACAGCTACAGACAGTATATGGCTTTCGACTGTAAAGTGAAACCCAACTCAATGTGCCTATGCTTCACATGAATATGCAAGCAAGTCTAGCATTATGAGAAAATTGAAAATAACACATTTTTTTGTGGTGCATATATAAGAACATGGAATTGAGCTGAGGAAAATATAATGTTGTTATTTGCGTTACGCTAGCTGCTGCTCCTGCACAGTGAAATCAAATGCGCAAGCATTTTGATAGTATTAAAAAAAAAAATCGTCATAGAAGGAATGTTAAAAGAAATACACATAGAGGCCAGTACAAGAGAGAGAGATGTTGGTTACAAAGTGCATAAAGAGAAAACAAATAAGCTTTGTGAATTGAAAGACAGGTTGATGAGTGAAAATATAAGAAACATGGGAAAAAATACAGTTGTTGCAGATAGGCAACTAAGAACATGGAATGATTTTGCGCACGTACTCTCTCTCTCTCTCTCTCTATCTTAAATATGGTATGTCTTTTTAATGGAATTGATCACATGGTATGAACATTGCACACTGAGCTACCTGAATCTGTACTCTATTGAGTTCTGTTAGATCAAAGACTGAGTAGCTATATCCTTCTAGATAAAGAGACCTCATTTTTGATGTCATATAAAATGGCGAAGGAGCATAAGTTGTGCTTGAATCACCTCCTGACCTGCAAATGGAGAAGAAATGACCTATACATCAGGGCTAACAACAGTTCGCCACCAATGGCATGGTTGATCTATATGATCGGTACTTACAACCTTCTAGTAGTTGGCTACTCGAGGCTACAATTGTCGTCATGATATAAGAATGAGAAATCATGTAAAAAGTAAGATGGACTAAAATTAGGTTTTCTACATTAAAATGATATTGAAAGAATTCCTTAAACACAAGTTGCATTTGTGTGGGAAAAAAAAAAAAAAGAGTTGAAGTTTCGCTAACAACCTTTCACCGTGCAGTGGCAATTGATAGACAACAACAATGTGCAACAGGCACAAAATTTCTAAATTTTTAGCTCATAAATTAGAGCAACCATTATGATATTTTTCCTAAATTAGCTAGAAGACTAGTCATGAACACCAAGTCCGTCCTATGGAGGTTGTGAAGGGAGTGGCCGTGATTTGTAGAGAAATACCCTCAAACTTTGGGGTGTCGAAGAAAAACCTTCAAACCCACTCGTTGCATGCCACTGTTAAATAAATTTGTGATGGCAGTAGCATCTGAACCACAGAAAATGCCATGACTAGGAGTCATTCATAGGAAAGGAATACATAATGATTATTGAGTGTTGAAGTACATGCACTTAATTGCATAACCTCATAGGGCATAGAAGCAGAAGACATCCCACTACCCTACTTAAGGGGAAGATAACTAATAAGAGCACCCGCTGCAAATGGTTACTATTATTGATTTCAAGCATATTATTCAACCAATGACTTACATCTACAAGTCAATAAAGGCATCCAGTTAGGATCATATGGTGATCTTTTTAGTACAATTCATAGCACATCAAGACAAGTAGTTCCAACTTCCTATCCTTCTACTCAAGGTAAAGTGGCAAACAGAACACTTATAAGAATCAATTGGAGTAATATGTTAACACGACTAATGTTAAACAAGTGATTATCTGTATAAGTCAATATCGGCACCAGTTAGGATCTTATGGAGTGTTCTTTTTAGTTATTCATAGAACATCAAGACAAATTGTTCCAACTTCCTATCATTCTATTCCAGGCGAAGTGCTAAAAAGAACAGTTATAAGAACCAACAGGAGCAATATGTTAATATCACTAAGGTTTAATAATTAATATAGCAATATAGTATAACTGCTGCAGTTCCATATGTGTTATCAGAAGAGAAGCCCGTTGACAACTTAGATGGGATGGGAATGGTGGATGAAAAAGTGTTGTGTTGCATTGAAAATGGGAAAAGTTGTATAGGAATCAAGAGAGGTTATATGTGAAATAGGAAAAGTAGGTTATTTTTCGGCAATGAGAAAAGTGTTTTTGGGGAATGGAAAATTTCATTTCATCATCATTCCATCCCCATTCCATCCAAGTAGTGAACAGGTAAGAGATTGAATTTGAGAGCAAAACTACCTGTAACTAACCAAATTAGCTGCAAGAGTGATGGGCTGATCTCCCCTCCCAATACCTTGTTCTTGTACAAATATAGGCACCCTTTTACCCTTGAACTCCATGTGAGAGAATTGCTCTCCAAAACCATAAAATTTCTCATCTTCTTCACTCATATATGTCATAAAAATCCTATTGAATCCCTTTACTTCACCAATTTTCTCTTCCTTATCTTCGTCTTCGTCCTCGTCCTCTTCTGATGACAACTTTTTAAATCTATGGCGGCCCTGGAACCAGGCAATCCGCCGCTTCTGAAGCTGGCCCAGCCTCCATCTCAGTCTTCGGAAGCTTTTGGAAGCCCTTGCCAAATCCCTGCTGTTGGGCAACTCCAGATTGGGCTTTCCAAATTCCACTCTAAAACCAACCTGATGCCGGTTCTGCTGGTAGAACAGGACACTATATCTAGCAGAGATGAAAAGCTTCTTCGCTTTTCGAAATTTTAATTTCTTGGTTTCCGATTCCAAGCTCATCCCAATAATGGATTTCAGGAGCTTCTTCCTGCTGAAAATCCAGCCGGTAATAACCAAAGCAGGGAAATGGGTGCCTTTGAATTGGTCCAAAATGGTTGTCTTTGGATCAAACGCCAAAGATCCAGATGAAAAGTCAATCTGGGGTTTATCCAAGACCTGTATATCCTCGATGAACTGATGATTACAGATGCACAGAACATCTCTGTCCTTTATAACAAAAGATCCTCTGCTCTCCTCAGCTTCTGTTCCTGCACAAGCTGCAGAAACAAAGGCCTGGCCTGGGACGGTGGACCAGATGCTTCGGTGGGGCGGCGAATTGTGAGAAATGGAGATAACCCCACCATTTTGATGGGTGTGGTGAAGCTGAAAATCATGGCCGATTGGGAAATTTTGGTGGGGGTTGGGGAGGGTTTGGTTGCTGGAGAAGAGATTCCCAGGGGCGAGTGCTAGTGATTTGGGCCTGGAAGGGAAAGGATTGTTGAAGCGCTTGTGGTGCTTTTTGGTGATTTTGATAGGATGTGGCATACTTGGATTGGATGCAAACTACGAATTGAATCTCCGGTGAATATTCAGGGTCAGGTATATACGGCTTGGATATAGGAAGAAGACGGAAAGCTGCATCAGTTGTCATTTTCGGAAAGGAATGAAAAACAAGCCTAAATTTTTGACTTCTGGCAGGCACAGATTCTTTATTAGGGACGAATCAGAGCAGCTATTGCATGCCTTGTGGTAGGATTTCGTTGCTGATGAGTTTATCCGACCTCGGATCATGCTACACGCATGTCATACGATGTCACGCTGTCAACAATCCATGCAACACTTCTACGAGACGTCACAGTGGGAAAGAAATAATAGAGTAAAAAAAAAGATATTCTAGAATATAACGGAGACCTAAAAAATCACAAACTATCTACTAATTACAAATTTCCTAAGATACTGTTATTCATGAACTTAGATTTAGAAAAGCAAAGAAACAAAATATAGTTCTAAAAATTTGCTGGCACAGTGTGCCTATATATAAAAATCTTTTCTAAATATCAAGGCATTTTTTTTTAATTTAGAAAAATGTCTTTACGTACGTATTTTAACTCTGATAGATATTTTAATCGGAACATATGGTTCATTCTCCCCTTTATTATGAAATTCAGAAGATAGATATATAAATCTTTTCTTCTCAATCTATACGGGAGAGTATCGTTAATATTTTTATATTGAAGCATTTTTTATTTATCTTAATTTATATTACAATCAAACTTTAAAATATTTTTATAATTTTTCATGAAGTAGCTAGTAAGCTCCTCAATAAACCCCCATCTATTAATTTAGAAGACAAAGCTCCTACTTATTTAATAAAGAAATTTTCAATTTTCATCACTATTATAATCAATAATTTTTTCATTGTTATTATTGGCAATAAGAGCAAAAGTTTCTTGATAATTTATGCCATTTAATTGAATTTACCATTTCGCTTCCATTGGCATTTGGTAAAAAAAAAACATTTCCCTCTTTTATACATATATTTTGATTTATGATAGCTTAACTATATAATTATCTTACTTTTACAATTATTATTTCTAAATTTCAATTATTTTTATATTTTTTATACAATTATTTTATCTATTTTATTATCATTTTTTTACTCCTATCATGAACTCAACTTCATCACATCACTCTCTTTCATTTTAAAAATTACACTCGATAATTCGTAATCTATATTTTTTGATAGAATAGTTTTTTTATTTATTACCAAATACGCCCTTATGTGAAGATAACAAACAAAAAAGGTTGGGTTGAAATTACCTTAAAGACAACTAGACAAGCATGCAAAGCTTGTTTTGCCAAAATCGGAACTTAAAGAGTTTATTTTGCAAACGCTAAAATATAAAGCTAAAAACGAAACTATACATATTTGTAGTGTCTAATTCGTAAAAGTCCCACGGAAAGCAGGCCGTCGCGGCAGCTGCGTGTACGCAAACATGCTATGGCGCGTGTGCATTCTTGTCATGAATACTATGGGTGCAACTTGGTGCCGGGTTGGTCCGAACCCGCCCGACTCGACCCGGTATCAAAACCAAAAAAAGATTTTATTTTTAAGATTTTTTCCGAAATAGACCCGTTTCAACCCAACCCGTAGAAACCCGAAACCAAAACCGAGTTCGCACCAACCCGGTACCAAAACCCGACCCGGTCCGAACCCGGTGTAGTTTATATAATTTTTTCATCAATTATACATGTTTTTTGTAATATTAATATATATATATACATGTTTTAAACATTACTAACTCTAATTCAAACAAATCACATCTTTCTTCATTATCAAAGCATGCTTAAGGTAACTTAATTTATAAGATGTTTTTTATGATTATTATCTTCTTATTGTTAATAGTTGTATGCATTTTTTTCGTCTAGGTTGATGCATATTATTTTCAAATATGTAAATCGAAGGAGGAAGAACTTGACATTAGAAATGCAAATGAAAATCAAGGGAGAAATTACTTGGAATTCTTCGAATAGTTTTTTAGTTTTTTTTTTTTGAAACTTTGGAGACATGAACTCATTTGAAATTTGAATTTGTTTAAAAGTATATGTAAACTTATTTAAACTTGAGATT
>JAXCLR010000063.1:35896148-35912544 GCA_035584095.1 Annona squamosa | reverse complement strand
ATTCTTTAGAAGTATGTTGCAGAATTCAGCGTGAGGCTTAATTTCATAAACACATGCATATATATTTTAATAATTTTTTTTTAGATTACAACTGAATTTGGAAAAAAAAATAGTTTATTGGTAACCCAAATTTTAACCCGAAACTAAATCAAAACCAATGCGAACCCGACCCAAACCCGGTCCGAACCCGAATTACATTCTTAGGGTTTGGGTTTGAGTTTACTCCAACCCGGTTGATTTAGGGTTTGGGTTCACTCCAACCCGGTATAACCCGACCAGAGTTGCACCCCTAATGAATACAGCCGTAATGTTGGAAGTGAGTGAAACTGAACCCATGCTCATGGAAATGTATGTAGCGTGTTTGCTAATGGACGCGAATGTTGGTATTTACATCGGACATGCACCTAGCTAGAGATGCACTTTATTATATATCCCATTCTAGAAAATGTATGTAGAAAAATATTTTTTAAAAGTTATAACGAGACTAACATATAGAATTAAGATACCTCATTATCTAAAGTTTTAATTATTGCAGCATTATGTTTTTAATAATGTTATAATAATTAAAATTTTAGATCATAAGATATCTGGCTTCTTTACGTTAGTGTTGCTATAATTGTTAAAAAAAAATTTAATTAATTTTTAAAAATGCGATAATGAAGCGTCTAGGTGCATGTCCCATGCAAATACCAACATTGCGTCCATATTCATAGCAAACCATGGGCTTCCCTCACCTACCAATATTGCGTCTGCATTCATGACAGGCACGTACATATGCCATAAACGTGACTGCGTACACCCTGCCGCCGTGGTGCTTTTCCGGAACATGAGTTTTGGCTTTGGGCTTTTTGATTTTCCATATAATTTTTTTTTTCATATACGGAATAACTTTTCCGATTTCAAGTTTCAACACACATCATTATGTTCTCATCTTAGTCTTCCGTTCTGTTCAAACTCCTTGAATCGCCACCGAAAAAATAGAAAAACCTAATAAAAAACAAAAAGAAGATTTTTCTCTGGTGGAAATAGGATTAGCAATAATTTCATTTTGATTCTTCCAAATATATATTATTATTTATTTTGCTAGGGAATGTTTTACATTTGATAGACAAGAAAAACAATGACTAAAAATGTCAAGAAAATTTATATCCTAGATAATAGAAATTATATGAGCCCAATTGAAATGGAAATTTTTGCATATGCAACCATATGGTTTTGACCAAATTGTGAGAATATTCTATAATTTCACAAAATTACAAACTACTCTATAATGTTTACACAAAATTTATTTTGGGAGAAATTGCCGGAGTAGTCTATAGTTTTACAAAAATGCAAAATACTCCGTAATGTTTACATAAAATTGGAATTTTTTTCTTTTTGAACTTTACTAAAGAGAGTAAAAATTGAAAATGATTTTGTTGTTAATAAATTAATTTTATTTTTTATTATCAAAATATTTATTTATAGGTATTTTTATTATATATTTATTACTGATATATTTTTACAATAATTACAAAAATAATGACTAAAGATAATAAACTTCATTTTTCTATATTGACAGGGTCGTTCTTGTTATTTAATTAATAATTTAACTATAGTAAGAAAAACCCTAATAGAAGAGGTATAGCTTGCAATTTTATATAAATATTGTGGAGTATATTTTACATTTTATAAAATTAAAGAATTTAATCGATTTGTAATTCCATCCAAATTATGGGTGTGTTTAGAATCATGAAAAGTTTTTAAGGTAAAACTTCCAATTTAAAACTTTTCATTATCTACAGTGACTTTATTTTTAATTATTTCTTCACATCTTTCTATATAACTAACTTACTTTTCAATTTTTTTACAACTACGCTTAAAAATAATATATTTATTTTAGGATGTGTTTGTAAAGTTATAAAACTTTTGAAAGATAAATTTTTTATGTAGAAGTTTTTGAAATGAACAAAATAATATGTTATAATAAAAGTATCAATAAAAATCAAATAGAATAAAGTTGAAATAGATAAGTTAGTTATATGGATAGTTACATACAAATAATTAAAAAGTAAGATAGTTGTATGAAAATAAATAAATAAACATTTTAAAAAAAAGAGTAATTTTATATAGTAAAAAGTTTTAATTTTAAAAGGTTTTGGTACAAATAAACACACCCTTAACTTTATTGTCATTATCTTTATCCCTGTTACATGATATTCTTCTTTCATTTCAAAAAGTTTTATACTTAAAAATTTTACTTCTAAATTTATACCAAAATGTCAAACACATACTCTATAAGCAACTCCATATGCAAAAAGCCTTCATACTACAAATAGGCAAATCATGGGTAAAGATAATAGCTTGGGATCCATAACGTATCAACGTGCATGAAGGATCGAGCTGGACGTGTTATCTGAAAAAATATTGGAAACATCAGACCATATTTTTGTTAATGATTAATTGCATTGCCTATTTGTTAATTAATAAGGTTTGAATGTTTCTTCAACCAGAAGTTCTTCGTAGCTGGATCTGACTTCTTCAACGTTTTCTTCCGTATGATAACTTGTTTTTCAAGTCAACTGCACCTGGTCGCATTCACGGCCTTTTTCATTTGATAGAGCATCTGCCCAAACTTACGGAAGTATTCATCGTCGGCAGGGGAAAGCCCGCCTCCCCTTTGCATGTTTCCTGAAAATTCATTAATTTTGACATTTTTGCACAACATATATACCCTGTAACTTTGCTAAGTTCGACATCTGCAAGATCGATTTTCTACCTTTCAAAATGTTGAAAAATAATCCTTGATGACACTGACGGAGATTAAGTCTTACACATTGTATTATGGAGTCTAATTTGCACTAAAACACCCTCAAACAACCAAATTTCTCTCATCCATAGGTCCTCCTTAAAATCTAGAACCAATTTTTCTTTAAAAAATAAACATAATTCTATTTGCATCTTCAACACCAAAACGAACAAATGAATTAACTATAATGCTATATTTGCATTACTCTTTAAACAACAAAATTTTATTGCTTATAAAATAGATCATAGATACTTAACCACTACAATAACCTTTTAAGTTATCATCTTCTTATAGTCATATGCAGAGTCATTTTCATTTACCCATGAACAACTCCATGATATATTTATATATAGGTGATTTGAAAATATATCCACATAGTTTGACTATAATTGCAAATATATTAATATAATTTTAAAAATTACAAATAACCCTCACATTATTTAATCATTATTGCAAATATACCCAGCCATTATTATATCATCACGGTGTCACTATATTTGCAAAGATATGCAAATACCCATATAATTCGCATTTTATAAATATACTTATGTCATGACGATGTAGTAACGACGTCATAACGACATAGATATATTTGCAATTATAATCAAACTATATGTATATATTTGTAAATTACCCTGTACATTTGTTAAATTTTTATGGTTAAAAACTTCAAAGCAATCTAATGAGCTAGACATTACAACATTATGCTAGAATTTTCTTACAGTTCGGCGTTACTCCGGAACTACCAAAGTAATATATATTGGCAGTGTAGTGTTTAACTATGGGAGCAAATAAATCAAATTATTAAGATTTAAGAGGATAATACTAATTTGGATACTCATCTAATGCAATTGCTGATGCTGACATTATGGGTCTAACCTTGTTGCTTCTTATATTTTAAAATACTTTTTTTACTCATTAAAACAATTTATATCAATTAATTGTGTATGTATCTTTAGTTATGATACCAAAAAATTGCTAGTGTGGAGAAGGAGTAGCAATTTTTTATTTTAAATTTTTTTGAATTAAAAATTAAAAATATTTTAAAAAATTGTTTCTGAATGAACCTAAGTATACTCGGTATTTGATAAAATTTTTGAAAGTAAATTTTTGAAATGAGAGAGTAATTTAATATGACCAGGGTAATGATAAGTAAGAAAAAATTAAAAGAGAGATGATAATTACATATCGGGCTTGCTTCTATATAAGCAGGTTACATAGAAGCGTTTCTATGTAACCCCCACAAATTTTAAGATTTTAATCTTTGATAAAAAATTCAATCCATTCATTATGTTTAAAATTATTTGTTTAGTTATAGGGCCAAGCTTCATTCAAATTTAATATGTGTATAGGCCACATTTGCTCAAAAATAAATATTTATGTAAACATTAGAGAAAATGCTTAAATCCATTCACATATATATTAGAATGTAGTAACATTTTGTTTAATTATTTATCTATATAGTAATGATATTTTAAATGGTTTAGATGTTGAAAATACTACTTAAAAATTAATATTTAGCATTAAATAATTTTAGTATGTTGATTTTATATATTTATAAATGAGACCCATATACAATGATATTAGACAAAGAAAAGAGTTTCAATGAAAATATAACCATGCTAGCTATAATGGATATAGCAGATTTTTCATTAGTCATCTAAATGGTGAAAGTGGATGAGGTAGCATAGAAAAGAGATTTCATAGAAATATTTTTTATTGTTATATTAGTTATATAAGAAGATATAAAAAAAGAAAATTAGAAAATAGAATACTTTTTTTGACCGGAGGTTTACCCGAGTCTACTCGTTTCACAAGGGCTGACGATTCTTGCTTGGACCCACTCCAATCGCTGTTGGCTGACTATTCATCGCGTTGGCATGGAGACATGGGTGCATGCCCATGCTTACATACAAAGATTTTTTGGGCTGAATATGTTACATAACAGCCCCATTTGCATGTTTAGAGGAGGGTTGTGTAGGCACCTCACCCTGGTAATTGGGCCAATACAATAATCACAGAGCCACCGAGGAAGGTTGCTTTACCTTAAAAATCCAAAACAAATACACATTACCCAAACAGAATAAAACTTAATATATAGATAAAATATACCAATTTTAATAGTTTTATAAAAAAAATTTAAAAATAAAAAATATGCTTTGGGGCCTATTTTAGATCAGTCTAAAATGATTGAATGTGACGATAATAAATCACGGGCATGCTTGACAAGTGATAAAACTTTTGATGAATAATTTTTTATATTTTTTAAAAAAAATAAAATGATGTGATGTAGTAACGGCAATGATGAAAAACAAAATAAATAAATAAATAAATAGGTTAATTTTTCGAATAATTGTATAGAAATAATTTAGAAAGATAATAGTTATGCAAGAAAAAATGAAGAAATAATTAAAAATTAAGAAAACTGTAGAGAGAAAACTTTTATGCTGAAAATTTTTAAGGTTAAACAAATACTTCCTTTGTCTATTATGGCTTAGCTAGGCGGATAGGAATGAGTTATTAGGCAGACAAAAAAGTTACCGCTATGAACTACGAGACCAGTGACATGTGTAAGAGCCCAATGCCGCCTGTCGGATCACCTGCGAGATGTGGATGGGCAACGGGCCTCGTAATTTGCGAATCATGCATGAGAATTGCTAGCCCTCTGACTAGGAAGAACTCAATAAGCCCGCAAATGATCACTCCAGCGTGTCTGGAATCAAGTAAAATTTTCGATGAAAAATTATGTAAAAGTTTTAAATTGATAAAAAATAATATAATATAAAAGAAGTAATGATGAGAAATAAAGAAAATAAAATTAAAATAGATAAGTTAATCCGATAGATAATTATATAAAAATAATTGGAAAATAAAGTAATTGCGTGAGAAAATATAAAAAATAGAGTAATTTGCAGATATACACAATTAATTTGACTTTAATTATAGATAAACCTATATAGTTTCATAAATTGCATATTACACCTACATAATTTTACTAAAATTGCATGCGTACTCATGCTAAAAGCTAAAATTTAATAGAAATAAAATGACTATTAAGTATAATTTGTCATTTCCAAATTACCCTTAGACTACGGGCTACGATTGTAAAAGATTCGATGATGGCTGTGATAAACATTGACATGTTTGAGACCCTTGTTGAAATGGCCATTTTTTGATTGGAGAATATTTTACATCATATCTCAATTTATATTACATTCAAACCCTGAGACAATTCTAACAAGCTTACAATGGAAGACGACAACAAGCTTCCACAAATCAAATGGGGAGACCACTAGCTCCCATCAAAGTATAAATGGCCATTGATTTGCACATGTTACGGCTAGTTGCTTGGATGCCCATTGCAGTTATGATTCTAGAAGCCGTGTTGGATTAATAGTTTGGTTTGAACACAAGATCAATTCGGTGACATTTCAAACAAAAAAAAAATAAAAATTCGACGACTGTGAACACCAGATGTACTGGTGGATGAGAGAGAACGAAGCAAATTTATTTGGTTGCAATTCAAATTTTTTTCCCATTCGAGAAGATGACAAGCAACAGATTAACGATAAGTTTTATTGGCAGCACAAATCGAATGAAAAAAAAATAATGAGCAATGTTCTTATGATCGACCATGGCAGATCTAAGATTGCTAGAGAAGAAGGGTTGGTGACAAGGAAAAAGGGACTTCATCCCAGGAGCATGCTTTATGCTCCCGGGCGCATACATATATTTTTTTTATTTTTTTTGAAAATTTTTTCATAAACTTGTTAGTCCAAGTTAATTTAACGTATGAATCAATTTTTACTATTTTTGAAGTATTTTAGATATTTATTTTTTATTTTTGAAAATCAGTGGTATTTAGGTAATTTAAAATTACTAAAATGCTAATAATTTTCAAAAATCAAAAATAAATATCTACAATACTCTGTAAAAGATAAAAATTTACACAAAGATTAAATACACTTGGACTAAAAATCTTATGAAAAAATTTTCAAAAAAAAATAAAAAATATATGTGTATATGCCCGCACTGCATGCTCCCGAGAGTACTGGACTGGAGTCCACGGAAAAGTTGGCCTAGTGGAGCAAAAGTTGGCTAGAGACATGGGAGTACGGGACAGCGACAGTACGCGGCTAATGGCAATGGCAGTGCGTGGATGGCAGCTGCGCTACTGTTTGCATTAAGGGACAGCAACTGGAGCTTGAGAAATGGATTTTCCCATTTGGTTTCAGCAGCCATGCACGTCTTCTCTAAGAGGAAGATGATGAAAATTTTAATAGTCCAGCGGACTATTTCAGTTTGTGCGCGTGCAGACCAATTTTTACATTAAGGCTATTTTTGTCATTATAAAAATTTTTAGCCCATATATTAACGGTTGCTGACTGCAAAAACGTATCATGGATAAGCATGCGATTTCAGTGAAACTGTGTAGGTAAGTATATATGCAATTAACTTCAAATTAAATGGGTATATTTGCAAATTACTCTAAAAAATATAGTAATTGTAGAAATTGAAAAGTTTTTGTGCTTGCCAAACAGCAACCATCAAAAAAGGGAAAGCATTTGATTAAGTGTTTCGTTTTAGTGCATTTGGATGCATAGCAAAACCCAATTTTTTATTTTATTTTTATTTTGTTTATAAAACTGCCGATTAGCAGTTTACCCCTGTTTTTAAAAATAAAATTATATACACACATCTTACAAAATGGTAAACTCAATTTATAAATTAAATAAACCTAAATTAATATTTTTACAAAAATTCCAAAAAAAATTTAAAAAAGGGAGTTGCACCCGGGTGAATTGAAACATTGCACTTTAACAAACGCTTACGAAAAATATAAACAGGTATATTGTCACTTGCATTTCAATACCATGGTGTTTTTTGGATTCTAATTAATACACCCAGGTACACAGAAGCAAAGTGAACCTAGCTGCAAAAATCTATTTTTTGTTATTTTTTTGACAAAAATCTTATACAATTATTAATATAAGTGTATTTACCATGTATATCAAGTTTTACCAATTTTAGAAATTTGTAGATTTTTTTAAATCAGTGACATTTTCAATAAACTTAGATTAACAGTTATATAAAAAAATTCAAAAAAAAAAAAACAAAAAATGGGTTAAATACACCCTAGTGCACCAAGGCTAAGCGCACAAGGGTGTACTAAATCAGAATCCTTTTTTATGTTAATCTTCTCCATAACAATGTGACTTTCCTTACAATTGAACCCGGAACAAATTTGTCCCTTTTTCAAGAAACTAAAACAAAATATAGAATAAATTTGGCTTAGGGCCTATTTGGCCAAGCATCCATTTGCAGCAAAATTATATTGTCAGTACTTTTGACGGAAGCGTCAATTATCTGCTTTGTGCAGCCATACCAACTTTTACTAAAATTAGGCTATTTTCTGGGAGCAGCAACACTTTTACATAGGCCAAATAGTTCCACTTGTAAAAGTGCTGGCAACACAAACAAACTTATGGCCAAACGGGCCCTTAATAGGCTTTCAAACTGGTGTAACAGGTATATCTCATTTAGAGCCGCAATCTTGTGCCATACAATTCTTTTCCAACTTTACCTATTGGCATGGCCAAATATGGTGAAAAATATAAGAACTAACACAATGCCAGAACTGTTCTGCCATGCATGACATGAAAAACCTTTTTCAGAACAGATGATAAAAAAAAAAGGAAAAAGTGAAAAAAAGACCAGATATGAGACTACCAAGCTTAACTTTGTGCATCCTCCTCTTTCATCTTTTTCTCCCATCTGCGCTTCTGGTGTGTTGGAAGTTCCACAATGAAACATGTTAAAAGAAGAATAAATCAAACATGTTGAAACATGTTCCAATTTTTCAAAGTCTTAGAAGACTATAGAATAGTGTCAGTCTGCAATAAATCAAACAGAATTGAAATAACTGCATTTCTTATGGTTTCAGATATCCTTGGACTTGTGAATCAGCATATCAGAATTGAAATAACTGCATTTCTTTTGCTTTTAGATATCCTCTGACTTGTGAATCAACATATCAAAATCAGTTAATGGTTTTGATCGATGGACTCATGCAGACTACAGTTGTGAGCATGCAAATAAGTTACTAGGTTCTTAATGTCAATTAAATGAGCATCGATCAAATTTGTTGCATAAAGAACACTACATCACAAGAATGCGGTTGCATGTGCCACTACCAATGTTGGCAACGCAATGCTTTCACAGGAGTAAGTAAGCAAACAAAGTACAATTCAAATTCTAAATCAACCAACATAGCTACCTCATGAAGTAAACCATAGAAAATCATTGACAGCATAACACTTGTACCATGGGTCATCAACTTGCTTCTCTGTTTCAATAATTAAGTTTCTAACAAGCCATTATTTCAATGATTGCATTTCAATTACCTTGTGACTGCAAGGCAGAAACTATCTGATATAAAAGGGGCAATAATTTGGAAATTCCAGATAAGAAAAATGCTGAGGTTTAACTACTCTATATGATCAATCACATGATCATCCATATCGCACACTAACGACATCGAAACTCGTCATCTATTGTCTGTACAGAATTTTAAACAGCAATGCACAGTAATCATCCAAAAAACAGAGAAAAACAGATAGTTAACTCACGTATCGCTTATGCAACCGTGTCGCTTGATCAACCAAGTATGCTTTGTTTGTAGCACCAACTCAAGAAATTTTGGAAAACTAGGAATTCACACACTTAATTTGGCAAGAAAGGAGTTATGCAACTTAATGGACATTTCATGAAATGTTATTAACACAAAGGGTGAAGCAAGTCCAATACCAAGGCAACAACCCAGTGGTAAACTATGAAAGTTTGTCTCTTGAAGCTTCATTACCAGAAAAACAGCCAATCTATCATAGTAATAATCTTGACACACAAGAAAGATAACCTACCCCCTTGTTAGATGTCCAAATCTCTACAAAAGCACAAAGTTACGCAAGTAAGGTCACCAACGAAGGTAAGGCTGAGTTTCATTTAGGTCCGAACACAGACCAAAAAAGTGGAAATTATCAAATTGAAGGAATTTGTATGTTTCAATAGAAGAAAATAAGAGGAAAGCTTGCCTTCCTCTTCAAAGATAAGACATTTCTAACTGAGCGAATCCCACTTTTTTCCATAATGAAACATACATCTCTCTTCCTTTCATCATTCCTATTTAGAAAGCAAAACAAATAAATAATCTATTTTGTCTCCGAATTAAAGCCTAATGATTTTCTCTTTTCTCGTTGTTCATTGTCCACTATTGTGCCTCCGTCTTCTATCTCACTTTGTCATTTTTATTCTTATTGACATTTTTTATTTAAATCTTTTCATTACTCTTTCATTCCTCTATCCAAATATGATCTAAGATTCATATCAAGTAGTTTTCGTCCAAATTCAGACTTCAAAGACAATAAAATCCACAAATTAAACCTATTCAGCAATCAGTATAAAGTCATGGGGATTTAAATGAGCCCAGCTCAAGCATGAGAGAACTGAGCTCTGCCTAAGGTCAAGGAGAGATAAGCCCTACTAGCTTGGCCTGTTCAAACTTTTAGATAATGCTATTCTTCAAAATGATATATGCATCAAATCAAGTCAAGTCAACCTACATCCTAAGCCTCTTTGTTCTGCGCAAGCTACCTAAAAGCTTTTTTGAACCATCAAGCAAAGTTTGCTCAATACCTAGCTACACGATTCGATCCTGATTGTCAACCTTGGGCTTTGCTTGTGAATCAAATTTCAAGCTTGATACAGTTTAACTCATCAGCAAGTCTGGCCAGCTTACAGCCCTCTTTAGTGTGAAATAGAATTCACTTCTTATCAAACATATTGGAATGGAAATGTGTCAATATAATTTTTAATGTTCTAAGTCTTTTTAACTTCTTACCCATAAAGAAGAGTGCCCTCATCTTTTTTGCGCAAGTATTTTTACAGCATTCATGAGAGCAAGCAAAAGCAGGATCATCAACAAACCCAAAGCTTTTACATAGAACATATTTAATCATTAAAACGGTTCACAACCTAAGAAGTTGAAATTTAACAGAAGTACAGGCCAAATCCTGTTCCGTCATTTTCTACGCAGATCAATGCTCTTACCTTGTAATCCAGCAACATTTGTGGCATTTTCTTCATCAATTCAGCAGTATTCGCTCTCCTGAAATTAAGAAGAATTAAAATCAAAAGCCAAAACCCTAGACTGTCAAACTGAAACACTAATGTGCCTTCGCGACACTGTAAATAATATTTCAAGATAATTTACTGTGAGCAGGAAATTTGGTGCCCCTAATGACAACATGCTAGATATCGATCTCCGTGAATCAAGTATCAAAATTTGCAATTATGCTGTACTGTGTCAATTAACAAGTCAGACTTCAGAATTTCAATACCATCGTGCTCGCTGTTCGATGAATGACATCGTTGCAACAAAATCTCAAACAGATGATCAAAACAAAAAGAAAAAGAAAGGCAGTTGCCCTAAAGGTCGACAATCAAGGAAAACGGGAGCAAAAGACGCACTTCTCAGCGGCTATTCGGTCGCATTTATGGCCTTTCCTCTTAGTTCTCATTTCTCCCCTCGGTGGATCGTATGGCCAATCCCTGTGAACTTGAAAATCAAAGCATGAGGCGGCAGAGATGGAAGTGACTAAAAATGGAATGCAAGTGATCCGAGAGAGAGAGGGCGCGGCGCGGCGCGGGGGGGGGGGGGGGGGGGGGGGGGGGGGGGGGGGGGGGGGAGGGAGAGCGTACTCTCCAGCGAGGAGCACTTCTTTGCGGAGGCGAGCACGGCGTCGCGCGCTGATAGCGAGAGGCTTCCATGCACCGAGGTGCCAGTATCCCCAGACGCCCTTGGCCAGCTCGTCCTTGTATTTCACCAGCTTCTCTTTCCACGGATATTGGTACTCTCCGACCGCCTTCCCTGCCGTTTTCGCCATTGCAGCAGCTTTGCTCGCCATCTTCTTTCTACCTCGCTGCTTTTGGGCCCGTACTAGATTGGCAAGTCTTCCTCTATGCTCCGTTTACTACCATGCGCCTCATGCGCTGGGCCCGTACGGCAATCGACCGATTCCAACCGTTTTTTGTTTTACAATGCAGTTACCACCCTAGCATTTTTGCAGGTTGGGTCGGACAAGGTTAGTATCTATAACTATAGGTGGACACCAGGTGGGCCGGGATGGGCTAAGGCGTTCCATCCTAGCCTTATCTTTTAAAAATCTCATTCGATTCTTATTTTTATACCAAGTTAAGGATCAAATTAGTTTTAACTTTATTCTTTTTAAATAAGTTTTAAGATAAATTTTGGATTGGTATTAGGGTAGTGGGTGAGGTAAAAAATACAAGTTAAGTAAGATATTTTTAATAATTTATAAATTTATTTAAGTACATTTAGGGGTGTAACTTAGGTAAGGTACTTATAAGTAGTTGGTACCAATCAAATTATCTCTAATTTGAGTATGATATGATAGAAAATATTATCTGTGAGTATGAGTAAGGTATAAATTATTACTCATCCCCTCGAATAGAATATGAGTCAAGTAAATATGTCGGGTATCTAAAACTAATATACATGGGTACTCATATGAGTAATTAATTAGGTATATGATTATATATATAATATAGATTATAAGTATCACTATTGTGTTTTGTCTATAAAATCTTGTGTGCACTCCCATTTTAACAAATTTAATTTCAACCGATCTTATGCGTTTCGAAAGCTTTTTATAAATAAAATTGTGATGATGATTGTAATATATTAATATTTTTAATTATTGGGTTATGATAGTTTATACTTTATATTTGTATATAATAATATAAATATTAATATATGTACTTGTGATTTTAAAATGTAAATGTATATTGTTTTATATTGTTTAAAATAATACAGAAATTTTTTTAACAAAATTGTATTTGAGTTTAAGGGAACAGATTTGAAATTGAAATTAGAGTCAATTTTATGGCTAATGGGTAGGGTAGAGCACATTAAAAACAACAGAATAAGTAAGGTAAGATAAGCCTTTTGAGTTGCACCCCAGAGCATAGTTTAAGAATTTAGCATCAGATGTGGGATTCCGGCATTACTTACCTCTGATTTTTGCTCATCACTAGAACTCTGAAAGCCACCTAATACATTGCATGCGAGCGTGTGAATTTGCCCATGTTACTATATACTGCTTGTTTTAATAGATTGGAATTTAAGCATTAACATATCATTAAAGGCAAGATTGAGCATAAGATGTTGCTGTTAGTGTGAAACTTCTATACACACTAGAAAATAAACTAGTTTTTATATATTGGCGAATCCCACTTAAATCTTTGCTATATAAAAGTTGACACATTTTTAAATTTATTTGATTTTTTATTTTAATTTTTGAAATAGATAAAATAACCTCGAATTCATGTTATTTTGCAAATTTTCAAATCTATTTAATAAGCATGGGTACATGCGCAGAGTGAAGGATCTAAGTAGGGCCTGTATATATCTAAAAATTAAAATAATAAAAATATATTTTTTGATAGGTCAAATAATATTAGAGCCTTGTGCATTAAGGGTAATGATTCAAAGGTTATAATAGTATAGGTTCTTACTTGATACAACTTTATGCATTTTGTAATTTTAATATATTTTTCTTCACTTTTATGCTAGCTAAAGTGTATGTAGTTAATATGATAAAATTTATACTTTTTGTATTCTTGTATTAAAATTTTTATAAAATTTTAAAAATAAAATTTTTTCATAATTTTATCTTCAAGAGAGTATGACTTAAGTGGAAAATTTTGAACTTAGAAACTTTGTTAAACATATAGAAGTTAATTCAAAAAAAGTATATTTTGGTATACTTAATAAATATACTTTGGTCTCACCTTTGTAAAGAAAAATACAAAATAAATGAGGTTGTTACTCAATAATAACCCATTATATATTATCATAAAGCCATACTTTAATACTTGCACAAACATTCACGGCTGAACTCTACCCATTTCAAAATTTTAGAATAAGATTATTTTATTTTCCAAAATTTATACATTTTAATTTTTAACATTTTTGAATTTCAAAAATAAATGTAAGATTTCATATATAAAAAGACCTTGCTTGGGAGTAAATTTTAAAAAATTTATATGGATAAATGTTTAGTCTACATTTTACATTCATCTTAATTTCTATTACAATGACGCTTGAGATATTCTTATGATTTGCAAAATAAGACTACATGCTTTTAAATATTACTCCCAATCAATTCAAACGAATAAACTCTTACCAAATAAATGGAGAAACAGCAGAACCATTAACGGAACGAGGATTTGACCCCAAGCCTCCGGCACAGCAGGACTGCGCCGCAATGGCATGCATAAGTGGAACGTGGGATCCTGTTTTAGTACAGATTATATGCAAATTAATTGTATAGATCAATAATTTTTATTTCAATTAAATATTTATCTTCATGTTCGGCTTTTTTTCGTTATTTGTGTTTAAATTTTTTGTTTAAAATACTGTTTTAACTTATATTAATTTTAATTTAACCTGAAATTTCACAGAAAATCCTTAATTTTTTCATTTTTTAACATCAAAGTTTTCAACAATAAAATCATTGTTGTTTCTAATAAAATAATATATCTCTAATTGTGGACTGGGGATAAATCTCCAATTAGTGATGAAACCAGCAATGATGACTACTTAAACGGGAGGCCTAAGAAGAGTGTGTTAGCTGTTAACTTATAATTTGCTTTCCATTCATGTAACGGATAATCGACATGCTTCTGTTCAAAGGGATGGAGGAACTGAACAACATTGTACATCATTCAAAGCAACGGCACCATATCATTGGCCAGTATGTTGTGGGACGTGAGGGTCTTATTCAGGATCAGGGTGCGAAAGATGATGGGAGCTCAGAGTTCCTGAAACAATTCTATGACAGTAACTATTTCTAAACCTGAAAGAAAATATCAATTCATGCAGCTCAACATTTCTAGTTTTGGCAGCATTTTTGTGCCAGTTGGTTTCTTCTACTCCCGCCAGAGAAATAAGGTCTCACAGCCCTGCTTGACATCGTCATTGGTTTGTTCTTGCTGAAACTCTGCAATCCTGGGACATTTCTGTAGAGTGATTGTTAATACAGTTATGGCGAATGAAACGGTATGAGAAAACAATCTCATCTAGCACTTCAGCTGTAACTCCTGAACACATGCCCTTTTAAATCGAATATTTTGTGTGAGCGTGATGTTGTGGGCTATCCAATGTATGAGCCATTCTGGGAAACCTCTTGTTCTGGTCCGGAGATTGTTTATTGCATCAACTTGATTTGGGAAGCATCCCTGCATTCATTAATTTAGATTTTTCTTATCGGGAAATCCAAATTTTAATTTTACTTTTAATCATGCGATTTGGGGACAAGGTAATTTAAATCAAATGTAAAATACGGTTTTTTTTAGCAGAAACAATAATTTACTTTACGGCGGCCGATTTTAGCAATGAGAATACAATTATTTTTGTCATATACATGAAGGCTAACATTCTAGTCTAGGGTCGAATTTGTATACACATGCACACTTATACACTTTTATTAACAAACTGATCATGGGACTGCCATCTCCTCCACCCAGTGCACCCAGGTGCATTAAACTCATTTTTTATTTTTATTTTTAAATTTTTTTATACAAATGTTAATCTAAGTGTATTTAACACGTTTTCATAAAAAAAAGTGTATTTAACACGTATATTAACTTTGATATTTTTTGAGTATTTTAGATATTTATTTGATTTTTGAAAATCAGTGACTTTTAAATTACCTAAAATGTCGTTGATTTTCAAAAATAAAAAATAAATATTTAAAATACTCTAAAAATGTTAAAAATTGATACACATATTAAATACACTTTTTTGATAAAAAATGTTAAATACACTTAGATTAACACTTTTATAAAAAAAATTTCAAAAAAAATAAAAAAATGGGTTAATGCACCCGGGTAAACTGAAGCACAGTGCACCTAGGTGTAGGAAATCGTGATCCTTGATCATGGCGCATTGAATGAAAATTTTTTACTAACATGTAAATCAGATAAAATGTACTTAAAATACTTTGTACGGTTTGAATAAACTTTAACAAGAGCACGTTATCCGATTACGGGGCTGTTTGGTAACAACGAAAACTCATGTTCACGTGTAAAACTTTTCAACCTTGAGCACCCAAATGCAAACTTGTCTTTTCAGGCTTTCCGTATTACTGGCGCAGATAGACAATTTCAACCCAATGCGCAGAAATGGATAACGTGTACACTGATTTGGGCACGACAGCTGCGAATATTATTCACCTTTAGCTGCATTAGCGTCGCATGAAAATATATGAACTTGACAAAATGGCCAGTCTTTCTGTCACAGATCATTTAATGCGTGAAAAATTTCCGGCTGAAAAAATGTCCCAAAGTTTTCTTCGATGCCAAATAGCCCCTACAGTTTGCCCCACTAAGGGGATGTTTGGCAATCACAAAAATTTTTCACCTAAAACTTTTCAATCTCTACAACTCATCCATTTTTTAATTATTTTTTTACATCTTCCAACACAAACCACCCTACTTTTCAATTATTTCTACACAATTACCTATACA
>JAXCLR010000063.1:35879345-35893790 GCA_035584095.1 Annona squamosa | reverse complement strand
CTATGAGTCCTATTTGAACAAAGCAAAAATCTCATGCATGGATTATGGGTTTCATATGGCCATTACAAAATTTGATGGAGTGGTCGCTGAAGAAATGGACATCGTGGTCAAGGAGAAAGGTTTGTAAATTTTACTGGGTCCATAACCTAAGACATATTACATGTACTTGAAATGCCAGCAGTATTTAATGTGGGATGCGAAGATATGTTTATAAATTGGGGTTTAGATTGTTTTAGGATGTTTATTTCTATTTTGGATTTGTTAGAATATTTAGAAGATTTCCTAAAATATCTTCGAATATGTTTAGAATAAATTTATATCTATTTTAAGTCTGCTTCTTTTAGAATTTTACTTAAAATATGCAATTTCTTTTTCTAAAAGATTAGATTTTCAATAAATGTTACTAAAATAAGGTGGCATGTTCTTCTATAGGTATCACCCTTATAAGCTTTAAAGAGCATCAGTTTTCAGATTCATGAAAGTATTCTACAGTTCTTCTTCTACTTGTTCTTATTCTTCTCTCATTTTTCTTCTCTTCTCATCACTAGAGGATCCTTCTTCTTTCTTCTATCTTCTTTTCTACCCATCCTACATCACTATTATTACTGTGTAAGATTGTGGACTTAAAGATCACATAGTTTAGAAGAAGAGAGGAGAATCACCCAGGAAAGCCACACCTTCAAGAGCACATGTTGTAAAATAACGAGAGTAAATCACAGTTGCCTACTGAAGCCACATTATAAGGCGAACACAGTGAACAAAAAGATGCATCAGACTTTGAAGCAAAAAGAGAGAATAAAAAGGCATGCCAGACATTCAGACATCACATATCAGATCTTGAAGATCACAAAGGACAAAGGAGAGAATAAGGAGGCATGCCAGAAAATCACTGAGTACAAAAAGAGAGAACCAGAATGCACACTGGACCTTCAAGATCATGTCTGTATGTACACATGTTTGCCCACACATTCATGGACATCCTCATGCACATGAAAATCCACATGTATTCCCATGTGCACACATGCATGCATGCAGATTTCACATCTCAAATCTCAATTGATGCCCTGATAAGCAGATCTACATAGAGCTGAAAGTGGGCGCAATGCCCTGGAGTTTGGTGAAATTTGCTGTATTTTCTGAGATAGTGCAGTTTGTGTCAGGATATGATGTATCCAGGATCTTAAGAAACAGATTGACCAGCTAGTCTGGTATTTCAACTGCTAGCCTTAATAGTTTTGATGGGTGGCTGACAGGTATAAACTCTTTCAAATTCTTCCTGGCCTACAAAGGCTCTCTCATGGTCAGCGATGAACTTCTATTGCAAGGCTTGATAAAATGCAAGTCTCTAGGTGCCTTGGCTATGGTTCATGCTGAAAATGGAGATGGAGTTGCTGGACAGAGGAGGATGTTAGATCTTGGAATAACTGGCCCAGAAGGGCATGAACTGTCCAGGCCTCTGGTATGTCTAAATCACGTTATCAGTAGCTCAATGGCAGTCTCGGATTCTTATCTTGTAGGGATTTTTTCGAGCCATCTCTTTCTAGATTTTTTTTGGAAATTCTTCTGAAGACTGCAAATAACAAGACATACATTTCTACTTCAATAGACACCGACTTTCTCAAGCTATTGGTTTTTATATAGTCCTTAAACTCTAAAATATTAAAGAAACTTTCCTCTAGCTGCAAAATTTTCTGCCTTTCTTCTGAGCCTTTCATTTTCTCAACAAAAGCTGTGAAGCATTGGTGATGGTTTTCAATAAAATCTATGGCAATGCTTAGTTGTAATGGTTCCCATTCACTCTAGTCCCTTTTGCAATGAAACTTGATCCAATGTTTTAAACTGTTCTAAGCCTCATTGAGTTGTTGGAGGAGATCCACAGTTTAAAAGTCTTGGATAAGTTGCCAATCTGTTCTGTAGCATGATTCAGCTCCATTACTGACTTCCTGATTGGGTGAGTTGGATGAAATTGGTCCCAACCTTCTTCAGATCATCAACAAATCACTTGTATCTTTTATTCTTTGTAAGGGATTCAAAGCTGATTGCCCTCATGAGTTTATTTTAGAGGTTTTCCATGCAATTACCTGATTCAAAATGGATCCTTGATTTGGATGAAAGCATTTTATCAATAGTTGTAATCATGTTTACCAAATAATATGATGTTGTCTGATTAGAAATGACACGGATTTTTCTTAAGATTTCATGAATATATAACCATATTGTATTCATTTAAATAGAAAAATCATACTCTAAGAATTTAAGAAAATACGTACAGACATGCACTTCAAATACACAGCTATCGAAAGCTTCATAATTTCTATTTGGGCCGATTTTATACAATTAGTTGTGTATATGCTTAACTTACAATATTTGTTTTTTAATTTTAATTTTATTTGTTTTTTCTCATCATAAACATGTTTTTCTGAAGGTCTTTGATCCATATACTAAGTTTTACCGTCTTATTATACTTTTGCATATTTATTTTTTATTTTTTAAAAAATAAGGCTTTTAAGGGTTGAAAATTGACTTATATGCCTCCGAAATTAATGATTTTTAAAAATAAAAATATATTTGTAAAAATATTGTGAAATGACAAAACTTATTATATGGATTAAATACACTTAGGAAAACACATTTATGAAGAAAAATAAAAAATAAAATAAAAATGAATAGTATAGTTTATGCACATATACAACTAATTATTTATAATCGGGCTTCAATTTCTATTTCCATTTTGTATTGATTGGAAATAGATGATCCGAGATTTTCTTTCTAGGATTAGGATATATTTTTCAGGTTCTTTTTATTATTATGTGAAATTGTGTCTTGAAGAAAATCCTGATTGAACGTACAATTTTTTATTCAGCAAATTTTTGCTCTATACTACTATACCATAATTTTTTTTCTTCACTTTATTATTATTCATTTCATGCTTTTGTTATATGTTTTTGTTTGGTACATGAGCAGTCGGAAGGAGAGGCAACTGTAAGAGCTATCTGGTTGGCTAGTTTTGTGAACACACCACTATATGTAGTTCATGCGATGAGCATTGATGCCATGGAGGAAATTGCCAACGCTCAAAAATCAGGTTCCAACTTACAAGTACTTTTGATTCGAGACGTCCTTCTCCTTAGTAAAAAAAAGGATTAAAATTGGGATGGTTTTGTGTCATCTTTATGGCGAACACTTCATCAAAAATGGCTATAAAACCCTATCCAATTATGTATATGAATGGGGAAAATTAATATGAACCATGTGTAAAATATTAATTTCTTCAATATTGAGGAATGACTACATTTGCCATTCGGTCCAGAGGCCATTCTGCAATATTCTTATTCAGTTACAGCCAAATGCTATCATGTATGCAAAGAATCTGAGAAGCCTATGTAATAATGTAGTGCTATTATGATTTGGACTTAGACAATCCCTATTGATGTAATGCAGGGCAGAGTGTAATTGGAGAACCAGTCGTCTCTTGTCTGGTCCTTAATGATTCGTGGCTTGGGTACCCTGACTCCACCACTGCAGCCAAGCAAGATCTCCTACACCTTCACGTTTTTACTATTGTTCATTTTATTCTTTTAGTCTGCTTTATCTGATGTTGATTTGATGTTCTAGGTATGCGGTGAGTCCTCCAATAAGGTCAGCAGGACATGACAAAGATCTTCAGGCTGCCCTTTCGAGGGGAATATCGCAGGTCTCTCTCTCTCTCTCTCTCTATATATATATATATATATATATATCAAAACTAAAAAGTTCATTGTATAGCATCGGCAGTGCTAATGCTGTGTACTGAGTCGCAATTGCTTGCATTTGGAGAATTAGGCAGATATTACCTAACAATTAGATTAAAAAAAAAGCTTGATGCCCATATCCAAAATAGAGTCCTAAACTTTGATCCTAGATTTATCTATTTAATTAAATAAATATTTATAAACATAATGGGTGGCTTGAATTGATCAAAGATATCACGGTCTGCAAAAACCTGGAGGTTCCATTGAAATGGAAAACATTGTCCTATATCTAAGCAGCTCTTCCATGGAGTTCTGTAATCTTTAAGGGGATATTTGGTTGGATATAGAAGGAGAATCTTTTATTTGGTTGGATATAGAAGGAGAATCTTTCTCTCTCTTAAGACGTACTTCCCTTTATGTCCATAGTTTGATTGATGCTGTCTTCCACAATTAAACTTATCTTTTTGGGTAATTTGCAGTCATGTTAACTCAAAAAGTAAAATATTTGCACACACACACACACACACATATGTCAACTTTTTTTTTTTTTCCCATCTATGCCAACCATTCTTAAAATATTTTGCATCCACACCAATATCATTAGCCTCTGTCATAGGTGAGCATACTCTCTATGATTTCTTTTTAAATTGAGGAATATTTAAAAATTATTTTTATATTTTAAAGTATTTTCATGTATTTTCTTGCACAATTTAAGAACATTGGAAATTTAAAAATATGAAAAATACTAAGTTTATGTATCTAGGGTGAGCATTATTTCTAAAAGTTATATTTTTTAAATAAATATATTGATATAAATATAATTTTATTACATTAATTGTTCTTTATTTATATATTAGTTTGTTATAGTGACAGATACGTTAGATATGTTATATAATATACTGTTATATATATGATTATTGTATACTATAGTATAATTTTTATTTTAATATATTTATATTGTATAATAATAAAAAAAGAAGTCACAAAGAGCATGCTCACTTGTGCAGTTGATTTTTCAAGTATCAAACAGCCATTAGATAGAGGCGACATCGGCATGAATGAGAAACATTTTAAAATCGTTGGAAGTAAAGCAAAAAAATAAAAGGCAAAAATAGTTGGCATAGAACATAAGTATTTTGTTTTTTCTTTTTCTTTATGGTCTTTGTATTTGTTATTTTACTGCTGTGTAGTGGCTATATGGGCAACTGCCTTGCCAGGCTGGCAGGTATTTAGCAGCATTGTCATGGCCTTCTTGTGTCCAACAGGGGGTTGCCATGTAGCAGCTGATATACAAAAGACACCCTCCATTCCTTCCCCACGCAACCCAAACAATCTCTCCCTTCTCTTCCTCTATCTTCCCTCCTCTCTTTCTCTTTCTTCTTCTTCCTTCCTTTCCCTTCTAGATTTTTCTACTTGGTCGGTAGAATGCTATCTCCACTGCAAGGGAGACATTCCACTTGCTAACATTGCTTTTTTGGTGTTGGCTTTGTTCCTCTCTTGTGTTATTTTTCCAGTTCGTTTTAAATTGAGACAAACACCTCCAACATTATTTCCATTCCTAGAAACAATGATGCTGGGCTATATAATTCCACTGTGCCTTTGTTGTCAGTGTTTGGGTTTGTTGCATCCAACGTTGCACCATTTGTTGATGAGACAGGATTCCTGCATCCAACATAACCCCTTCGACAGCATGCTTGGCTTTGATACCAATTTATGTAGGTTGGTGACTTGGTCTCCATCACAATATGCCTAAGCAATTTGGAGGACCTTTTTCCTAACTTATTGTCTAGGATCAACCAAGTTCTCCTTATGTTGTGATCTACTATAGAGGCATATGAAGTCTGTATTGTGTTCACTGCAACGTTGCTTTTTGTTACTAGAGATCTGATGTTTTTCCTTTTTTGTTGAAAGTTTTTTTGCAAGCTGCTAGGGTTTTGATCTTAGCACCACCACACATACATTAGGTGTATGGTAATTGAGATATGTCGATGGAGATACATAAGTGTGAATTTCACCCTTGCATTGAACGTGTAATTATGCACTTGGATTTTGATGATTTGCAAAACAATTATTGAAAAATTAAATATTTAAATGTAAATGTGTTTTGTGGAATGAAGATTGTAGAAAAATATGTTGAGAATGTACTACATGAAGACACAAGTTTTTGGGCACCTCAAATTAATGAAACAAGTGTAGCATCCCAAACCATATGATACTATGAAAATTTACTTACTCCAGGAATTGATGAATGGAATTATATGAAATTCACACCAATGCATATAGAATTTTAATCATGCATATACAAAAAGCGTATCATGTTTCTCCCATCTTCTCTTTTGTCCTAGTACAGATCATCTCCTAAGATACATTTTATCATTGCAAATAAACTATTCATATAGTGGAGATAAGTCTGTCCTGGCATTGCATTAATGCTTGACTCATTATATTTTTCCTGCACACCTAAAATTTAGTTTTGGAAAGCATAAGCACGAAACTCAGGAAGCAAGCATTTAACCATTTATTAATAATGTCATGGTCATGCAACACATCTATTCTTCTGCTAGAATAAAAATTTTACATTTATTCCAGCTCTGTTAAGATTCAATGGGAATCTTGGTGACTCAGCTAAGCAAACACGGCAATCACCTCGTAATATTAAGCAACATGTAACATATATTTTTCAAAACATTTAGAAATTCATTTTATAAAATTTGAATAGCAAATCAAACATGTCTATATGATGGCCTATGCAAAATACTTATAACATCCATTGCAAGAAAAGCATTGAAAACCAATTATAAAACATGAGTTGAAAAATCAGAGAATTTGCTTATTTACCCTTAAAGAGTTTCTCCAGATGAACCTTCTCCCTTAATTTCTTTTCATTTCCTTTTCTTGCCTATAACCAAGTGTTGAGGGTTTCTTTAAGGCATGTAAGGTACTAAGGTTCCATGGCTTATGCATCTTTTAGGCAGAACATTCCAATCTTTTGAACTTAGGTTGATTTAGGGAATTCTACTTCGCGAAGTTCTTAAAGCATGATAATATTATTCTCCAATCATGTTGATTTGAGGCATTAAGTCATTGCCAAACAAAAATGGTTTTGTTTCCTCTTAAAATTAATGTTGTTTAATCGGTTTGGTTCATTATTTGTATATGCATTGTTGCATATACACCATATTTATGCTAAAAATGAGTAACCTTTATGTTGCATTCATCTTCAAATAAAGGTTACATCATGCAGCGACCTAAATTTAAAATTTCAGATTTTAAGCAGGTTCTTTCCCATGCATTTCTCATATGATTGTTGCATATATTTGCCCCCAATAGCTTCATCTAAGGACTAAGCCCTTTTTGCTTAGAAAATTTCTGTTTTCAATGGATAACTTGCTGCCTAATCTTATTCAGCTTTCCAAGCATGATTTCACAAAGTTATTTTATTATTCAGAAGTACATTTAAACAGGTACACGTTTGCTAATCAATTTTTAATGAAAATAAGAAACTAATCCACTAAAGAAATTTCCATAAGAAGGTTGTGCAAAAGATTTGGTTGATACGGGGTCAGGGCCAACCCAACTCTTAACATTATTTGGAGAACTCCTTCTGCAACTTTATGTTTTAAACTGGGTCTTGGTGCTCTCTCTCACTATCTCTATAGGCTGTAGTGTATCTCCTGCATCTGCCTTCTCTATAATGTATCTCTTCTCCAACATTTTCAGGAGGTTTTGCATGGGAAGATGCTGGCAACAAGGAAAAAGGTCAGCGCAGCTGCTGAGCAGTGTCCTAGTCGGCTGATTATGGACCCCCGACGGCTTCGAAGCATTGGGTCAAGGCAAGGTCCCGTCGAGCCTCCACATAATAATATTACATCACAGCCTCCACATAAGAATATTACATCACAGCCCTCACATACTAATATTACATCACCATAGATCTTAGAACTTTCCGTTCTGATAGGAGCCCAATTCAGTGCACCTGGGTGCATTCAGCCTCAACGCACCCGCGTGCACTGCACCTATTTTTTTTTATTTTTTTTTGAAATTTTTTTCATGAAGCTGTTAATATAGGTTTATTTAACATATGTATCAATTTTTACTATTTTTGGAGACTTTTAGATATTTTTTTTAGATTTTTAAAAATCAGTGGCATTTTCGATAATTTTATATGTTAAATAAACCTAGATTAACCATTGTATGAAAATTTTTTTAAAAAAAAATAAAAAAAAATATGTGCAGTGCACCCGGGTGCATTGAGGCTGAATGCACGCGGGTGCACTGGATTGGGTTCCTACAACCTATGGCCAAATCACGTAAGCGGGGAGAAGGAAGCTTTTCTTAATTAATTTATATGCTATAAAAATCCATGTTGTTTACGTTCTTACATAGGAGGATGGTCATTATCATTTTTTTTCATTTTATGGATCATGTTGGTTATACATGGGGCCCAATGATCTTTAATGCTGCAAGATAAGTGCGGGGTAGAGGTTTTACTTAACAAGTGTGAACACATGGCGCCTTTTGTGTTGGCTGGAATTATTCAAGAGAGCAGAAAGAAATGCTTGTTGGTTATTATTTTTATGCTATATTACTGTTTTTTTTTTTTTTTTTAAAAGAAACCTTTGGGAACCCGAAAATGTGATGTTGGCAGCTTGAAATGGCGTTCGTTTGTCCCTCTGCTGGTGGTATTGGCGTTTTAAAATTTTTAAACTGATGAGGACGAAAAGTTGATTGCATGGGCACGCTTAGAATTATTATTGAAAATTATGGGGTTATTTGCAATTATATTAAAGTAAGAGAAAATATTCCAATAACCATAAAAGGAATATATGCAAAAAAAGCCCAAAATTTAACTGCAGAATGAGGAATTATATTTATCTTGTGCGCTAATTCCGTGACACGTTTTTTCCATTCATTGGAAGATGCAAACGCATGCAACTTGCCTTTTGACAATGGTATATTGCATAGAAGAAGGCTGTTGGTGCATGCATTTGGAAACTTTAATTTTGTTCTCTCTATTCTTCCTCATTTATCATATCATATCATTTTTTCCTATTTAACAAATTTTCATTCAAAAGCTTTATCATTTCGTAAACATACATTTATAATGTAGCTGCCACCTTGGGATTTTGTATAGGTTGGGTGACATGGTTAGTATTTATAACTAAGTGTGCAAATCAGCATAGGCAAGACGTGTTAAGGTGTGCCTAAATTTGACTTATTTTTTAAAAATTTTGTTTAACCCTTATTTTTATATTGAGTTAGGATAAGATTACTTTGACTCTTATTTTCAATAAGTCTTGAAAGAAACTTTGAGTTGGTATTGGGATAATAGGTCCATTAAAACATGTAGGCCAAGTAAGATATTTTTAAAAATTTATAAAACTACAAAGTATATTTAAGAATTTAGTATAAGATGTAGGATTCTAACATTGCTTACCTATGACTTTTGTTCATCTAGAAGCTGTTGCTGCCTTGCTGCGCGATCATATGAATTTGCCTATGTTACTATATATTGCTTCCTATTTTAGTATATCCGAATTTGAGCATCGGCAGATCACAGGAGGTGAGACGGAGCATATGTTGCTATTAGCGTGGAACTCCTATGCATGCTAGAAAATAAATTATTATTATTATTATTTGTATATGTACGAATCCTACCTAAATCTTTACAATATAAAATTTGACGAATTTTTAAAATTGTTTGGTATTTTGTTTTTAATTTTTTAAAAAGGTAAAATTGGCTTGATTTCATTCAATTTTGCAAAATTGAAAATGTATTTAATATTATATTTTAATTTTGAAGATAGATAAAAGTAAGCATGGATTGATGCGCATAGTGGAAGATCTAAGTAGGGCTTGTATATATCTTATATTTTTTAAATGTCAAATAGGATTAAAGCCCTCTACATAAGGTAATGATTCAAAGATTATAATAGTATATATTTTTACCTAAATAAACCATTTTGTAATTTTTGGGTTCTTTTGGAAAGACTAAAAATTTTTCATTTTAAAACTTTTTATTTTCCATAATTATTCTATTTTTTCATTATTTCTTCCCTTCTTTCTATATAATTATTCTACTTTTTAACACAACTACCCATATAAATAACATATTTATTTTAAATTTATTTTTTAACCCCTTATCATTATCCGTACTATATCATAATATTTTCTTACATTAAAAAAAATTTTATACTAAAATTTTCCATCCAATAGTTTTGTTTCCTCCCGAGCACAACTTTAATATATATTTTTTCTTCACTTTTTTGCAGGCACAAGTGTATGTAGTTAATATGCTAAAATTCAACTTTTTACATTCTTGTATTAAAATTCTTATAAAATTTTAAAAATAAATTTTTTTCATAATTTTCATCTTCGGGGGAGTGTGAGATAAGTGGAAATTTTTTAAATTCGGAACTTTGTTAAAAATATAGAGAGGAATTCAAAAATATATATTTTGTTATTCTAAATAAATATACTTTGGTCCCGCTTTTGTGAAGAAAAATACAAAATAAATGAGTTTGTTATTTAATAATAATCCATCATATAGTTTCATATTCTATGATTTAAAAGCCATACTTTAATACTTGCACAAACATTAATTAATAAACTTTACCCATTTTAAAGTTTTAGAATAAGATCTTTCTATTGTCCAAGATTTATATATTTTAATTTTTTTTTAACTTTTTTGAATTTAAAAAATAAATGTAAGATTTCATATATAAAAGAACCTTGCTTGAGAGTAAATCTTAAAAAATGTACATGAATAAATGGTTAGTGTATATTTTACATTAATCTCAATTTCTATCACAATAAAGTTCTAAGATATTCTTTGAAAAAGGAAAACTACCGGCTCCTAAATATTACTCTCAATCAACTCAGAAGAACAAACTCTTACCAAATAAATGGAAAAACAGCAGCACCATCAATGGAACGGGGATTTGACCCTAAGCCTGCACCACAACAGGACTGTGTCGCAATGGCACGTATGCCGATATGGTTTATGTTAGAAAAAAAACATCGACGTGCAGCATTGCGTCGTTAAAAAAAAAGGGGGCAAAATCCGTCTATTTCCTCAGCGCACCGAAAGCAGCACGTTGAGCCCATTGAAACGGGCCAACCGATTCGTTGCTCCAGCTGCTGGATTGTAGCTGCCATTTGCGAGAGAGAGAGAGAGAGAGAGATCCAACGGCGGCAGCTGCTTTCTTAGACGAGAATCGACAATGGCGTCCATGATGAAAGGCCTTAAGGTTCCACCAAACTCTGCAACTCTGGATGAAGCACGGAAGCGGACGTTCGATCTCTTCAAGACGGCCTGCCGATCCATTCCCTCCGTCATGGAAATCTACAACCTCTACGACGTCGTCACTGTCTCCCAGCTCCGCAGCGCCATCTCTTCCGAAATCCGCAAGAACGCCCACATCACAAACCCCAAGGTGATCTCCCCCTCTCTATTCCGTAATCGCAATTCAAAGATTGTTCATTTGCGGAAATCTTCAAAATAAGTGAAAGTTAGAAATTTTGTTTTATTGAGGAATTTCCAACACTATTTGTTCCCAACAAACGGAGCAATAGAGCTAGATACCCCCTACTCCCCAACACACACACACACACACACGAATATCTTGCCATATTTTCACTGTTACCTTCTCGAGAGAGAGACTTTTGAGCTTGGATGCCATTGGTTAGAATTTGACTTCGTAAAGGTTCATTTCCATGGTTTTTGAAGAAGTTTGTGCTCCTAATCGTCCTTAATATAATGAGAAAAATTACCAGAATATTTAACTACCTGTTGGTTTTCAGCTTATTTTATTTGATAAAACTCAGTTCATTATTTGTTTGGGTTACCTGGTATTTCCAATCTCTTTTGGTCAATGCTTCACTTTTCGAGTTTCAAAGCAATGCACAAGCGTGCAATTTCCTTGATTCAGAAGCTTCAGTTAGACAATTGCAGGTATTGTGCTTTCATGAGATGTAGAATTTGATGCAAGTGAATTTTGCAGGCTTCAGTAGTCCTTTTCTGATGGTCTTGACCTTGTTCCTTCAATTTTTTTTCCTGATTCTTCAAAATTTTTAATCATAGATGTGGACAATATTCTTAGTTTTATCTCTTTTCCATCTGCGCCAAACCCAAATTAACAGGTTTAAGAAATGGTTTCGTAGTGGATTTGATGTCCTTTTTATCACTAGTCTGGAAATACTGTTCAAATTTATTGAGTTCTGATTTTCTCATGTGTAAACATGTCATTCAATTCTATGGAAGTAAAAAGAATTATTGGATGAGGTATTTGAAGAGAGACATTCATCTTGAAACCAGCCTTGAATGGGTCATTGTGACCCTTTTACACTTGCCTGTTGTTCTTCTTGCATGTTCATACGCTATTAGCTGGCCTCTGCATTATCAAATGAACCTCCTGTAAAGCAAAATTCCTTCTTTAGATGCAAAGATGCTTCATGGATTCCATCTCTTATTTCTTTTCCTCTCACCACTCTATACACCCAAAAGGATTTGAGAAAGTTTCTTCCTTGCATTCTTCTTAAAGCACATTCAACGTTTTCGTCATTATCCTTGCTCTATTGCCCCTTTTATCTTTATTATCCAGGTGCTTCCAATAATAGCCTACTCGTTTAGTGTCTGATGTGTGGCCTTGTCTTAAGTCTGTTCACTTAAGTCTGTTCATGAACAGTCGAATTTTGGTAAAGAATATGATAGATGAATCCTTGTGCATGGGTTGAGTGAACTTTTGCAGATTTATGTACACACTTACAGCATGAGTGAATGAATTGTGAATGCATTTTCCACTTCATGTGTGAATAACTCACGATTCGTGTATATTTGTGTGCCTATTCCTAGATTGTAGGCAACTCAAGTTTCATTTGTTATCAGTTTCTTTACTTTTGTTTGATTTCCCAGACTTCTTGATAATCAGCACTAACTTGCGATTGGATTTATGTGGTATTCAACTCAAATTTCATTGGTCATCAGTTTCTTTATTGAGTCTTGAGTTCAAAACCCGCATTACGGTTTTGTAGATATGTGGAATATTGTAAGTTCTACCTCATTGTTGGAGACATTTGTTTTGTTGAAATTTTGTAGGATTGTGGGATGGGATGAGAAGTGGAAAAGAGAATATTTTGATAAATGTGTTATTAATATGAAATGATAGGCATAGAGTTGGAATGAATAGGATTATTGGAGGGTAGTTGATACGAAAAGATTAGAATATAGGAGTAAAGTTGGAAAAAAAGGGTTGTTGAGGATTAATCATTGGCTTTGGGAACCATGCTCCCTCCATAACCCATCCCACCCCACCCATGAAGTAAAACGAATGTCCCCATTGTCGTCAATTCACCCTCTCTCGTCAATCCGTTGACTGCTTCATTTGGTTAAATTGCAGTAGGATTGATTCTAAGTTCTCACTCATTTTTGTCATAAATTAACCCTCTTTGGTCAATCTGTTGACTTCTACATTTGTTTAGATTGCGGTGGGATTGATTCTGAGTGATACCTGCAGTACAGAGATCTATCTAACATGTGAAATTTCATGTGTATTTTGTGGATTATTTTATCCCACAAAAAGATTGAATTAACTGTTCTTATTGTTAGATCTCTAGCAGTAGGGTTTTGTAGTCTTAGCCCAAGTTTTACAACTTTATATTGTGGCTTGGTTTCTGCTGATAAAGACATTATACAGCCATATTATCCTATATTTGAAAGCATGTTTGGGACACTACTTTGTGCTGATAAGGACATGATACAACTATACTATATCCAATATTTGAAAGCATGTTTAGGGCACTATCATATGCACTGTTGGTATGGAAAGATGTAATGGAATTATCTTTATGTAGCACAGATTTGCGTGCTGTTCCTCACTTTGAGGATATTGAATTGTTTGTAATACAGGTGATCTGATTTCTAAATGTCCTCAATGACCTTGATATGTCTTGCTGGTTCTTCAAGCAATGGAAGAAAAACTCGGAATCCAACTAGAGAGAATGGTCTAATTACTGGCTACATCACATTGTTATCCTTCTTGCATCTATGAGAACGTCAATAGTTGTAATTGTATCTACCAGGGTTACAGAAGCATCATTACATTCGAGAGGATAACATTCAAGCCTTTCCAGTTCCAAGATTTTTTGTTTTAATTTCATTTGAATGGAGATTTAAATTGGATTAAGTAATAAACTGAAAACTTGATGAATCGGGCAAATATAGTGGGATTTGATCAATAAGTGGCATGTGGGATGCAGTTTTAGTACAGATTATATGTAAATTAATTGTATAGATCAATAATTTTTATTTCAATTAAATATTTATCTTCATGTTCTGCTTTTTTGCGTTATTTATGTTTAAATTTTTGTTTAAAATACTGTTTTAACTTATATTAATTTTAATTTAACCTGAAATTTCACAAAAAATCCTTAAATTTTCTTAGTTTTTAACATCAAAATTTTCAACAATAAAATCAATGTTGTCTCTAATAACAATAATATATCTCTAATTGTGGACTGGGGATAAATCTCCAATTAGTGATGAAACCAACAATGATGACTACTTAAACAGGAGGCCTACGAAGAGTGTGTTTAGCTGTTAACTTCTAATTTGCTTTCCATTCATGTGACAGGTAATTGACATGCTTCTGTTCAAAGGGATGGAGGAACTGAACAACATTGTACATCATTCAAAGCAACGGCACCATATCATTGG
>JAXCLR010000063.1:35838089-35851626 GCA_035584095.1 Annona squamosa | reverse complement strand
GTTATTGAGCATTTATGTCCAGCACCTTCAGGAGTTCAGATGAACGAAATCCTCCTAACCACAAAAAGCATCTCTCAGCGGGGGTCTTCCACATGCCTGACAAAATGTGGAAGACATCGGCTTTAGCAGCAACTCCCTTGAGCCTAAAAATGTCTTCATAATGAGTTTTAGCCCTGTCGACAATAGCCTGGAGTTCAGCATCGCCCACATGAGAGTTCACAGCTGCTCTTAACTCATTGATATGTCGGTTATGCTCTTCCAGCCACCGTGCATATTCTGCATCAAATGCCAAGGCACCTGCACATGAATGTGACAGAGTTATTTACACCTTCTTCAAGTCATCCAACTTGCAGGAAAAAAGAAAGGCAACTCAAAGATTCTAATAGAATTGATAACTGATGCTACACAACATTTTAGATTGTCTATTTTTCATTTTCCTTCTTTTAAGTTTTAGCTTTTAATGGATAAAATCATCACAAGAAGATCAAACATATGCTCACTATTTTCCACGTCTAAAAACAAACAGTACTTATTCAAGAGATTTACAATGTGATTATCCAACCAGTAAGAGTTGAGGTAAATTGATGTCCAAATAACATGTTTAATTCGCTTGCATCCCAAGTATGGCACAGATTTCCAAAAAGGATGTATATCCAGAAAATTTTCGTCAGGACAACAAGCAGAACAAGTATGCGATAGATAAAGTACAACACTCTTTTTTTTTTTTTTTTCCTTTTGTATTTCTGAAGTGAAGGCACAGAGTACTATAGGTTCAGTAAGAAAGATTCACCGTCAAATTACAACTTGCCCAGCCAAGTGGAGCCTGCTGTTCTGCAAAATATATAATGGGACAATTCCAGTTCCCTGCCCTTTATTTTCTTTTTCTTATGCACCTACAACTCTACCTCATCACCTTGTGCTCTCTTTAACTAGTAATAAAAGATTATCTGCACATGATCTGTCACCCTTTGTTTTCTTCACTTTTATCATTATGCACATAACAAAAAACTATTAAGAAAAGACCATCTGCACATGAATGGGTTTTTGCATATGCCATGCCAAGCAGCACCAAGATGAATGCTTTGCTAGTCACAATACCATTTCCGCTCATTGAATGAGCATTGTCTCCTGCACTTGAAATGAAGATTCCCTGCAGCAAAGAAAGAAATGGTGAGTATAGGAAGGTAATATAGCACTATTAAGGCATGAAAGTATTAATGAAGTGTATGCACAGAGAAGGAAAGCAAACTACCTGTTGTCGAGCCCGTTGGAGCTCCTGCTCAAGCTGAGTTAATTTCAAGCGGCTATTTTCCAGTTGTTGGACGTAAGCCTTCAATAAAAGAAAGATCACCATTAATACTATTTTTGTGAAATACGCAGTGGGTATAAAAAAGAGAAAGGGTAATGAGAATAAAGGCAAACAGGAAATTAAAAGAAATCAAAATATGCATCCAACTGAAAGCCTGTGCTTTACTAAACAAGAGAAAGATTTGTTAGTGAGAATAGAGGTAAACACGGCATTAAAAAAGGGGGAAAAAATTACCTAGCACCTTATAGGACAAAAAATAAATTGAAAGATACATGATTACAATTTGTATAATTGGCTGGGAATGAAAATTTCCAGTTCGATTGTTGGGTTATATACTGCAGTTTAGGATAAAAATGCAACTAAAGCAACCACCTATCAAACCCAGAAACCTCTTTTTTGCCGAATCAATCTAATAAAGGGAAAACTCATGGATAAGGAGTGTGGCCTCAATCCTAACTATTAGTTCAGTGATTTTTTTTTTCCGTATGGGAAATAGGTGGTTAATCAAAAGAAAAATGGTTTGGATACTAGTGATGTGCTTAGAAACAGGATCAATGTTCCAATACTGTCCCCTGATTTTGAGAATTCACATTTTTGTTCGAAAATACAGTAGCGTGTGCTGCTATGATCTGATCACCATATTATCCAAAATATCCTATTCAAAAATGGAAATGCTTTTGTCTGAAGATGAATTTGGATTGTGTTCTTCCAAAACCCATCCACAAGCACAATAAATATGATGGGCTGAATTGCCCCACATGTACCAAGGTCCAAGAGTGAAATCAAAGTTCGAATTGACATCTTTCGAAACTGTTGAATTGATCAACTGTGGAAAGGAATAAATCTTAGTAAGAATCCTTACATCCTTAAATGACTCTTTTATGTAAGATAAAAGTATAAAAATGGATTCTCATGGAGCTGATAAACCTTCGCAAGGACAATATTGAATAACCGAATAACTCACTTTCTTCCTCAGTCGGCTTTTTCTTGCAGCTTCACGATTTTGAGCTAGCCTACGAAGTGTCTGTAAGATAAACAAGAAAATATGTCACTTGATTCAGGGTAAAATGCTAAAAGTTAAATGCTGAGAATGATTAATAACCTTCTGATCTAACTTATCCTTTGATCTGTCACTGGAATCAGATGCCAACACTAAATTTGATTGTCCTGCTTCAAACTGAGACAAGGAGTAAAAAATATATCATCAATCATTTCACTAGGATATAATCTAAGAATGATTCCATATCAGGAAAAAAGCAGAATGTACATGCATATGAAATACATGTGTACAGAAAATTTCATTCCAATAAATAATTGTGTTTTGATCTGTTTTTTCATTTATAGGAAAATATAGATACAAATTTCTTTGTCAAAGAAAAAAGATACCATCTAAAAATGAGAAGTTTGTTGGACATTTTAATCTATTGCTTATTCAGATGTTTTATTCTGTTCCCTGAAAATTTTCTTTGCCAACTCACTTCTGTTTAAGCTATGTTGCAATTCTAACCAACTCTACATTGAAGAAATCAAGTAATGGACTGATATGGCTGCGAAGTAAGAAAAGTCCAACCAAGAGGAAAGGATTCAGTTTAACTATGGATACATGACAAATCAGATTGGCTGTTTTATTGATCTTATCGCAGCCAACTTACACATGCAATAGCACCTCCAAACATCCATCCACATGAGATTGCAGGCGGACATCTTTCTGACTGCAGAATTGTGAAAGCGGTAGAATATCCATACTATTGGTTCAACACAGTATAAAGCATCCACGAGTTTATAAGGCACTGAAGATAATCATCCATGTCCGACCAAGAATTATGAAAGCAGACTGATACACATATTGACAAGTTACAGTTAGCGGTATGTTCTCAGATCCTGTTCTACATTGACAAATATCGGTAGTTGTATGCTCTTTGATCCTCACCTAGATTGACCAGTTACGAGCATTGGGAAAAATTAATGGAATTAACCCAGAGTATAATAATGACTAGCCTTAGAATTATGTCTAGCCCAAACGGAGATTAACTAAAAAACAGGAATGGCTGTTTGAAACCTATATGTGCAATATCAATTCAGAGGTAAGAAAATGGTGAAACTTATGTGCTATTATAATTCCGAGGTAACAAAACAATGCACATGCCTTAATGAATCTACATATGTGAGTTGCTATTTGGATGTTTTGAATTTCAGTTAACGGCCTAAGCGCAGATGTCAAATGGTGCAGTAATTAGTCATCCTACCAGAGAAGGAGACAAGCACACATAAAAGCCAGGTTCTATGGATACCATAGTGAAATTATTGTGTGCAAAATTTCATGAGTACTAAAGAACACCAAAACTGTTTTCCTGCATCCAGGTTATGATGACAGTTAATGAATAATGCAACTGTTGTCCAAACAAACATAAAACCCAAAAAAAAAAAAAAAAAAAAAAGAAAGGAACACACGCACACGCACACGCACACACGCGCACCCTCTCCCTCTCCTGCTGGCAGTGGCATGGAAATGTGACTTCCAGTTTCAGCTCTTAAACATGAATCAACAAATCTTATGTTCTAAGACAAAGAATTGACGAAAAGTAAAAGGGAAAAGATGGAGGCATTACCCTTTGATTCTTATCATCTGTATCCACATCTGTTGACGTTTCATCAGTCCTTGGGCTGGTATCAGCCATTGTAGACTCTTCCCAGTGCACAAAATGACTGCCGGGAAGAAGATTAGATTGTCGGCCCTTTTGTTGTGACAACCTTAGTGATCTGACTTGTTGAATTATGTCAAGACAATAGCCAATCTGTATTTTTTTCCCACACCAAGTACAATAAGGCATCAGAATAAAAAAGCTTCTCAAGTAATGCTAGAAATAGACATCCAACTTTCAGTTGGGTTGAAGTAGAACTTAATTGACTCATTCCCAACCCAAGTTAAACTGTGTCACACCAATGCCAAAACTGCTTCACCTACCACACTATTTTAGGGTTAAGCTCAAGCTTCATATGACCTAAACCCAACGCCGTAGCTATGAAAACAGAATAGTAGTAAATAACAAACATGGTCATGAATAGAGTAATATTGGCATGTGTAACACACTATGAAGTAATAGGATAAATTGCCGTAGTCATATCATCCTGGTCAATGGCCCATATCAAAAGGGGCAGCCTGTTGCATTAAGCTCCCACATGTGCAGGGTCCTGGCGACGGTCAGATCACTTTTGGGTCTATAGTACACAAACATACCTTGCCAAGCAAGAGGTTTACACAACTTGAACCCATGACCTCCAGGTCACACGGCCACAGCTTAAACCGCTGTTGCCAAGACTCCCTTTCCCAATGGTCCATACAAAAACAAAAGGGGGAAAAAAAAAAGACATTCTTTGAGCTTTCATGGATCAATAGGAGATGAATCCACATTTACTTAATACGCGTTTGTTAATGAGGAAAACAAGGGTTTAAAATCTTTCTGTCATTTTTCACTCATTTTGATAAGATTTGAAATTTTAGCTACTAAATTACATTTATTTTTCTCACTATTATATATATATATTTTTGTCATTCTTTACATCCTTTTATACAAGAAACCTACCTAGTTCATCCTCATTCTCTTTACATTAATTATCACCCCTATGACATCACATCAATCTCTTTTTCCATACTTTCAAACTCTTCCTCCTCATTAACCTTCATCTTTCTTTTTTTTTCCCTCCTCTAACACACTCTCATAGATGTAAAAATCCTAAAAGATTTATCTCGGATTATAAAAAAACCAAAACGTTAGATTAGGAGCTAAGAATTGGTAATGATTGATGCCTTAAGGGAAAGAGAAAATTTTCTGTGGCAGCAGTTTTGTAGCACTGCAACTGTAAACCTTTCTTTTTGTGGGTCCCACAATAAAATATAAAATGATCACAAAGTTACCTGCAAAATTGTATGCCAATGGATTAAAAATTATATAAAATGTCGCTTGTGTGGACTAAAATGTAAGAAAACATTGAGAGACAATACATCACTATGATTTTCTAGTGCAGAAGAAATAACCTATGATTTAGCTCACAAGAAGTGATCCTATTAGCCTGGGCTAAGCAAATGTCTAATTTAGCCCACCTCAAAAAACCCGTTTACAACATTTTTTCTTCTTCATACACTTGTTTATCTAAGTGTATTTAACATGTAAACCAAATTTTACCATTTTTAGATATGTGTATATATTTTTTGAGATTTTCAAAGATAGAAGTATTTTAAATACATATATACACATAGAAGTTTATAAATCTCAAAAAGATATGTCCAAAAATGTAAAACTTGAATTATACGTTAAATACACTTAAATAAACAAAGTGTATGAAGAAAGTTTTAAAAAAGTGTTGTAAATAGATTTTTTAAGGTGGGCTAAGCGAGACATTTGCTTAAACCAGGTTAAAATGATCATTCCTCTTAGTTTACATCTACTATATGATCTGAAGCTAACGTGAAGTGCAACCAAAATGAGTTGACACAAATAGCCATGCAATCTAGTTAATGACAGCGCAGCCACTGGATTCTTTGTCGAACTGTGCAGTCTGTTAGTCCGTTCCACAAGAAAAGAGCTACATGTCTTGCAATTGAAGGAAATCCCAATGCTGATTGCAACTTTACAGTACAGATATAATAATACAATCGAACATCTATAGCAAGCCAGATTCATGTTAGAAGCCAAGTTTTGATGATATCCTTGGGTTTCCGCTCCTCAATTTATGGTAGCTGGTGGTTGGGAACCTAGTTTTAAGAGATGCAGCCTCATGGTCTCATGTCATTTATTATTTGACAGTTCCATGTCATTTCATGGATTAGTTTACAAGTAGTCAAACTAGCTTACTTTTTTCATAAACGTTAGTAATTTACTTCTGTATATAGTTGGAAAGCGTGATTAGAATTTAGCATTTAGGTCAAGCATTATGCAACCACTCCAATAGTAGAAGTAGCCTGTGCCTGTTTCTAAACCTAGGAAGAGTATTCATTCAATTTTTTCCTTCGTCACCCTCTTTTTAACTCAACAGTCTCCCTAGCACATAGGTAACATGGAACTCAAATAGCATGTGACATGCTCCCAATTCCCATCACTTAGATCCAGACGGAGGGTTCCCCCTACAACATAGTGGAATCTGAATAGTGGAGCTCACAGCTGTTATAAGCGTGAGCAGCACCATCACACAACCATGTGCAACTTGCAAAGGTCACTCCAATTTTACCAAGATTTTCGGTTTTGATCCTGAAGCCAGTAATGGTACCAAAGGAATTGGAAGAATTTTCTATGAAATTACATGCACTTCCACATAGACAATGAATAAGACAGAAATTCTGCACCATCTTTTTGATACTGATTAAAATGCATTGTTGTGTCAGAGACAGGGCAGCGATACGGATTCAGTATACTAGTGCTTCCAAAGCTACTCTTGTGGGAAAATCTGATACGATTCTAGGTCCATATGAATCAAGTTACAAACGTTATAAGTCAGACCTGAAGAATAGCCAACGCACATTTGAGCATGTAAACTATCCAACAATATCCAGACATCCAAGCACAGTTAATGATTGAGGATATGGTGCTTGCATTATTGAAAATGCATTGTCATGGATAGTTAATGACCTGAAGAATTGGTTGGAAATTTTCTATAAAATTACATGCACTTCCACATATGCGGGGAATAAGAAAGGAATTCTGTAACATTTCTTTTTTATACTGATTAAATGCACTGTTGGGACAGAGAAAGGGTAGCTATACTGATTCAGTATACTAGTACTTCCAAAGCTCCTCTTGTGGGAAAATCCAATAAACTTTAGGTCCATATTAATCAAATTACAAACATTATAAGTCAGACCCGAAGAATAGCCAACACACATTTGAGCATTTAAACTATCCAACAGTATCCGGACATCCAAGCACAGTTAATGATTGAGGCTATGGTGCTTACATTATTGGAATGGAACTGCTGAGAGTCAGAAGCAGTAACCTGAGGACTTGACTTTTTGATGTTGACAGAATCTTCAATGCATGAAACAGATAAAGAAGGAAAGAATTAGCATCTGGTCCAGCAAGCCTATACCACCACTTCTCCATCCAATAAAAGCACAATACTGACTAACATTTAGATGGTTAAATTCAAGCCATTCACTTGTCAATAAGCCAGATAAAAAGTGCCAGTCAGTTGCTTAGAGGACAAAATGCCTAGAAGTTACACAAACCCAAAACACACAATCCCATCATATTCAGCGTGTAGAGAATTGTAATCCACACACCATCAGCACCAACTCCAGCAAGCCTATCACCATTTCTCCATCCAATTAAAGCACAATACTGACGAACATTCGCTAGTTAGGTTCAAGCCATTCATTTGGCAATAATCCAGGTAAAATGTGCTGGATGGTTGGTAATAAAACAAGATGCCTAGAAGTTAAACAAATCCAAAACACACAATCCCATAATATTCAGTAGGTAGAGACTTGTATGACGCACACCATCACAAGATGTATAGAAGACATGCTGAGCTGCAAACTCACTGGAACCATTCCAACCCCTGTTAGAAATTTAGGATAAGTCCCCGCTATGCAGATCAAATGAGCCCAAACATCAAACTAGTGTCTTATTATACAGGCTGGATGAAAAAAGAAAACCGGATGTGCTAAAAATTCAACAGTTTGCATTGAATCTGGACATCTGCCCAGCCTGATAAGTAGCCCATTTTCTGGACAGGCATCCCCAATCCAATGAATGGCAAATGAGATATTTCACACTCTTAAAAGAGCATTGTAACCCTGAAAGAACATAAGAAACACATCCAGGTAATGAAAGTTTGCACAACTGAAAACAGCCCAAGAACTAGATACCTACACATTATTATTCATTCAAAATGTCATCTTAAAACAAAACTTCAAAAACATACTTCTACCAAAATTAACAGTAGTCTCTATGTGAGAAGGAATAGAATGTTCAACTGCATTGAAGGTAGAAACATGAGAAGAATGGATGCTGCTCCTGTCTTGACCACTGAAAGACAGCAACAAGCGTTGGACAAAGAAATCAGCATAAAGCCCAGAATATATAAAAGCAACGCAAATACTAGACAAAGTTAAACTAAATCTATTGATTTTAAAATTCATATGACAACTAAGAAGGCTAGAAAAAGATAAAGAAATATAAGATACACAACTTGAGGCTCTGCATGGTTGTTCATTTAAGACTTAACAAAGGTAAAGCTGACGATTGATAGTATGGACCTCAAAATTCCAGGGTGCTGTCCTATGAAAAAACCATGATGTACAGAACTTGTTGATAGTTCGATTCAGGCGTAGTCGCTAGACTTATTCTCAGTGACATACAAGCTGCAGCTGATATGTTCTTGTGATTCAATCATTCATATGTGATAAACAGAATTACGTGAGCATACTACTAGGTTCTCAGGGCTAGGCTATTAATAGCTGGAACTAATAAACCACTGGTCTGGGCAATAATTCGTAGGCCCGCTTATGAAAACTGAAACACTAAGATACTGCAAGGAGCCTCAGCTTGTGACCTTTTTGTTTCTTTCATAAATTTGGCAATAAAGCATCATCTCGAGACTGCTTTTCTATTCAAGGTAAGAAAAACACTTTCTTAGTAACATGATCTAGAGTGGAAAGACAAAAATAGATCTCATGCAATTGACTCCAATATTACTATTTATCACTGGCAAAGATTTTCTCGCGTTCAAAATTCCAATTGCTCCCCTGATTTAGCCTAATTAAGATGAAGGATTGATGTTCCTTCTAGTCAACTGTTATTATATCATGGCCATTTTTTTATAAATAATAATAATAATAATAATAAATCATTTCATCATATCTTCAGACATAAGCACTTCTCAGATGCCATACGTACTTGCATGGTACCTTTTTAAGTCAGTTCAAATCCAGCATGACATTGGCACGTGGTCCTAGGCTCTTTTTTTTTTCATTTCTTTTTTGTTGTAAAATTTTTAAACTGAAATAGAGCAATTGAGCTTTGATTTAGCGTCAATGAGGCCACGTTAAATGTGATCTAATAAGCTCATTCAATATGGTCCATGCACAATGATTTCCATTCACTTCAATTTGGACTGAGTTTGAGAGAATGAATTATAGGAATTAAGCTCAAGAAAACATACTCAGAAGATCAAATCAATTAAAAACAAACAAACAATAATTCCATAAAGAACCAAATGAAAGGGCAAAAAAGATAATTACAGTGACTCAGCTCGCAACAGAGGAGCAAAGCTCGGCATCGCGCCCGTGGTCTTCGTTCTTATTCCCCATACATCGTCTTCAGTAACAACACATCTTTAATTTTCCAAGAAAAAAGAAGTCAACATAACAGGGGCCAAGAGGTTCAACCCGACTATTTCCAAGCCTAAGATCCTAAACTATGCAAATCCACAATACACCCAGATATCAGAATCCTACTTCATGAAAAAAAATATCAACCAAAATCACCACATTAAGAGAAAATCGATGCCCTGAAATTCAAATATCTAAAAGCATCCATTTTGACTAGTTCTCAAGCAACTCCTCCAGAAATTGTACAAAACCCAGTCGCCAAAAATCCCAAGATTGAATCACTTGAACCTCGAAAAATCGAAATCCAGACTCCGCGAAAAAGCTCCTCAGACTGTGTCTGCCAACACAATTTCCGATTATCTTCACCGATTTCAACAAGTCAAAACACCAGTGTCAAAGCACCTGAAAACCCAAAACCTCTTTGCGAAGCTGCGGAAACAGGCTGGATGTAATCTTTTCGAGCCAAATTTTTACGAATCTAAATCGACCAAGAACAAAGATCCTTGAGGTGAAAGTAGTCGGAAGGCGAAATCTCTCACAGCGTCTTCGAGCTGCTCCCTGCCTTCTTGCTCAGTGATTTGGGGGTGTGCTGGTTGGTAAAAATGGTGTCTTTGACTCTTTTTTACCGATGGTGTCCGACTGAAAGACTCGGTTGATTGGCGGAGAGAGACACGTACTTGCTACTTTCAAGCATAGGGCACGTATGTTAATCATAAAACATATCAGACCAGTGGATGTTTGTTAATAAATAAAAATTTTCAAAATTTTCAATTATCTTATTGTGTAATTATTTTCTGTGCATCTTCTTATATAAATACTTTACTTTTCAATTATTTTTAAATAATTACTCATACATTTAACATATTCATGTTAACTATATTTTTTTTATTTTTCATAAGTGTGTCCGTCACATCAAATTACTTTTTTATATTTTAAAAACTTTAACGTAAGAAACTTTTCATCAAAATAGTAAATGCCGGTCTGGTATGCCTTAAAATTGGAAAATTTGCTTTTTAAATCCTTTAATTTGCATATTTGCATTTTAGATACTGCAGTTTACATATTAATATTTTAAACCTTATTAAATTTGATTATTTGCATTTTAAACCCTGAGCTCGATGTTAAAAACCACCGTTAAAATCTTATAAAATATTTGAAATTCCCTTTGTGGGGAATTTGTGTTTTAAATTTTCTTTACATATTTGCATTTTAAAGCTTATGAAGTTTAGTTCTTTGCATTTTAAACCCTTGGCATTAAAAAATAATATTAAAACCTTGTACGATGTCTAAAATATTATTTATATTTTAAACCATTTAACTTTAAATATTTGCATTTTAAAAGGACTAAGGTTAAATTATAAAAATAATTAGATTCCATATTACAAAAATTGGCTAACATATGCACAAAGGATTGCCAGAAATTTTAAACTACTTTCCTCGTTCGTGGAATGAACCATGGTTGTAAAAAATTAAGAAAAAAACTCACTACCTTTCTGCTCCTTCAAAAGTCGATCAATTCAAGCATCAAACAAAACTTCAACAACGGATCTTACTACCATCGCCTTCTCTAGTTCCGGACAACAATTGATCTTTTTTCTTTAATTTCTTGGCAGTATGTCTAATTCCATGAATGAGGAAGAAGGTTAAAATTTGTAACACAATAGTCTAATGCGTTTCATGTACATACAGGCCGATTTTTGCAATATGTAATCCAATTATTTTTACAATTCAACATTAGTTCTTTTAAAATGCAAATTTAAAATGCAAATATTTAAAGATAGAGAGTTTAAAATGCAAATTATATTTTAGATATTTTATAATATTTTAATTGCATTTTTTAACTTTATAAGAGTCAAGGGTCTAAAATGTAAAGAACTAAACTTCATAAGATTTAAAATGATAATTTGCAAACTTTAGAGTTTAAAATGCAAATATGCAAAGTAAAAGGGTTTAAAATGCAAACTCAATTACAAACGGTGTTTTAGACATTTCGCAAGATTTTAGCTGTGTTTTTTTTAATGCTTAGAGGGTTTACAATACTAAGACACAAACCCCAAGGTCTAAAATACAAATATACAAAATTAGAAATATTTTTATTGGGGCTAGAGACAATGGAAGCCGATCTCTTGCTCCTGAGCAGGCAGCGTTGCTGGCTCCCGGGTGCACACACACGCACATACACACACATATATATATTTAATATTTTTATAAAAATATTAATATATGTGTATTTAATATGTGTATAAATTTTTACCATTTTTGAAGTATTTTAGATATTTATTTTTTATTTTTGAAAATCAGTGGCATTTTAGGTAAATTAAAATTACTAAAATGCCTATATTTTCAAAAATAAAAAATAAATATCTAAAAATCTCCAAAAATGGTAAAAATTTATATACATATTAAATACATTTGAGCTAACAACTTTATAAAAAAAAAAAGCATATGTGTATTGTTCCCGAGCGCAGGAGATCGGCTCCCAGAGACAACTCTCCGTGGCCTGCGAACAACGGGATTTGATCCCATGACAAGGGGCCAGATTGCCCTGTAAGGAACCAACCGCCCTAGACAGGTTCACACAGAGTTAGGAGTTTTAAAATGCAAATTTTCGTTTGAAAATTTGTACGTAATTGCAGATGACTCCCTCGGAAATTGCCACGAGATTTTTAAATTTGCATTCTTATCTTACTTTCGGTGATCTGTATTGTAAACAGCTTATTTGGTTGTTGCCTTTAGGAAAAAATTTTAAAGAAGTGAACAAGGGTGGATAGAATGAAGATAAAATTAATTATACAAAAATATAAAATAGGGATCGAAAATATAGATACTGCTTTTAAAAAGTAAAGTTTTTAGATAAGTAAAATATCCAATCACAGTAAAAGAGGTAAAAAAAGAAAGGGGCGAAAATTTGTTTCTTCTCACTGTTACTTTATATGATTTATTAAAATATGAAGTTGTAACAATGTGCAATAAAAATATTTCTTTAATGAAAAAAGAGATATATTGTAGTTTTAGCCAAGGACAGTTTAATAAAAGACACTCAGCAAAAAACTGACAGCATTGTCATATTTATAATTACAGCAAATTCTTTATATACCCACGAAATATATCCTTAATTCCACTTATATTTCTGAATTTTTAAAAATTTCTCTTGTACCCATGCATTCACTTATACCTACATCGTTAGAGATCCATTAAAGAAGTAATTCATTATTTAGAAAATGACAAAAATGTCCAGCCTTAATTGTAATTCTATAATGAACTTTTAGTAATTCTATAACTATAAAATTATATAATATTTGAAAATAAATCTTTAACTTTAAGCAAAAAAATAAATTACATTAAAGCGTGGATATACTCGTCATTTTACAAGAGGCTAACGACCTATTTAATAGATTCTTAATGGTGTCGGTATAAGTGGAATTATGATGAAAATTCATAGATATGAAAGGAATTTTTGAAAATCCATGGGTATAAGTGGAATTAAGGAAAAAATTCGTGGGTATATATGGAATTTGCCCTAAGAATGAAAACAAAAATATATAGTCTTATTTATCATTTTATAAAATGTATGTCATATGCTGAAATAAGAGATAAATTTTGTGATTATATTTAGAATATATTAAAAAATGTCCTTCCTCTGTATAATTATGTTCAAGAACACAAAGATGTCAATATATAGTAAAAATAATAGGTAAAACAACCGCTTTGTCATTTGGAAGACGGTTGAAAAGTGGTCGTATTTATTATTTTTATTACAGGTATAACTTATGATCATATTTAGCATTGTCGAATGATCGTTTACGACCGGTTGGAAATGATTTTCGACCGGTCAAAAAATATATATTTTTTAATTTTTTTGAAAAATAATTTTATAAACATGTTAATCTAGTTATATTTAA
>JAXCLR010000063.1:35815308-35837989 GCA_035584095.1 Annona squamosa | reverse complement strand
TGGTTTATAGATTAAATATAACTAGATTAACATGTTTATAAAATTATTTTTCAAAAAAAAAACAAAAAAATATATTTTTTGACATCAGTACTCTTTAGCATTACCCTTTACTGTGTAGTGTTTAGTCAAAACCATTCTCACATTTGGTTAGTGGTTGAATCAGCACAATTGGTCTCATTTGTTCTCTTTTACGATGTCCATCTCATCTACTCTCTTTGTTATTATTATTTAACAATACCACCTAAAATCATTGTAATAAGATATTTGTGTGTACCACATATAAGATGCGTATTTTAATGGAATTATAATTTAAAATGACTTAGATACTCCTGTATTTAAAAATAAATAAATATATATATATACATCTTTAAAAATAGTAAATTTTGGTTTAAACATAACTAGATTAATATGTTTATAAAAAAAATTTCAAAAAAACAAAAAAAAAGGTGTTTGGATTTCCATCCGATTTAAGAAGATCATTTTATTAATTTCAAATATGACAACTCTCTTCAATTTCTTCAGTTAACCAGGAAAAAAACTTATCAAAATAACAAAATCGCGCTTAGCATTTCTTATAAAAAGGGTTACTATGTGCACATTTATTATACAAAAGCATGGTTTAACATAACCAGTGTGTGTTGATGCGTGCCATTTAGTATAAAAAGCCGCTTTTCTGAAAAAAAAAAACATTAAGGTTAATTTGGCCATTTTGAAAAATACCTCCGGCAACTAACATGTTAACTAACAAAAGCTAACCACATTGTCATATTTGAAATTACGTTGAAAATAAATGTTCACCCATGTCTTTTTTCTAAATATACAGTTATACTCGGTGGAATTTGTGGTCATATTTAGAAGTAGCTTATAAGAAGAGTCATTTATGCTATTATAAAAAATACATCTCCAATTATATCTCAGCCAATCATTTCTACCACTTGGAATCTACGTACATATATAATACCCCTTTTAAAAAATAAAATGTTAGGATAATTTAGGAATTGTTTGTTAACATGGGTAGTAAATAAGTGGAAAGGTTGGGAAGAGAATATTTTTTGGAAGTGTAAGAGCAATGTGATATGGTATAGACAAAGTGAGAATAAATAAGATATTTGTATAAGAAAATAATTAAAATATAAGAATAAAAATGAAAAAAGTGAGAGAATTAAGCAGCTGAGATATCAGGTCATGTTTTAAAGAAAATACAGATAAAGAGGGGAGAGTTTGTGTTTCACCCGTGTATGTTGTCTTGTCAAATGGACCCCTAGTCATTTCGAAAATATTTCCCCATCAAATAACAAAAACTAATAGCCTTGTCATATTTGAAATTATAGGAAAAATTGATGGTCATTCACACCATTTTTCCAGGAGTGTAGTAATTTTTGTGCCATAATTTTTAATTAACCCATAAAAATTAAGAAAGGTAATTTCTGTCAAGGCAACTAGCTCAAAACTCAGCTTGTGGCTGTTAGCAAGAGTAGTTCAGTTCTAATAAATTTTCGGAGAATTAAATAGAGATGTATTTCCACCATCTAAATATATATATATATGTACGAGAAGCAAATATTTTACTTAAATCATCTCAAAAAACTCATTTAAAAACACTTTTTTTTACATTTTTTTCACACACTTATTTATCTAAGTGTAAAAATAATAAAATTTAGTTTATATGTTAAATGCACTTAGATAAACAAATACGTAGAGAAAAACAAAAAAAAATATTTTTAATAAAATTTTTAAAATAAACTAAGCAGGATATTTATTTAGTATATTTGCTTAGCAAAGGCTAATTGGATCAATTTTTTATAGTACTGGACTGACCTCTCCACAAATCACGGAAATTAAATAGGCCACTTTTTGCCCACTGATGCATGACTGATTCCACGGATAGAATCATTGCCACTAGCTATCAATTAATGTGACAAAAATTAAATAATTAACCTACTTTGTGCGTTAGGGGGTCCACATGTTATCCCCCCATCTCCAGCCAAATAATACTTGGCTTCTGTTGAAGACCATTAGAAGGTTTACGTTTAATGATAACAAAAGAAAGTAAAATGAAATCTACTTTTCGATATAATTAATTTCTTGGGAAATGCTTCTCTGATACAATTCTACGGTATATATTGATACAATGGAAGATTTCAAAGTTTTCACTATTTTGCTTCAGAAATTAAAATCTAATCTAATCTTGTTATCTAAAATTATTATTTTTATATCATTGATATAAAAAATCATTCCAATTAACGTTTGGAGTTCATTTAAAAATGTCAACAATCATTTGTATAATTTGAAAATCACTTAGATTCATTCCCAAATTTATTGAAAAATCGTGATAATTAAAGAAATAGTTTTAATAATTCATTTGTATCATTTTTATTTTTATTTATGTAATAAAAATGATTTAGATAATATGGATGCTGAATTAATAATTCTGAAATAAATATATAAAACAAACAAATGTTATTAGATAGATTTTACACATTTGTCACTTTTATCAAATGTGGCTCTCGCATATAGGATGAGGATTTGAGATGGAAAGAATATTTTTATATATTAAAAATGGAAAAGTTATATCAAAAATAGAAAAAATAAGTTGTTAGTTTTGAAAAATGAAAGATTACATCTTATCTTCGTGACATTCTCATCCCATGTAAGAAGTGAACAAACTTACATAATTACAACAGCAAATTAAATTTTAATATATCCATTAGTGGGAACCACAATGAGGTGACAAATCTTGAGTGACTATTGGTGATGTGGATGATGTGTTGAGTATACGCATCTCTTAACGTGTTTTGTTTTTTTTGTGATGGTTTATATTTACATACATCTCAACACATATTTCATTATAATTCTGAGACATTCTTACAAATGAGGAGATACATAACTCCTCCAAAGAAATCTGGAGACACAGCTCCACTAAAGAATTAGAAAGAACAGCTTCCACCCAGCCCAAGGGAGACAACAGCTCCCACCCCACCTCAAAGGGAGACCACAGCTCCCATACCATTTTTCCGGGCCAAAATCCCAACGCGGGATTCGAACCCACGACCTGCGCTAAGGGGCCCAATACCCCTGCCACCTGCGCTAACCGCAGGTGACTTAATGTGTTTTGTTGTGAGTTGACTCATTGAACGCGAGTTCTATAAATTTTATGGATTGGATTTATAGATAAGTTGAATGGTCTTGAATAATGTGTTTCTTAAAATAAAACTACATGTAGGTTGGGTATTCATGTATTTGTATCTTAAAAATTAAAATAAAATATTAAATAAATTTTAAATCACCAAATTTCACAAAAGTAAAAATCTGAATGTGCCACTCCTTAAAAAAAAAATATCTGAATGTGCGTACACATGGCATGATCATGGTACAACGATCGGCATGTATGGAGTCCGCATTGTATCAAAAGGTAGTGGTTGCATTTTAATAGCTCAGAACCGAATCCCATATCGAAAAAGGAAGAAAAGTTCCTAGTAGTTTATAAGTGGGTCTCAAATTCAATATGGTGTAACACGTTTTAAAGCTGTGCGGCTAAGCTACCAGGCCAGAGTGGACAATATCACACTGTAAGATTTATAGCCCACAGGCTCAATAGACGTTTTTGGGCCTGTATGCTCTGTGCGTCAGGCCCAATGATTGTTTTTCTGGATATGTGAGTGATAAGTGGTATCAAAGCAGCTCTCCCTCCAGTATATGTGGTTCGGAGAGTTAAATTAGTAAAAGTCAGGGCTGCAGGCAGAAGCCCAGAGTTGAATTGTGGTTCGGGAACAAACCAGGCGGAAGTTGGTGTACTTGTAATAGCCTAGAACCGAATCTCACATCGAAAAGGAGAGAAAAGTTCCTAGTAGTTTATAAGTGAGTCTCAAGTTCAATATAGTGTGCTCTGTACATCAGGCCTAATGGTCGCTGTTCTGGGTCTATGCATGACATAGTGGTTGCATTAATCTCCAGTTTTATAGAGCATCCATCTAATAGAAGGATTTTATAATAGATATTAGCAAGGATATTATATAGAATTTATTAGAATGTTTTAGAGCATAATTATAATACTAATTGAAATGATGGTAAAATACCCACACACAAAAATGTGCCTATATGTTTAAAATAGTGTAAAATGATGTGATATAATAGGGATAATGATGATGAGTAAAGATAATAAAGTTATAGATAGGTTATTTGTATGCATAATCGTGTAGAAATAATTAAAAAATAAGATAGTTGTATATGAAGATGTGAAATAATGATTAAAAAAGAGACTAGTTAGGGAGTACGAAAAGTTTTAGATTAAAAAATGTTAGTTCAAAAAGTTTTGATGTTAAACAAAGATACTCTAAAAGGAAAAAATCTTCTTCATACTTATAACATTTAACTATTATTCCTTTTATACCTATGATGTTTCAGAAATTCTCAAGACACTCTTTATATTTTACCTCTAATTTCTCATATGCTCATGATGTTACTCATAGCCAAAACAACGTTAACTATACTTGGAAATGTCAGATTTACCTCTAATATCATTATATAAATAAAGATAAAATAAATTCATACTCCATTTTTATTATAATTTAAACAAAAAATACGTCGGATCTGTATTATAAAAAATATGATTGGAATTCTATTTAGAATCCTTTTTTACAAATGATGTGGAATGTTGTGAGTGTCTGTTATGGTTACGTAAAGAATTTTTCCAAATATATATATATATTTCTTTGCAATACCGGCCATCATATAAGATCGCCCGTATAAAAAATAAAGTTTCACAACCCAAAGCCGCCGAAAAGTTGCTGGGCCAAACGGGCGTAGTTCCCAGTTAGTTTTATTACTTCATCATTAGAACACATTATTTGGGAGGGTGCCATTCAACCTGATGAAGTCCTTTGTTAATGAATGAGACGTAACGAAATGGCAATGATGATGAGGTTCCAAAATGGGGGGAGGGACCACCTTGATTATAACTAAACTAATAGTGTGAAAATTGAAGGAAAATCAAATGAGAAAAGATAGGAGTCTATACTCTATACCAACTAAGAAATGACTTTAAATACTGAAAAATTCAGTGAAAATGTCAAATAAGAAGAAATTTCTCTTAAAGATGAAAGAGAATTTTTTTAAAAAAAAAAAAAAAAAGAGGAGAAAGAAGGTATTAGGATGGATGGTGCTTGTTGGTTTTTAAATTTTAGTGTACAAATGAGATCCAGTTCAATACCCATTAGGATTTGAATAATAAACCTGGTGTAAAGTAAAATCGCCAAGTTAAGAGTAGTAAAACTTTGTATGTTTGATGAGTTGTTTGCATGTTGATTAATATTGGAGAAGGGTTGGATCAAAGGATCGATTCGATTTCACTAAAAGCATTAGATTCAGAATATGTTATAAGATTTCCATTGAAGTTCTCAAGGTGATATGATGCTGTTCAACTGTTCATGTTTACTATTATTTCCTGTTATTTGGATCTGACGGAACCAAAAGTGGATTGTGTATAGGTTCAACAAATCAACTTTATCCGATAGGAGCGGCATCAATCAAGGGTTCCCAATCAAAGGGACGGTTGCTTTTTGTGTGCAGCTTTGGGCAAGGTTAGAAAACAGGTAATAGAAGAGTAATGATTCTGTGCACTCCATGCAGTCTCTTGTTTTTTAATTTTACAATATTTTTAAATTTAAGCCATTATCACGTTTAACACAGCTTATTTTATCATGCTATCAAAAATAATTTTTATTGGAAACTTCTCTTTTGCAAAAAATAGAATATTTTCAGAATAAATATGTAACTACGAAAATTTTCGAAAAATAGATATTGTATACAGTTTGTAAAAGTTTGGATACATGTAATCTTTTTAATCATTAATAAATGCACATAGATAAACATGAAAAATGGTTTAGATTTAAAATATATGTGTTAAAATTAAAAAAGGGGTTGCATGGAGGCTCCATGCAGCTCGTATGTATTTACACCTTACTCATAAATTTTGGATATGTTGTTTCTCTTTGTTACTATATATATATATATTTAAAAAAAAAAAAGGAATAAGAGCACCACAAGTCCTGACCATTAATACGAAATCATTTTTCCTAGCACAGTGATCAGGAAGTAGAAACCCCCAGTAACCCTCCATCCCCACATCAAGCTACTAGATTGACTGACTGTCTATCTGTCCCCTCCTCACTTCTACACGTAGTGTACATGATTAAATCAACATTTTGTGTTTTGTGTAGCCTTCTTAAGCTTCTCCAAGGCCCACTAATGCATCAAAACTCCATGTCCAATTCTTTCCAATCACATTCTGCTCTGATCAGACAAAGACATCCCGCCTCTTCTTTGGATTTGCTTCTGGATTTCCTTTCCTCATCATTGCACAGAATTCATCATAGTTGATCCTCCCATCCTGCCAACAATCGAAGGAAAGGAATGAAACTGAGTCATTTAAAAGAAGAGAAATATTTATGTTGATATGTCTAGGACGATAAACTGAAAATTGCAATGGTAAATGGATCTGACTTGCAATAGCAGTGAAATTTTTGCTTCTCAGATGACTTCAACACATTGCCTCAGTGAAGCACAATGGACATAGTGAAGATTTGTTTGGAGATCATTTACAGAACTTCGTTTTCATAGAATAAGAGGATATCACAATGCTTTTGATTGTCGCTACTGCGATAGGACAAACTAATGCTGAACCAGAGCAAGTAGTGAATTGAATTAAATAGGGCAGCTGGTTACTTACGTTGTCTGCGTCAACTTCAGAAATAATCTCTTTTATGTCCCGACCGTCATGCATGCCATACTCTTTGAGAGCTTGCTCTAGCTCCTCCATTGTGATGTACCTGTTTGTAGGGAAGAAGAACGTAAGATGGAGCTGTTGTGCTAGACACAAGATATTGTGGCCATTCATAAGGCGAGCTATTCTATCCATCCAATAGTGCCGGAAAGTTAATACTTGTCACAGATATAGCTAGCCATTTTCTCATTTAAGCTCATTATCTGATTTCTATCCAATGGATGCATGATGAGAACGGGTCCCATCAAGTGCAGATGCGATGTTAAATCTAAGTGTCTGATAGTGTTTCTCTGTTTATGCATACCCGCTACTATCCTTGTCAAAGTATTGGAATGCTGTGTAGAGATGTTCTTCTCTGTCCATCCTGTTCATGTGCATTGTTGCTGTGATGAATTCATCATAGTCGATAGTTCCATTTCCATCTGCATCAGCCTGCTCAAAACCAAAATATGAGTATTTTTTTCAAGAAATAGCAAGAGAAAATCACAATTACTAAAATCATTTCATCTCAAACCAAACAAACTGCAAATCGTTAATGTCAACCGGACATAATAATAACAGATAAAACTTTCAGGAAATGAATCTAGCTCCATCTAGTGCCTCTCGGGCTAAGTCATTGCAGCCCAGTGGAACTGAACCTCCAAGCACATACGACCTTCTGACACAACATGCTAATACTATTAAAGTTGTGCATTCCTATTGCATCTGTGTGGTCCACAGTTCAGGGTGCATTTGGATGCTTAACTAAAAGCAATTTTTCCAGCTCACTTCAACCTGAAACATTACTCGACTCACCAACTGAAGTTGCATTTATTTCATGCTGGAGCAATACAAAAGCAGTTCCGTTGTGTGGCCACACAATGGAGTCTGATCTACTGAACTTTGGCCACGTAATCTTATCAAGTTAGCTAAACCCCGTGCAATTGAGTGTGCCATTTGTAGAAATCCTTGAGTCTTTCTAGAATTTCTGGTTTTCAATTTTTACTGGAAACTTACAGCTTCCAGTAACTCCTTAACTTCACTCTCTGACAACTTTGTTCCTTGCTTGGAAAGTCCCTGTTTTAGTTCCTCAAGTGTGATTGTCCCACTATTGTCAGTATCCATGCTCTTGAACATTGCCTTGAGACCCATGATTTCTTCCTCTGATAAACACCCTGCTATAACCTGTCCAATGAAATGATGAAAGAAAGAATAGTCGGCATCTTATCAAATAAATACCAGAATGCCCAGCATATATTTGCATTCATTTTTGTTTAGTCAAACACACAGTAAGATGTCCCTGAGCTCAGAATTCATTGGCTTATTTTAGTTTGGGCAAAGGTAATTTTAGGATTTTAGGATTTTGTTTGATAAGCTTAACATCATTGTAGGTAGAGAAACTTGTGTTTGGTAATATTTTTGTTTAAGAAAAAGAGAGGAACAAGACATTAAAATAATGATAACTTAGGAGTGTTCGGTAGTGAAGAAAATTTCACCAAAACTTTTCCCCTTCTTCCCTCTACTCCTTTACTAATTATTACATATTCAATCATTAATCTCTTTTCTTTCCAAAAAAAACGCATACATTTTATTTCTGTTTGCTTTATTTGCAATCATTAACAGTTATCTTGTTACATCATCTCCTTGACTTCTTCAGTTCTATTTTTGCTTGTTTTTTCGACACCACACTTTCCCGTTAGCAAACACAATGATTGTTTGTCCCAGCATGTGCATTCGCATGCACTACAAAATGCATGTCGTTTCTGTAACATAAGCATGATTTATTCGTGAAATTCTTCTCAAATTTTCTACTTTCAAAGTGGCAGTAAAGATTCCGGTTCATTGTTAACATGGTTAATTAAATACAGTTAAAAAAGCAACTAATTTTGAGCAAATGATTTGTGGTCTGAATTTTTACCCGGAGAGCCACTTTCTTGAACTTATTCATCTGTGTGAATTGATTCAACCTGTTCAGCACAGCATTATCAAGAGGTATGTCTGGAGCCTCCCCATCCTCCTTGATCCACGGATGATCTGGAACAATAAATTGCAGGCTAAGCATGATGTTTGAAACTTTATGAACATATATCCTTTGTATTCATATGATTCCTAAGTAAATCTGAAATTTCGGGAGTGTCCTATCTCATTCAGTCTTCCCTTGGATTGGTTAAACATCAATTTAGGACCACCTGCAATTTATTCATGTCTTTGGCTAACATTGGTGTATAAGAGATAATTGAATTAACCCTTTTCAACAAACCTCAAATCATGCCTCTTGGATATTAACTCATCAAGGAAGTGAATCATACTTACTGAGAACTTCAAATGCTGAGAGCCTCTGTTTTGGGTCTGAGGTTAGCATCTTTTTGACAAGGTCCTTTGCCCCTGGTGAGATGGAAGGCCATGGATCACTTGTGAAATCTACGTGGCCACGCAGGATCGCATTGAAAATTCCATGTTCCGACTCTGTCCATATACGTTTTCATCTGATCATAATCTTTATAAACCTTGTTTTTTAATGACACATTTATATTAAAAAAACAGTTGCAAAAATGTCAAGAATATTTGTCAGAAGATCATGGAGAAAACCCACATGAATACTCAATGGGATGCAATCGAGATAAGTGAAAACATGGTCAATTGGTTAGGAAAGAAGAAAGAGAGAACATTTGTCGGAAGATCATGGAGAAAACCCACATGAACACTTAACAGGATGTCATGGAGATAAGCGAAAACATGCACAATTGGTCAGGAAAGAATGGTAATCATTCAAACTTGAATTGAACTTCCATCAATCATTAGATGAAAGTGATTTTGGAGCTGGGCAATGGCCATGACATTCTCCCTCTGATGTGGAGTTTTGAAAGAGGAGAGAAGAACATCCGTCCTGGTTCATATTTGAAGCGAACATCCACCATCGGATGAATCTGATTTTTGAGCAATGGTCATGGAATGCTCCACCTTACGTGGGGTTATTAAAGTGGGGAGAGAGAGAGAGAGAGAGAGAGAGAGAGAGAGAGAGGATATGATTTACCAGCCCAAAACGGAGGAACTCCACATAAAAGGATGTACAGCATCACTCCGATACTCCAAATATCAACTTCAGGCCCATACTTCCTCTTCAAAACTTCTGGTGCAATGTAATATGCACTGCCAACAATGTCTCTAAAAAGTTCACCTGCTCAGGGTTAAAAATAAAACAATATTAAAAAAATTTGCTACCTGAGTTTGAAACTGGGAGTAACACAATGCCACATCAGTCAGGGAAACGTCAACATTAAAACTAGCATAATTCAATATAAGAGAAAGGAGAAGGCGGCAGCAGAAAGACAGCATCTGGACCATTTATCTGGTTCCTACCATCCATAAACATCAAAGGGGAAAGCCAAAAGAGTCTGGGATACACATTATGCCAGAAATAGAGCATCGTGTTATTTTGACTACAGAATTGCTTCTCGCAAATGCCATCCTCTTGATGAGTTTGCATGAATGCCTGAAGGTAAGTTTGGATAACGAAATGAAAGATTGCTAAGAAAAATACAAGAAAATGACGACAATTATATAGGTCATAAGAAGACAAGATGGAAATCATATATTTAATTACCAAATCAGGAAAGTTGATTAGGGAAAATAATTTATTATCATGTAAAGCAGGGAAGGAAAGTCATTCCCCTCTCTTTCTCATAAACCAAACAAACGTGAGCCAGATTACCCTAAGACAAGGTGCAAAATGCAACAGGGCCATATACAGCAGAGAGAATGAAATGAAAGCAAGCAAGAAAGAAAAAAATAGTCACATAAAGGAAAGTGTGAGCCTGAAACCTTGCTTGAAGAAGACAGAGAGACCAAAATCAGTGGCCTTGAGTGGTGCATTCTCATCCTTGTTCAGTAGAAGGAAGTTCTCCGGTTTGAGGTCCCTATGAATAACCCCCATTGAATGGCATGTATGTACAATCTGGACAATTGTTCTGAGGAGGGAGGCGGCTGCACGCTCCGTGTAATGCCCCTTTGAAATGATCCTATCGAAGAGCTCACCGCCTGCACACAACTCCATTACGAGATGAACAGAATGCTTGTCTTCATAAGCACCCTTCAATTCCACAATGTTAGGCTGGCCTGTTAGATGGTGCATGATCTGAACTTCTCTCCTGACGTCTTCGATGTCTTCCTTGTTGGTGAGCTTCCGTTTGGCGATGGTCTTGCACGCGAACTGCTCGCCTGTGGCCTTGTGGGTGCACAAGTGTGTCACTCCAAATTGCCCACGCCCAAGCTCCTTGCCCATTGAGTAAACAGACTTCACATCCTCCATGGGACGCCCCAAGACAGGCCCGATTGGAGCTGGCTTTGAAGGCTGCCGTCCTCCATTCGATGAATGTGTTGCTGCAGTAGCTGTTGATGGAGCGGTGGTGGGGTCTGCGTTGTGCCCTTCTGGGTCTCCGGGAGGGTTCGAATCGGGTTGAGGGGTCTTATTATTTTTGTTATTGGAGAAGCAATTCCCCATGAACGAGGGAGGAGGGAATAGCTAGAGATGGGAGGTGGAGGAGGAGGAGGGGTTTTGGGGGGTGAAGAAAGAGCTTGTTTGAGAAGGGAATGCATGTATAGGTGGAGAGGAGAGAGAAAAAAATGGAAAAAGGTTGGAAAGGTGGGGAAAATACAGGTAGATTAGTGAAAAGAATTACAATGAGGGATTGATGGTGAGGAATTTTAGGAAGGATTGAGCTGGAAATGGGCGATGGTGGCTAAAGTAAGGGGTAGTTTGGACAGAGGTGGAGAGGAAATGGCGGGAAATCAACGGTTTTTGGGGTTCGTTAAGTTTCCTCCTGCTCCAGCAGACAACAGCATGTTGCTCCCTGCAACATATGAAGGACAAGTAATTTTTTTTTTTAAATGACAAAATTCAAAGAAACTCCATTTAAAATTTTTTTTGTGGGTCATACGAGATGTGATTTGAATTGATTTTTTTTTTTTTTTTGGATTGAATTACTTCAATGGGTCCTCGATCAAAGTGATGACGTCGGGCAGGCATGTCACCTTATGTTCTGATTCATGCTTTTGAGGCTATTAGCATTTTCCGGAAATCCTAAAACTCTGATTAGATTTTGAAATGAATCAACTTTATCAATCTTTTAGTTTTGAATTTTAAAAAATAATGAAATTTTGGAAGGAAAACTACCATTTTTGTTATCATTTACTTATATGGTTATAGCGCCAAAATATTATTTAATCACTAATCTTAAATGTTGTTGCATCAAAATAAAGTGAGTCAAATGGTCCAATGAGTTTTGATTTTTATTATCTTATTTAAAATTTTGATTAACACCATTTTGGGGCTCATGTTTTCTTTAATTGTAACAAATTCTCGTCCTTCCTTATCTCAGCTATTAGTCCATTGATTCTTATGCATTAAAACCCGAGTTAACTCTTTTGGGTGCACTCTGCTTCCTTTGAATTGAACCTAGTGCACAGCAGCCTCCAATACTATTTTCCAAGGTTATAAGACATTTGTTGCACACCTTAAATTCATTGCAAATGTTGTTTCAGACTCTTGTGTGTGTTTTTTTTTAACCACATTTATTTTTCATTGAAGGTCTCTAGTGGCTCTTCTGATACCTACATTTTCATTTACAAGCGAGAAAGAAAAATTTCTCTTCTTTTTTTACGTATGCATTACGTCGTCTTGCTTATATCGATAGTCAGTCATCCAAAATTTTCTGAAATACAGCCAACTAAAGAAACTTTCAATATAAGCTATTAAAAATATTCTAGACAAATTGATAATGACCAATTTGATGAACGGATTGAATCCAAATCAATCTTTAAGGTAAACCAAAGTAAATTATTTGCAACAGATTATATTGAATTAATGAATCATTACACGTATATAGGAAATTCTGCAATGGTTCATGCAATAAAAAGAGGATTTTAAAAAAAATTAATTTACAACTTTTTTATTTTTTCTTCATACGCTTGTTTATCTACGCACATATAACTAATAAACCAACGTTGACATAAAAATCTCAAAAAAATATATGCACATATCCCAATATGGTAAAAGTTAATTTATATGTTAAATACATTCAAATAAATAAATATATAAAGAAAAAGCAAAAAAAATATTATAATGAGTTTTTTGATATAGGGCTAACAGGATTATTTCTCATTATGTAAAGAAAAGTGATTCTGGTACATAATGTTAGTTTGAGTTAAGCAAATGTCTTGCTTAGTCTACCTAAAAAATTATTTACAACAATTTTTTTTTAATTTTTTCTTCGTATACTTATTTATCTAAGTATATTTAATATATAATCTAATTTTTAACATTTTTGGATATGTGTATATATTTGTTGAGATTTTTAAAGACAGAGATATTTTAAATTACATATATACATATATAGGTTTAAAAATCTCAAAAATATATATATGTACATATCTAAAAATGAGCCTAATTATATACTTCGTGATGTATTTTATGTTAAAATACAATATTTATTTATTTTATTTTTATTTGATTTTTCTTAATAAAAATATTTTACTAAGAATATTTAATACATATACTAAGTTTTGTTATTTTATAATACTTTTGCACTTTTATTTTTAAAAAATCAATTTCAAGGGGCATTTAAGTCATTTCTCGTCCCTTGAAAACTTAATTTTTAAAAATTAAAAAATAAATATGTAAAAGTACAGTAAAAAGACAAAACTTTGTATATAAATTAAATGCACTTAGGAAAACATACTTATAAAGAAAAAATAAAAATATATAACTAATTATAAAAATAAATGAATGTTGTATTTTAACGTAAAATACATCATGATGTATATAATTATACTCCACCTAAAAATGGTAAAACTTAGTTTATATATTAAGGGTGTGTTTGATTTGATACAAAAAATGTTGACAAAAATTTTTCAATTTAAAATTTTTCACTATTCACAACTATCCTATTTTTAATTATTTTTTATTTTCCTATATAGATAACCCTATTTTTTCAATCACTTTCATACAACTACACATACAAGTAACTTATCTATTTTAACTTTATCCTCTTTACACCTTGTCATTATTCATGTTATATTCCATCATGAGAAGTAATCCTGTTAGCCTAGGCTAAGTAAATACCCCACTTAGCTCACCTTAAAAAAACCTATTTACAACAACTTTTTTTTTCGTGCACTTATTTATCTAAGTGTATTTAACATATACATTAAATTTTATCATTTTTGAATATGTTCATCTAATTTTTTAAAATTTTTAAACATATATGTGTATATATGTATTTAAAATACCCTTATTCTTAAAAATCTAAAAAATATATGTACACATATCCAAAAATGATAAAACTTAATTTATATATTAAATACACTTAGATAAACAAGTGTACGAAGACAAAAGCAAAAATATTATTTTAAATAGAATTTTTGAGGTAGGCTAAGTGAGACACTTACTTAGTTCGGACTAACAGGATCACTCCTCTTGCATCATTTTCTATCAACATGACAACTTTTAATCCTAAAAAATTTTTCATCAAAAAGTTTTATCTTCAACCAAACATTCCTTAAATATACTTAGATAAACAAATATATGATGAAAAAGCAAAAACAAAATTTATAATTAAGTTTTTTGGGATGTGCTAACCCACAATTGCTTACTTCAAGCTAACGAGATTATTTTTCTTATATAAAATGCGTCTTGACTAAGTGAATATCGTATTTGTAACTATATGTTTAAGGAGGCTTTTGCAGTCCTCTTTCCATCTTTTCAATATTATCAAAATTTAACCACACCTGTCAATTACGGCGGAGTTTTAGGCATTTACATCAAGTATATAACAATTCAAAAATTTTAAAAGCATGGGGGTGTAGCTCATATGGTAGAGCGCTCGCTTCGCATGCGAGAGGCACGGGGTTCGATTCCCCGCACCTCCATTTTTTTTTAAATCTTAATTTTATTTTTCGCTGTAGCATATCCTTTCCAAGCCGGAGTTGTTTCCGTTCTTTCATTCCTCTTCAGTCTTCCCCATCAAATTTTCTTCTTTCCGTTATCTCATATTAAAAAAAAAAAAAACACACACTTCTTTCTGTTGTCGCCTTTTCCTCGGAAAAATCCAAATTCCAATAGCTTTTTCATCGCCAGAGATCCCAGGCCAGAGTTAGGTACCGAGACACCGTATCATTCCAAAATTCCAATAGCAGCAGAAGCTGGAATTTCTCTTTTTTCCAGATGTTGATTCCCAAGGTTCTTGCAAATTTCTTCATTGGTTACTTTTCTGGATGATTCTCCAGCTGGCACTAATTACTGTCTTTTAGTTATTTTCTCTTCTGTCGGTTGAACTTCCTTAATTTCTAGATGGTTCTTCATTAAGCTGGCATTTAGGTTCTCAAATTCAATTCCCGGGCATTTAAAAGGTTGATGCACCAATCAAAAAAAAAATAAAAAATAAAAAGGTTGATGCCGGCGGAAGACTTCTAATTATGCCGGATCGGATGACGACGACTTTCATAGGTTGCATTTTTGACTGCTACTCTTCTGCTAGCTGTGCGGCTTTGAAATAGCATCCCATCGAGAATCCTAATTAAAATTTTAAAAATGCTTTAGATACTTCAAGTGGACTTTAAACTCTCGTTTTCAAATAAAAAATGCTTATGAAAGAGGTTTATTTGCCCATTTGGATGAATTACCTAAAGCATATGATAGTTTTCGGCTTATTAAACTTTTTTTTGTTTTGAGTTGTTGTATTTTTAGTGAATAAATACCAAAACAAAGATAAATTAAACTGGCCAAATTAAAAAAGCAAATTATATAATGAATGGTCTAGATACGCCAAATCATCTTGGTGGGCTCCACATGGACGGGTTCCACAATTTAATTCGATGTGTACAAATGGTTTTTTTTTATTTGCAATATGATGTTTTAATATCTAAACCCTTTGTTCGATTCACCCCCATATATTTTGTTACGGTGTTAAAAATCAAAATTTTTGGAAGCTTTTTCTTTTTTTTTTTTTTTTTTTTTTTTTTTTTGCTTTTTCACATATGTACCGACCCTACTTATATAAGTTTTCATACGAAATTTTACATTTTTGGAATCCTTAAATATTTTTAATTTTAAGAATCAAAATATTCTAAAAGTTCAAGCCAATTTTAAAATTTTTGATATTTTAAATATTTATTCAGTCTAAAATCTCGTTTACATAAATTTACATGTTAATTATTATAAAATATAATTTTAAAAATTAAATTAGAAAATAGTTAACCATAAATAATGTAAAAATTTTGAAAGATAATAAAAATAAGATAAAAATATTCTTACATTTTTTTATAAATTTATATGCGGGATAGGGTGAGTCAATTTGAGTCAAGACATGAGATCGGGTTATGGGTTAACCCGACATACTTTCTCCCTTGCTTTCAAAGTTCAAACAACCCTACGGGATTGAATCACTTTCTGCTCAGGATTTTTTTTTAAAAAAAAAAAAAATTATTAAAAGGGTGTTTTGGTCATGTAACTCCATGAACACCAAGTGTTAAAGTGAAATCAAGCGAATATGACATTGCCGTTCAAACTTCAAAGTGCAAATTTCTCAAAATTAAATATTTATTATGCAAAATCCCATTTATTTCGTACACGGCATCTTGAGGCGTTGCGTGCAGCGGATGCAATGCCATTCATGGAAATTGGTCTATTGGACGAGTTTTTTTTTTTAATTTAAATATCGGAAAGCGCTGTTAAATTCCCGGACTATAGGCTCGGTGCATGCATCAATCACGCCTAATTTTATCCTTAATCCTGTTTATAAAATTTAAATTCTAACTTTTTTTAACATATTGAAAGCTTAACTTTATTTATAAAATTTTAAACTCTATCGCTATTTGTGAAAATTGTGAAATTGAATTGACAAATTTTTTATTAGTTTTAAGAATGAAAAGTTTAAAATTTTATTTGAATATACAATAAAACTAAATCACGTAACCAATAATAGTAATAATAATAATCCAGTCACCATTTTGCCTTTGGCATGGTGGTGCCGGCATTCACCCCACTCCGGGTTGCGCCTCGGTTCAAATGGAGGCATGGTTGTAAGTAGGTTTATTTGAGAAAAAAAATAGATATTGTTAGAGATATTTGAGAATGTTGTCGATCTGATTGTTAGATAGATATTTGAGATGACAGTAATATAAATAGAATAAAAAAAGTAATAACAATACAGTCTAACTATACTTTGGTATTATATATAATATATTTACATGAAATCCACAAATTAAAAATAGGGACAAGTTTGCATAAACTCTACCCTATTTAAGATTTAGATTCTCAAGATTAAGTTCCAAATTAATATGCTGATTTAAATACTTATCAAAATCAGGTTCGGCAGGTTCCCCTCGGACTCAACATTTGCACCCCTTGTCTACAGGCCACGTGAACGCATGCCGGTGATGTTTGTTTCTTTCCGAAGAAGATAAAGATAGACTTAATCAAGACAGAAATTAAACTATACATAAAAAAAAAGGACAGAAATAAAACCTTTAAAAAAAAAAAAAAAAAGAGGATCTCTCGGTTGTTGAGGGATGAAGGCTACGGTTTGGAAGTAAGGGTGTGACCCGGGCGGATTTTATCCGGTCCGGATCTGGTGCCTATGTCGATACTATATGTTCCGTTCCGGGTCAAGTTGGGACCAAACCTAGAAAAAAATTATTATTAAAAAAAATCAAAAATCAATCAGGGCTTTGGAATGACCTAATTTTTTTAAAGTTGGTTTTTAAGTCTTCCTCTTTGAGTTTTTAGCAAAAAAATCAAAGATTATTATTTATTTGAGTTTTTTGCATTAAAATTACTAAAATATTTATTATTAATTGATATCAGTCCAGATTATTCTTTTCTTTAAGTTTTTGGCATTAAAATTAGTAAGATATTTATTATTAATTGATATTAGTCCAGATTATTCTTTTCTTTAATTTATAAATATAAGTTTTTATACTGAACATAATTTATGGATTTGATTTCAAATACAACGCATTTTTGTTATAAAATGCTCCCTATATTCGTCAACGGTTTAAATTTATGTTAATGATAATATGTTATAACGATAATATGTAATCGAATGGAGCAATTAATCATCTTAATTACAGGTGAAACTGGTCCAAGGCTCCATTCGGTTAAAGATAACAGTAAGTTTGTATAAATCGATAAAAATATTTCAGAAAATTCATAACCTTCGTACCCGAAAATTAAATTTATATTTTGTTTTTAACTAATTAAATTATTATTTTATCAAGGTTATGTGTTTTAAAAATACGTTTGCCCGTTTACACGTTTTAATTGCATTTATTGAAATTCAGTGACACTTATAAATATTTCGCATTAAAAATAGCGCCAGAAAATCTGATGAGCCAGAAATGGCGAACTTAATTAATAAAAAAAAATCCTATCAAAAAAAATAAAAGAAATAAGATTGAGAAGGAATGCGGAGTCAGCTTTATTTCATTGTTAGATAAGACATGGAAATTGTCAGCAGCACAGACATAGCATGGCTGTTAAGTTCTCAGCCTTAGTGCTGAAGTGTTCCGGTTCAATCAATTTAATAGTGCTGCACTTCGGTGCCAAACCCGGTACTAAACCCAATACCAATGCACTCCGGGCTGCCGGGTTAAACCCAGTAGCCGTGATCATTTGTGGCTAGACGCACGGGGGCAAATCTAAGTATATTAAATTTATAAATTAAGTTTTATCATTTTTGGATATTTTTATTTATTTTTATCTGAATTTTTATGAAAGGCTGGAACAAGTATAAAAGAGGAGCTCACATAGAAGTGGTCCAGCCAAATTCTTTTGTTACGATCAATAGAAAATGCATTTAATTTAAATATACTTAGTGACGTTTGTTCCGTTAAAATAACAAGTTTAGGGAAATCAAAGATGTTCATAGAATACATTTGCTTAAAAACATTTATAATAATTTGTAAATATACATACTTAGTTTGAACATAGTTACAAATATACTTATGTAGTTTTAAAAGTTGTGAATAACTACAATATAGTTTGACTACAGTTGCAAATATACTCACAACATTATGATGTTGTTAATGTATAGCTACAACCAGAGTATATTTGCAAAGATATGCAAACTATATAAGTATAATTATAATTTCAAAAATTAAGTGGATGTATTTTATTTTTGCAAATATACCCATATAGTTTATATATTTGTGTGAATATACCCATATCATAATGGTGTACTAATGATGTTATAACATTACGAGTGTATTTGTAATTATGGTCAAACTATGTAGTGTTATTTACAATTTTTGAATCTATGTAGATATATTTATAATTATGATCAAACAAAGTGGGGATATTTGCAAGTTACACAAACACATATATGTTAGATTCATTGATGACATTATAATATGAGGAATGATTCAATACTTATAAAAGCATGGAAGCCTCCATGTTTACCCTTTATTTGTTTATTTTAAAATATTTTTAAAAAAAACCTAAACCATTTATCATGTTTATCCACATATTTTTATTTATGATTTCAAAAACTAACATACATTACAAAAATTTTATAAAAAATACTTCAAAATGTAAATTATTTTCACATGTACTCTTGTACTCTCTCGAATAATATTATGTCTCCTTTGTGAAATTTGCTCTACTCAGGAGAATATTACGCTCTCTTTGAAGCAAATTTTTTTTCCACTCATCAAAGGTTTTACTCCACCATTCGTGTCAACAACTTGGCGACATAGGTGACGCATATGTATATTTTATTTTTTAAAAAATTTTATTAGTTATATATTCCTTCTCAAAAGATACTATTTTTAGAAGATATAAGTTTTCAATAAAAAATATTTTTTATGTCATGATAAAACAAAATGCGTTAAACATGATTAATGGATTAAATTTTAAAAATATATTTCAAATTGTAAAAATCAAGAGTAAGTGTGTAGGCTTTTATGCTTGCATAAGTATTGTATCATTCGTAATCATGTAAGAATAATATTTTAGATAATTTAGAAGTTGAACGTATAAAAATATTTTGTTACATTCATTTTACAAATTTCTTAAATGGAGCTAATGCACAATCATGCTAAACAAATTATGTGACTTATTTAGCAAACCAACGCTCAAAATAAAAATTTTAAAGCCTCCACGCTTGAGTTGTGGTAGCAACTTGGTCTAACTTATAGATGGGCGCTGAAGTTCGAACTTCAGGTGGCAGCAAAAAAATTCTTCCTGGAGTAGGTAGCCGTAGGTGACAGCAATTTCCTTAGTTTGGCTGGAATGTCTACTATATGATAAAATTAATTATAAATATTGTTAGCTGTATTTCAGAATATTATAAGAAAAATTTATAAGAATATATCAGAGCTTAGTCGGTAAATATCAATTGAGATGATTGAAAAATACACATAAAAAATAAAAATTTTAAAATATATAATATTAAGTCTCAGCCTTTTAATTCGTGGTTACGCTCGATCCACGTCCCACGTTACAGTCCTTAGATAAGATCCGCGTGAAGCACGATTCTTCAACTAGAAAATTACATATTACCCCTTACTAGGTTTCACAAACTTCATATTAGCACTTGTAAGTAAAACATAATAGTATGATTTCAAAAAACAAAAAAAAACGTAATAGTAAAAAAATAAAGTTATTTAATATGATTTAAATTACATTTGAAATTAATTTATAGGTAAATGCTCTTATACACTCTTTCTTTAAGGTTTAAAAGGTGTCTCATTTTATTGAAAAAGTATCTCATTAAAAAATCATTTTTTACAGAAAAACAAGTACACTAAGATTCATTCCAATAACGATTCATTGTCTTTACAAATTTGGTCTCTAATACATTCACGGGGTATAATTCAACCATAATCTATCAGGTCCGTCCTTACTAGCAGATGAGCCGCTTGATTTCTGACGTCCTTGACCGTGTTTGCAGCAGGGGATGAAAAAAAAACCTTGTCTTCCTTACAAGTGCTAATGAATCTCCTTCGAACTCCACCAGACCCATCTTCATTTCCACCATCGGGCTCGGTCCCAACTTCTTTGGAATTAAAAAATATTAATAGAATTTTTTTTTAAAAAAAAAAGTGAGGTAGTTATGTTTTTTCTTTTTGATGGAAAAGGTAATTATGTATTGATAGTGGAAAAATTATTCAAAAAGGAAAAAAGGTTTTTCTAAGAATAAAAAAAAAAATCTCATTTTTTATTCCTCATCATCATCCCATCCCTTTTTCCATTACACGTTTTGAAGATATCATAAATTAATGCCATCCTTTTCTAGCTAGCTGCAAATTAGTCCGTAAAATTAAAAAATAACTTTGTATTAAATTATATATTTTGTGAACACCATTAAATGAATGCATAAAATAACGTGGGGCCTGCTTTTCCCAGGGTTTACAGACGTCACATACATCTGCGTTCAGAGAGGATGCCTTTGATTTCAAGTTTTTCTCTTGAAAAAAGATATTTCGGTATCACTGACAGTGTATTAATTAGTCAGTGTTGGAATTACTCGTGTACGATTTACTAATTAAAATAGTAGTCTTCGTATTTAAGTTAAGGTGGCCCAGTATATAAAGATACATACGTAATGCGAAATGATCTTTTAAAGCCTCCGTTAAGCCCGCCCAAAAATCTATTTTTAAAATTTTATATATTTTTTTTGGGTAAGTAAATTTAGGTGTATTAAATCTATAAACCAAATTTTACTATTTTTGAATTTTTAAAGCTTTTTTGAGAATTTTTAAACATAGTGATATTTCCGTAATTTTTGGATCTCAGAATGTTATAGAAGATCTAAAAATTACGGAAATGCTACTGTGTTTAAAATTTTTTAAAAAATACTTAAAAATATCTAAAAATGGTAAAACTTGGTTTATAAATTTAATATACCTAGATTTACTTACCTATGAAAAAAATCAAAAAAAATTTTAAAAAATAAGTTTTTGGGCAAGCACTGGCTTCAAAAAATCAAGACTCATACATAATTCTAGGAAAGTTATATTATACGAGAATGACTTCATTTAAAAGAAATAGTTTAGGTTTCTCTTACACAAGCCATTCCCATCTATTGCTATATTCATGGGGGGAAATGATGAGAGAAAAGAGCTTGTATTTTAGACTTTGTATGTGTTTTTCGAGTGGAATTTGTATAAATAAATTTAAATATGCTTCTGTGATACATGATTTAGGTATTATGATACTTTAAATATATACACAATTAACAAACTTTGACAATTTACTTGGCCTTCCTGACACATACGTAAGATAATAATTTGAGTTCATGAAATGAATTTAACTCTTTGCAAATTATTATAAAAATACTTTTTGTAATCTATGATTAGAAATAATCCTCTCATACTCATAATATTTGCCCTTAATTTTCATATATTTAAAAAATTCAATTTTTACTCATAATATTTCACCATAAATTCCTAGTATACTTATGCAACCAAAAAAAATCATTAACTACCATATTGAAAAGACAATTGGCTCATTCAAATTTTTCCTAATTAAAATAATTTATCCCTAATATAATATTTAAATCACTTAATGTCACAAACTCATGGTTTACCAATATTAATTAATTAAGTCATATTAAGATTGAATCGTTTCGATTAAAAAATTATACAAATGTCAAAATCCTATTTTCACCAGGTAATTAATAGTTATTTTGATTTCATGAGTATGATAAGTGTAATTTAAGAAAAATATTATAGCTATGAAAATAATTTTCGAAACATTGTGAATATAAGATAAATTATGTAAAACGTTGTGGGTATAATTTTTTTTTCTTTTAACGATAATTCCCTCCGGTCTGAAAACATATTTTTTTATTTTTTTATTTGAAAAATAATTTTATAAACTTGTTAATCTAGTTATATTTAATTTATAAACCAAGTTTTATCATT